>OX579659.1:6200143-6800143 GCA_951230895.1 Carpatolechia fugitivella | reverse complement strand
GCGCTTCTGAAGGATATTTGGAACGATGCGCTGCAGCAATTTCTTGCGACCTTCACCGAAGGAATCAAGACACATTTGGCAGATTCCTTTTTCGTCAGAATAAATTTTAGGCTGTTTTCTTAAGTCTTGGTCTACTGGTTTACCTACTGCCTAGGCTACGTTGTCTAGTAGGTAGTACATGTTTCCCGTAGTTAAAGTAAAAACCCTTTTACCCCAATTTTTCATATTATTACTAAGTAGATATTCAAAAATCAGCACCAACGTTAACATCTGTTTCGTGAAATAATGAACTTTTAATGCCTATTGTTTATATTTTTGTCCGCTGATGATTTTTTTAGTTATTTTGTTGCATTAAGCATAAAAACATAGCAAAAAACAAAATATGTACACTATCACTAGTATATTTTTTAACTAGCTTCTTGTGAGTTAGTTAACTGAATATAAACTGCATATCAATGTAGTTTATATTCGGTTTACTGAACAACAACACTCTTAGTCCACTCTTGGCAGTTATAATGCTAACAGTAAATATTTTTTTTATCAAATCAGATTTAAATCATCTAGAATAATTTATTACACGAATCTTGAAGGCACAAAAGCTTTGAAACAATTCTTCACCATGCTTTATCAGAAAATTATTTTTAAGCAAATTAAATGATGATCGGTACTTCACACAAGTCATCTTCATCAGGTAGATTTATCTCCACTGGGTCAATAAAATGAGGACTTATGAGGGGTACTCCAAACTTCTCTCTAGTACGTAAAACCAAGAAAGCCTCTCTTTGGGCCCAGTCTCGCATATGCACATCTGGAGCATATGCCCAAGCAAACGTACCAAAAACAAGACATAGCGTCACAGAGAAGAAAAATGACGCGTGATGGGTGTTTGTATCTTCTTTCTCGTTTTCGTAATTAAAACCATAACTCACCCAATTCTTCACTTCCACGTCGCAAGGACATTTGGTTAAAGGTTCAGGACGCTCTGTCGGGCAATCTGTTTTGTTCTTCTTAGAAGTCGAAATAGTACGACTAGTAAGATATTCATTCCAAACACGCTTCTGAAGGATAGGCGAACTAGTCAGTTTTAATAGACCCTTCATTTCGTTGTTTTACTGGTAAATAACAACTTATATCAACTTGGTTAGAAGTAAATAAAAAAATGTAATTGCAGTCGTCTAAAGTCGAAATAATTATTCAATTCAATATTTGTAAAATGATAAAATTACATAAGTAGTCAATCATTGATTGATTATTGTCAAGGTTTTTCTTTTATTTGTTGAAATGTAAAAAGAATGTAATACATGATGATACTCGACTAAGAAACCTCTTTATAGAATAGTTAGTAGGTAATAGATGTTTTATTTTTTTCAACTCTCTTCTGACCAAATATGGTACAAAATAGACCAAACGAATTGATGACGGACGACACGCAAAAAAAAAAAACAATATATCTAGCAGCATTTAAGCTAACACGTTGTAAGGTCCATTTCAATTGTGTTAGGCTTTGGCGTTGGATTGTATAATGTAAATAACCGTAAACGCGGTGAATGTGGCTCGCCGCAGGGCACAAGTGTTGTTGGTGTAAACGCAGTCAGAATGGAATTATTACGAGATTCGAGCAATAAGTAATTACGTTGGTAGTACCATTGAGGTATCATGTACTGAACTGACGTACTAGAGAAGACAGTGCAAATGTGATCTGTGCGGCGGCGCGGGCGGCGAGGGGTTTTCTCAGTCATTGATGACCACTGAAAAGTCAATGTGTCCGCTAAACCATAATGCGTGGCAGAAAAACTTACACAGCGGTATCTTCTCTAGGTATAACATAATGCGCCGTGTGGTGACGGCAGAGTAGAATACATTTGTCACCAACCCCTACTCTTCCCGTGGGTGTCGTAAGAGGCGACTTAGGGATTACACATTGAACAGGGAACGGGCAGCAGCGCTCTCTGAAACAGTAACCTTTTAATCTGCGATCTCCAACCCGCCTGCCAAGCGTGGAGATTATGGCAAAACCCTCCACTTAAGTGGAGGAGGCCATAGTCCAGCAGTGGACTGTAACGGATGATAACATAATACCTCAATAGGCGGTACTTAGAGCTTTACTGTATAATATAACCATACAATTTGGAAAAATTGCTACTAGCTGACTGGTCACGATATTTCTATATTTAAATTGCAAGAGCGATTAAAAATAAAAATCTTTATCATAACATGCCAACTAAAGCACATAATAATAACTAAAGCTAAAAATAGCATGAGAATCGAATCAAAGAAACAACTTGATGCAATCTGAAAAGGTAAACGTACTTGGTTACATTTAGAATTTTAAAGCCCACATAGTAAATTCACTCATCATTCACAATTCAATCTTTATGGACGTTGAATATCAGAAAATCGTTATTTTGCGTAACATAATTAATACTACATACAGTTATCCGGTTGAAACTGGACGTTCTAACTCGCTCGTTCATTAGACCGCGTCAGTTGAGCAATGATGTCCAAATATCGGCGTTAGATATCCGATTACACACAAAATATCTACGCGAACACTACTCAATGACTATTTATGAAATGTTTTGAACATACTACCGTTGCGCAATATCCACATATACCGGAAATTTGAAGTGGCTACGTAGAGACCTTAGTCTTGTGCAGTGTCGGGTGTGTACAGCACGTGAGGAGATTTCTAAAATTATGGTTAAAATTATGTAGCAATCACAGTCATCATAAATATTGAACTATAATTATAAAATGATGCATGTAACCACTAAAAAACTATACAACGTGTTACAAAAAATACCAAAAAAATAATATTTTTACCAAAGGCTTAAAATTTTCCCATCTCTAGTGATCAGCTGTGTCAAAGAATATTCGGACCAGATAATGTAATTTTAGGTCAATGTGCCTATTTTTACAGCTATGGTTAAAAATTTTGACGTACTACTTGTACCGTAACATTCACATTAGAACAATTAATTTCATAATGAAAAAACTACAAATAAATAGAAAAAGCTTTGTTAAATTATTGTTATGAAATTAAACTAATTAACTAAATATTTCAAAATAGTAAACAAGATAATTAAGGCAAAAAAGAAAATGTTTTCTAACAGAAATTGATTTAAGTACATCTCTTTTAAAAATGTAGGCACAAATGGTGTACAAATACTTTTCCGTTCTGAGAATAGATAGTCTATATTTTAGGTGTCAATTGACACTAGAGATGGGAAAATTTTAATTAAATGCCTGTGATGCCTGTGATGAATTCTTTTTTTGGTATTTTTTGTAACACGTTGTATAGTAAAAACCATTACATTCAATTTAGTTTGAAGCGAGTGTTCATGTCATGAAACTGAACGATTTTAATAAAACTAAACAAGAAATCCGTTTCATAGAAAACCGCACGACCAGAGTGATCTATTTACCATGGGAGATGCATTTTTTATTTGGTTGCATTATTTATTTGAGGTTTTTTTTTAATTCGTAAATACAGTACTGGACAGTAAAAACTTGTCAGATTTGTGGACATTATACCAAACCTACGAAAATTATATTAAAATATTCATTGAGTTAACAGTAATTCTTAGGTAATCAACAACTACAGTACTTCTTTGTGTAGTGTCATTCATAACAATGTATGCGTGATCAACGTCAACCCTGAGCTCCATACCAACTGACGCACTTATAATGAAAGTTTTTAATACCGTGAGATTATAACTTCTATGTTGATTATATTAGTTCATTCATATCGTAGGGTTATCGACCTTCAACCCACCTCCCTACATCTGTGGACCTTACAAACCCTGGTATCAGTGTTATTGACCTGCTCGATACCGACTTCTGACAAGGGTGGGTATGGCTCATTTATGTACGACAACTTCAATACATATTATTATAATCGTTACACGCCAACAAAACAAACAGTCTAATGATAGTTTTGGGTTTCTCGAAGCAGGACATTATTTTTCTCTTTAGATAAATGTTGTTCAGACTGCATTAACCTAACCAAATAGGTGATACAAGTAGTCTCATAAAGTGATTTTGATTATGACTCCAACTGGATTTAAATCCAGAACTTCCGTATCGGCATTAAACATTGTAACCGCGAGACCACGGCGGCGGCGGCGCAGCGGCGCGGCGGCGCGGCGGCTTGAAGTTGTTACTTGAGTTTGTCATTGTATGTTTGTAAACAAAACACTGGCAGACGAGTGCCATAACAAAAAAAAATACGTTTCTTGCGCAATAGTTTTACGTTCATTGGGTATTATTATTACAAAATGAGTTACAAAACAGCACAACAGAGACTGTTTTCTTGGTAGATTCATTTAGTTTGTAATTTACGTAATCTATGAAGTTTCCTAAAAAGTTACGTCAGAAGAAACAAGTTTAAAACCATATTTAGAAATTACTTATTGCGAGAGAAGTTTTAACTAGACCAATCAACGGAAGAATCTCTAAATTAATGAATTCCCTAAAACAAGAATTATTAAGATTAATTAATGATGCAAAAACTAATAGGTACATGATTCATTATCAATTTATAATGATAAAAATTTATAGCAAAGCTTGCGGTTAGCCAAGCCTATAGAACGCAAATGGGCCTAATGTCTCCTAATAGCTTCCAAACCAGACCCTCATTACTGGGTGTAGACTGTCATACCTACTCTCACTCTAATTATTCATGAATCCATGTTATTGGAATTGAATTGTAATTAGAAATTAAATACATTGAGGCTGATTTTCGCTGTCGCGCTCTAATCCTTAATTAAGTTTGTCAATCTTTTTCACCTTTTAAAGAATAAAAAGGGAGGAGGTGGCCATCCGTATGATAAACATTAGAGAGTCGTGACGAGCAGACATTTTAATTTGGAATATTGATTTGAAAAAAGTGGTCACCAGTCTCCACATAAGGAAAATTCCAAAGCTATGGGCTATGACGCGTTTAAGCTGCATTTGAATTTATAATACCGATTAACTTTATCATGCGTGGAAGAAGTTACGCAAAAGGATAAAACTGTTTACGTAGGTAATTGAATAAAATCAATGAGATGAATTGGCTCGTAAATAACAAATGCAATATTCATGTCACGTAAGAATTAAAACGTCGGATACAAAATGACGCATTGTACTGGTGATCTCGAGCAATAAAATAATTATATCGTTAGTAATCAGCGTACAAGCTTCCTTATTTCTGTGGCGCAAAAGACACAAGGGTCTTACACGGTTAACACGATACTCGCTGCAAACTCTACCGTGGATTATCAGAGCGGTACAGCGATGCTGCGCTCTCTTTCCTGCTAAACAGTGAGGTATGGAGAAGAATTATAAAGAGCACCACCGCTTGCTTCGAACACTAATAAGGGCGCGTTTATATGACACAAAAATGTAACTGCAGCCTAATTGGGGAGAGAAGGCATAGCAAGCACCGAGCCGCTTCGTTAATCCACGATATAGAGTCTTAATATAATATTTTATGTCAAAATGTATTTAAAAAACAATGATTCATTTAAAATGTAACTCGTCATGCGAAGGTTTAATTTGCCTTATCATTATTTGCATTTTTTTTGTTTTTGGTTTTTATTTAATATAACATGCAAAAAATACACTGAAATTTGGAATATAATAATAGATTTAAGTACATATAACATTTATGTAATAATACAACAGTAATAATGAATATTGTAATAATTTTAGAAAAACTTATTATAATGGCGTATTAAAAAAATATTCAGAATGGTGTTCCATAAAACAATGCTTACAAATTTTCTGGTGCAACATAAATATCTCTATGAAAATGCTAAAATAAAATAGTAGGAACGAGTACGTTATCTTTGTTTACACAAAGATAAATTAATACTGTAGCAAAAGATAATTTTAATTTAGAAAACCTATTAAAAAGTAATTTATGTTAATGATGATGAGAGAATCTTTCAACAAGAGTAACGAAGGGGAAAAGTAAACTCGCCGCTGCTGACGAGTTTCCGATGAACATTTTATAATCCGTAAACAAATGGCGAATGCCCCAGGACATTATTGAATCATTTATTTTTCGTTTGTCGTCTTTACTTTATAAATATTATACGTGTTAGTAAAATAGCGCAAAATCTCTCAACCCATAGAACTGAATTACTGTAGTTATTTTTAATTCCACAACTTTTTAATTTTTCGAAAATATTTTTTAACTTTCGTACAAACTAACAAGGTCAATTTATATGTATGAAAAAAAGTTCAAAATTTAATGTTAAGTTTCATGAGTTTATTTATTTTTTTCCTAACACGTTGTTTTACACAAGATCACTTGGCTACAACAAATACGAAGAAATATATTAAATTTTACGAAAAGTGTTTTAATTATCATTATTCAAACTATAAAATCATGTGATGTGTACGTACATAGAACAAGAAATGTTGTTGACTTATTTTATTTTATACTAGCAGGCCGCCCGCAACTACACTCACGTTGTGTAAGATTTTCCAGTGGGAACAAGAATTTCTTCAGTAAAAAGTCCTATGTGTCCAGATTACAAACTATCTCCATTCCAAGTTTTATCCATATTTATTGCGTGAAAATGGAACAAACATCCAAACATCCACACATCCAAATATATTTTCACATTTATAGTATTGGTGTGATACTCTTTAAAACAACAATAGATTAAGTCGAAAATGTACTGTTCAGTCTAGCCGAAATACTAAGAAATATCACGAAAGGTTTCACTAAAATTAATCCTATGTAAATTAATTCAAGCAAACTTTGATTTGAAGTCATGAAACAAGATTTATCAAGGATGTTTTTTATTAGGTTATAATGTACTTTTTATATTCATTTATCAATGCATGGTTTTTTCTAAGAATAAAGAAGTTTAATCGCAGGTTTCTTTATATTATTCTACTCGTAATAGGCAAATGTAAATTGCCCTACATCTAAAATATTTCAACTACGAGTACATTTTTCCATCTCAAAACGATTTCACGTGATTAAATCTGCCTTCAAATACGTAATTAAGCCAATCCATTTCATTTATATTAATGACACAGCAAATCCATTCAATAATAAATCATTTTGTTTACAGGCACCTCAATTAATTTCTTTCAAGGATGGGAAAATCGGAGTGAATTTCGCCGGTTACCATGCTTCAGCGGGCCTTGGGGGATTACTCGGTAAGTCGGATATAAATATTTACTTCTTCTTCATTCAAAAAGTACTTACGGTTGTTGAAAACTGATTAAAAAGAACCCTTTCTACAGCAGCGTCTGTCAACAAGCATTTTTCAGTTATTGATATTTTAAAATATCTTTACGTTAAATTTTAATGAGGTAGAAATAAAATGAACTGCTCCGATTTTGATTTTCCTTATTTAAATTTCATTAGTAAAGAAACATTTAAATATACTTGTCAAAGTCTTGCCGTGGTTTTTTTTGTGCTCTCGTTTTCCTGTGTTTCTCCTATTTTTCAGATGTTTCATTAGTCATACAACGAATAGCGAATTGTAAAGATAATGCAATTTTTGTGTATTTTTGTGTTTTGTTTTTAGTTAATAGTCAGAATATTAAATATTAATGCCACGCCATAATGAAATGGCAACATAGAGTAATAAATTATTCGTACGTAAGTATAGCAATATAAAAGCAAAATAGACCAACTTGCTGGTTAACTTGTTCAAGTATCGTTAAACAAGATAATAATATTATAACATTTTAATCTATCTTATAAATAGGTAACGGGGCATCTGGAGGACTTTTTGCTGAGGCAGGAACTCCTTTCGGTCAGGCTGCGAGAGCAGGTCTTGGCGGCGGCGTTGACGCCAATGGAGGCTCCGCTGGTAAGAATTTTCTTTACTTGAGTATTGGATGGAGTATTTTTTTTCTTTCCAGATTCGATCGTATATAGGAATACAGGCTCGAGCCCTTCGGTGAGGACGTATATGAGCTGTTGATGATGATGATAAATACAATTGGTTGATAAAGCTCAATCAATCAGCCTATTGCAGTCCACTGCTGGACGTAGGCCTCCCCAAGGGTACGCCAAAGCGCACGATCACCCGCTTCTCTCATCCAGCCACCACCAGCAACCTTCCTCAGGTCATCTGTTCACCTGGCAGAAAGGCGTCCTACACTACGTTTCCCGAGACGCGGTCTCCATTCGAGAACCCGTCTGCTCCAATGCTCATCGGTTCTGCGACAGACGTGGCCAGCCCACTGCCACTTCAGCTTGCTACATTTCTGGACGATATCCACCACCTTGGTCCTCTGCCGGATGATTTCGTTTCGGATTTTATCCCGTAGCGAAATACCAAGCATAGATCTTTCCATAGCTCGCTGAGTGACATGTAGCCGGTGGGCCAGCTTCACCGTCATGTTCCACGTCTCGGCTCCGTATATCAAAACGGGTAGGACACACTGGTTATAAAGCTCACAACCAAGTAATGTCATAAAAATATTAATAGTTATTTAATTATTTATTATTTGCTATTACAATAGTGCCATCACTAGGAAAATTATGAGATTAAACTCTTTTTTTTTGACTCATTTGAGTATTGAAATATTCTAACCTAGACACTGTTTGTAGCACAATAGCAACTAGTTAAATGTTCGTGCTTAATAATTACAAAGTATCAAGTATAGAGGGCAACGGTATTGTCATTTGCTACGAGTACTGTATTGTTTGTTGGATCCAAAATACAGTCAACATGATGGTGATGTTTAAAATTGGTGTCGTTCACATTAGTCAGATTCCTAGTAGGCTGTTATGTTTCTGTCAGAAACAGTTTTTTTTTTAGTATAATGAAGTTATTAATGTATTTTGTTTTTCAGGAGGTCTTTATGCCGGAGCGACAGCTGGTGGAAACGTTAAGGCTTCAGCGGGTCTAGCAGGAGGAGTAACTGCAGAGAAATCAGGAGGCACTGGATACGCTACAGCACAAGCTGGAGACAAAGTTGCTTCTTCCGGTCTGGTACGTGATCCTGACGAGAAAGCTAGACGCAAAGCTGACAGGCTCAAGAGAAAAGAACTAAAAAAACAAAGGAAAGCCATGGAGAAGGCGCATGGTGATGGAAAGACTTTGTCTACACATTAATTTTCTGCACATCTTATTAATATCCGCTTTTTTGCGTTATTGATTAATTACTTATAAATAAGTACAAAACAGAACATATTATGCCGTTAAATTTTGGAATTCAGCTTTAACAATTCTGTGTGATTGGATTTATTTAGAAATAAGTACAAACAGAAATTTTAATAAACATAATACTCATCCCGTAGTGTATTTATTTTATTTAGATGCTAGTTACTTCTCTGCGGTAGGTGACTTTGAGTTAGGAAAACGAGGTGAGATTTTGGTGGTCGGGAGACTAATAACATCTACTTACAGAAGGTAATGGTTTACCCATTTACTCTTGGTTCATACTAGCACTTTTTTGTCATCTTCACAATTTATAATTTCTTGCTGTTTAGTCATCTGTCATTCATGAACATTAAAAGCATGGAGTTAAAAACTATAAATAAAATTATTATTATAAAAATGTGGAATTCATCACTTCAAATGCATATCTTCATTAATAATCACTCAAATACTCATATTTAATTTATTAAAAGAAAATACTCGAATATTACAGGGAGGAGACGCTTATGGTCAAGGAGCATCAGGGTACACATTTAGTGGAACTAAATCCTTTGGTGTATCAAAAGGAGTTGTAAAAGGAGTTGAAATAGTTCCACTTCCAGTTCACCCAGTAGAAGTGCATAAAGATTTCAACTTAGACGTAAAAGTTGATGCTGATAACGAAGTGAGGCCCCTGCCCCACGCACCAAACAAATTTGAACACAGATCTGAAGTAGCAGCAGATATCAATGTCAAAGCCGAAGCTCCTGCTTCAGTTATTGTAAAAGAAGTGAGTAAGATAAGGGAAGAATACCAAAACTATCGTATACATAGATTTATGCATAATTTTCAAGATGTAATGAGTACTTTGTTTAGATCGCCCCAAAGACCAATTCCAGGATATAATCAGCATCCATGGCAGATGTCACAACATAGTGTACGTTTTAGATCTCCGCAGGTTTGTTAAAAAATTATAAACCCGAAAGAGGCTTCAGGACAGCCACTGTATAGCACCGACTTCTTCAACGCGCACTAAATGTCAGAATGTTCAATATTGACTGAACATGTACCTCACTATATAATTCTTTTAATCACTGTGCTAACGATGTGTTAACAATAAGATTGGTTTATGACTAGCCTTAACAAATTTTTCGCGTTATGGTCTTCAACGAATATTACTTCTTTCAGGTGTACGTTCAATCCCCTCCTCCTGTGGTAGTAGAAAAAGAATTATACCACGTTCATAGGCGTGTCAAGCCTCACAGGCACCACTTCCGAAAGACCGCTTATATCGGTGGTTATATCGGAAACGACGGTGGCATTGAAGCTCCTGCTCCTCCCCCGCCACCACCACCACCACCGGCACCGGTTGTTTACAAAACCAAATACATCCAACCGGTCATTGAAAAGAGAGTAGATGTTGGTGTGGAAAGCGATGTCCGCGCAGGAGGAGCTTCACACGTTGATGTAGGAGGTACAGGTGGCGGACAATTTGGTTACACAAAGCAAGTAACCTTTCAAAGAAATCCCAATTTCTTCGCTGATATCTTCAACGTAAGTATGCTTGAATTATGTTCTAAAATGAATTAGCACTTAATTAGATATGCCTGCTGTTTTAGAAACAAATTCACATTTAATATATCTAAAATATAAATCTAAGTAGTATATTCCGGTGAAGGAGTTTTAAGGACCCTCGTCCTTCAAGACAAGGGTCGCTTTTAAGGAGGGATTCATAAAATTTGTTATGAGTTATCTCTGGGAAACATCATCACACCTATATACATTATACACCAATGTTGCTTAGATTTATCTTTTCAAAAAGATAATTTTATTCCTATACATTTTTTTTGTTCGTATCTTTATTTGTCGTTTAAATAAATAAACATATGGTTCTAAAAATAATCATCTTCTTTCTTTTTTCTATTACAGATTCCTATTTCAACACTCAAAGCTGTTGGTAATTTCTTAGGAAATGCCGCGGGCAGCACGAGCGTCTCGGTGCAAAAGACGGCCTCTATTCAAGCAGGTGCGGGTGCGACTGGCGGAGTTTATAAATATTGAATTTCAAATTAATTAATTTCAGCAAAATGAATTATAAATCTTTTTACACGACAGCTCGCATATTTGTTTTTAATATTACGAGTATTAATTCACTTTGCTAAGGCACTTATTCAAGTCAACGTGAATTATTTATGCAATAGCTATTTGAGAGGAAGATTGCTCTTTCATTTACGCAAAGCTGTAATAGTTCACGTTCACAAATGTCCGTAATCTGAAGCATTTCCCACTTAGGATTGGAACGGGAATATTATCGCTTACACACGCTTGTCTGATTACGAGCGTACCCCAAGTTTGAATTATGAGGCCATTAGTTTAATTGTGTTTTGTCAATCGTATGTAATTTGCTAGCAGATTTAATACCTACTTAACTGATAAAGTTAGAATTGTAGCAAAATATCATGCAGAGTTATTTCATGTACAGAAAGCTAACAGCGGATCCCTTTTTTTATAAACTTCTCGAAACTGTTTACTTACGTTTTCACGTATAATTTTAATGAAAACCTTTTTGTTTCCCTTTTACCGTCACGATAAGAGCTGTAGCGACCTTAAAGGAAGGTTGCTAAGGATAATCTCGTCTTGGCTGCCCTCGTAATTCTGATGATATTTTTATCTTCTAGCTTTTATTACGTTTTTATTTTTTACGACCATGTCTAAGACGCAAATTCCCTAGCTTGGAGCTGTTGGCATGATAAATATATTTTACTTTACACAAAATAACAGCTGCATGCAGTCGTAAAGAAGTAATGTTTGTTTTATTAATGTTTCCTTCTCGGGGTAGAATTGCTTAAAAATTTAAATTCATCCGAGTTTACTAAGTTGAAGTAGGTATTATAAGGTATAATGGCCAGGTACCTAATGAAAATAATATTAATTAGAAATGTTAATAATATTAACCCGTTGAGTACGCAGTTTTCGAATTAATTATTCAACATCACGCACGGACTGACCCTAATTCGAAAATATGTTTAGTTAATTCATTATTAAGATTGGCTAGAGAAGTGGTTTTAACATACTTAAATAGGCATTCTTTTCCAACATCTATACGTACTGTTTTTAATAATGTGTTATGTTTATGTACGAAATTGTATTAATTTCTTCTTATCATTTTTATAATTTTCTTTGATTCTAATAATTTCTTAATGTACGTCTCAGATAAAGACATTTCATCGAAGCATGCACCGTCATCATCAGCCGCATCATCTGAGGCACATATCTCGGTACAAACACCGAATGCTTCATCCTTCATTGATGACATATTTTCAGTAAGTTCATCCTCATTTCTCCATTTTTTCTTTATATGCACATTTTAACTCTTTTACTGTTTTTCATGTTTAAATTTTATTTTATATTTGTCAACTATTATATCATAAATCAACAGCTCATATGCGATCTGATGATGATGATGATATAAATATTAGAATTTTAATGATACTTTAAAAGAATAATTTCACAAAGTGAAAGTGTTAAAAACGTTAAAAAGTTTTACTGCTTTTTTATTGCACCCACTTTGCTTTAATTTTTCCACCATGTTTTGTATTTTTTTTAAATCATCTTATTATCTCCTAACAAACTTTATTTGGGTTCATTAATCATCTGATAATTTGGTCTTTTTACTAACCGATTTCATTTCTTGCATTCATATTTCACGTATTAAATAGTACTTTTACCTTTATAGTTTAACAAGCTTCAAATACTACAGGTACATACCTACGTACATACATTACATACTTAAGGCTTTGTTTAAAAAGCTTAAATAAACCAATACTTTTCGCGTTTTTTGCTTTTATGATTCTACATGCTTAATATACTAATGATTTTTCTACATTGTCCCAGAAAATACAATTTAGTTTACAGAATAAGTTTTTCTATTTGAAAGTTCTAGCTCATAAAACCTAACTGTTATACACATACTACAAATTAAATGATACGTTTTCTATACTTAATTTCAAAAGCAAACTGATTGATAAAAGTAATAAGTATTATATAATTAGCTTAAAGTATCTTTTTTGGAGTTTGTATCCTAAAGTCAAACTTAATTTCAAAAGCAGACTAATTATTATTGATAAGCACTGTGTTGGCTAAAAGTATTTTGTTTAGAGTTTGTATTCTGGTTCGGTAGCAAACAAAGGGAGCTTGGAAGGTAAGAAGTTGGAAAGATGGGAGGATTGGGCACTGTTTTTAGATTACTACGATTTTGCAACTGTATGATAAAAGTTTGAAACAACTGGTGCTGGGTGGTTTCCTAGGTGGCTTGGTAAGTAAACAAATTCAACGGTTTTGTAAAGTTTGAGTATGTTTTTAGGAAACTCATTTATTAAAAATTGTTTTCTACGCAGATACCAATTAACACTTTGGGAGCAGTAAACAAGTTTTTAGAAAACAACGTGCCTGCGAGGAAAAATGTTCAGGTAATATTAACGTATAAGTAAAATAGTTTGCAGGTCAATTCCTATTAAAATAAACCGATTGCGATTTTCTGGTTATAGGTTATGTTAGGTATAATAATACCTAACATACTTTCACAGTTATAATATTAGTAGTAGTATTATTATTAATTTTGTGATATTAATAGTAATGTGAAGTGTGATGTGATGTTAAACTACCTAACTCATGTACTAACATGGACAGATGTCCATGGGAACAGATTGTTTGGGTAGCAGGCTTTTTCGATATATAATAAGCATTAATTTTGTAATTGACAATATTCTATTTAAAAAAGCAAACGCAAAAGATGCGACGACTGTGGAGTTTCTTCGGTGAGCTCTTCTTCACAGATTCCGCCATTCATTGTGTTAGTGAACTCACCCAAAAAAAATATTTACTACAAAAAAATATTTATTGATAAAATGGCAAATAGAAGCTTTATTTAAACTGACAAAGTATGTAACCCCTTTATATTATCTTACGACCTCTTGAATTGTTATCATAGATATCGGAAGACGGCGAACCAACGAGAGTACGGTTAGGGCGGAATGCCAGGAGAAGAGCGAACAATCGTGTCGTGGTCGTGCAAGAAAATCCTGAAGCTGACGCTGCTTATGCCGGGCAACCATCGGCTTCTACCTAAGTGAAAACAGCGTCTCCACTCCCTACGTTATTTTGTACAAATAATATTTGTGATAAATTGTATTTTATAGAATGTTAAGCCAGAAATTACGTATATAAAAAAAACGTAACTCGAAGATTTATACTCACTCATTTACACCATTATGTACAAAGTTATCTTTATTATTATTTATTTATATTTGGTAAAATAAAAGCCACGTGTTTTTAAAAGTTAAGTAATAATTTAGATTTTTTTAAGTTTAATTATACAAAGGAAATTATGATACATTCTGTTCTCTGTACAAATAATATACTACATAAAAAATATATTATTGACAAAAACGTTAATAATTTTTTACTTTGATATCCACTTGTAGTTCGATACAGAAGATCGTCCCGCTGGGAATATAGAATCCTATATACCATACTCTGGCTCCGACCGTAATCGCCGGAAACATATTCGCAGCATGTTCTATCTTGTTTATGTCAACGCGATCAAATGAATAGTTTCCTTTAAATATTTTGCATGTTTTAGAATCATGTTTCAAACCAATGCTTGTCAACAATAATTTTATAATGATATTATTGCAATTTAAGTCATTTAATTGAATATTATATTTATTAACTTTTCCATTAACATACTTTGCAGACTTAAATGTGCCAAAATACTTATCAACGTCTTTCCAAATAGAAACGTTTCCTCTGACGTATAATCCATTATTTTCCTCAAATGATTCCACATGACTTTCAAGAACATCTTTTCGTTTCTCGTAAAATGCTGGTTTTGCATCAACACATGGTTTCAAACTTTGTAACGTAATTTTATAAGCACAATTACATATTTTCAAATAAAGAAAACACAGTAAAAATAACTGTTTAAAAAATAGTTTCGGCAGCATTTTGATGCTGATCTGTAATAGAATAAAATAGAAAACAAAGTTCTAGTCCTAAAGGAAATAATTGGTGTATTTATGGGGTCGTTATAGTAAATGGCATATAACAATGGACATCCTGCTGATTTACGGATAAAACATTTATCTGTGCACCTACTATGTAGTTAGGTAACTAAACGATTCTTAATTGATTATCAGGGGTAAAAAAACATTATTTATACTTTTAAAATCATATAAAGTATATTTTGTGTTGTATTGTATAAACATAGGTTGGTATAAAATTCAAAAGATTAGATAAGTTTAATAGAGTTATGAGCATTAAACTTAAAATAATTAACAAATAAAATAAAATACACACTCACTCATTATAATGAAACAACGCAACTATTAATTCCAATTACCTTTAAATTAGGTACCAACTTATAATATTTTAGGGCATCATCGGGCTTATAAAGTACATTATGTTCAAATGAAACGGATACTTTCACAAACAGACACTTTTATTTTTTTGTAATTTTATATCAGCAAAATTTAGAAATTAAAAATAAAATCACAACTTACAATAATATAATTAAGAAAAAGTTTGATTATCACTCGACCAAATTAATTTCCTATTAATAATATTTTATATTATACTTAATTACCAAATGTTTCGAGAAAAACTATTGATATTCTAAAACACAAAAGTATCTAAACTAAAGTAATTGTATAATTATACTAAGATTTCTATACGAATATCAAAGCAGACATAAGTTCCGTTATCGCTATGCACTCCTATATACCATACGTTTGTGCCCAATTCTCTTATAGGTATAATTGAAGCAGCTTTATCAAGCAAACTTATATCTAAATTATCGAATCGGTAAAAACCTTTTATGAGTTCGCATGTCTTCACGTTAAAATCGACATTGGCAGCATTAAGGATAATTTTTGTCAGCATATTTTTACAGTTCATGTTTTTGTATTCAAAGTTATATTTTATAAGTCTACCATTTCGTTCGACGCCGGCTTTAAAAGTAACGTGAAAATTAAGGTTTGCTTCTATGGTAACATTTCCACGAAAAAGCAGCTTTTCTGATTTCTTGAATGCTTGAAACTTAAAATCGAATAAGTTGTGAGGGTCCAGTGGCGGCTGCGGACTTTTGCACATTTCAAAACTTTTCAGGGATGACTTATGACAGTTGGTACCGTATGCAAATAAAAAAAAGATTAAAACCGCTCGGTAACACACATTTTTATAACTGAATACCATTTTAAGTTCGTTCTTGAAACTGAAGTATATGGTATAATATTTGGTGTTTTTACCTCGTTCCTAGAAAGATATAATGAGAAATGCGTATGTCATTGTGCTACGCACATCTATTTTACATTATGATCACACTAACGATATAGTTATAATCTAAAAACCATTAAAAAACACTTAACATTGTTTTGTGACAGCCTCTGTGGCCGAGTAGTCGAGATTTCGATGCCCATTACGGAGGATCCGGGTTCGATTCCCGGTGGCGACACTGTCCGGCAAAAATATCTGTGAGATTTTCTCTAGTTTGTTTAGGACATTGCAGGCTGAATCACCTGATCAAAAAAAAGATGATTTCATGCTTCGGAAGTGGTCCCGGCTACTATCTAGTCGTTACACGAGCCAAGTCAGTGGCCTTTGATGGCTCTATAACACTGACACCAGGGTTTGTGAGGTCGGTTGTCGACCTTACAACCCACACAATGAAAAAGATTGTTTTGTGAATTGCCAATGTAAAAAAAATGGGTATTCATACGTATACAACAGCGTTCAAAATATTTTTTATATTAGGTATAATATTTTTATGAGTATACTTTTGCCGTTTGAGCAACTTTAATCAGTTAAGAGTTGCTTTCATTACGTTTTTTTTAAATAACCAACTTAACCATTGAACGTCTTTTGGTTAAGGGGCTGGTGTGAGCAAATGGCCTTGAGCGTTCCAGTTCCGCACCTCCCTTCATCCCGCACCGTTCCCCGCGCTGACGGATTATACGAGTTCAACGAACCTTTTTAAGTGACGCCATCTATTCACATCAGAAAGAACTTTTACGTCCAGCACCATCTGTGCCATTCTTAAAACAATTTCTCATTCTTTGCTCGTATCCCAACCCATCACTAAACCAAACTCAAATACTTTTGTATTTTGTAATTTAAATTTGATTATTCTCTTTTTTATTTGCATAGAAGATTGTTTTTATTGAATAAATATAACAATTGACAAAACTTTTGATTTAGCTACGTGTAATCATTTTATAAACTAACAAACGTGAAACACCTACTTTACATACCTACTTTACCTATTATTCAGTGCGTATTTACACTATAAACAAGTAACAATATCTCAAAAAGTAAGACAACTATAGACTTGGGTGTTCTGAAAAGCCGGATGACGACCGACGACAGTTAACCATAATAATATACTACGTTATGACAGAAATAGTGGTATTTATATTTCTATTTTAATGATATTTATATTATTATTTATGATGTTTATATTTATATTTAGTTTCTTTGAATAAAACAAAATAACTATGATGGGTAATCAAAAGTATAATTTTCACAATATTGAGAATATTGAACATGTTCTCATTGCTTTCGAGACGTCAATTTTTCTTTCTTTTTTTTGCTGCTTCTTCTATGGAATGTGGGTCCTTTATTGGCATTCCTCGTGGGTGACGCGGGTCAACAAGCTCAGGTAATAAACAATCCATGTAAAATTTTACCAACTTCTCTTTCATGTTTTTTCCCAGAACTCGTCATCTTTGTAAATGGTCGCCGTTTATTCCATCGATTCTTTCAATCGAATTTCTGTAAAGAAATAATATTATTAGAAAAAGAAAAAATAACTACCGAACGACAAGAATTGAACTTCTACTCTGAAACCAATAATCTGGATTGATTACGACGACGCCACGGCGGCTTACATATACTATGTGAAATAAGGATACTTACCCAAAGCAAAGACAATAATAATATTTTCGATGCCTATCGTGTCGTATTGCTAATAGTTTGCTAATAGATAGGTAGGTCTCACTAAAAATAAATACACACATCTCATGAACGGGAGTGGTTGTTCCACTGCCTTTATCAATGTTATGTTCTGCATTTATGTCTTCAATTACATCACACGTCCGTTTTCTGTAAAAATATTTAAAAAATCTGTCATACCTACCTTCTTAAAAAAATAAATAAAAATAAAAATGAAACATCCATAGTAGGTGTAAGGATCGAACCAAGTACCACCAAAACAGAAATCATCACTTGAAATTCTTGCGACTTTCCCAAGACGCCATAGTGTCTTGGACTAGACATGCGAAATAAAGATAGACTAACTATTGTTGATCAATGAATTTATAAGCACTTTTTCAATAAATATTGCAATTAGAATTCGTAAATTATAAAATAATAAATAAATCACACCATTTCTTACCTTTTCACTTCCAACATGTGTAATGCATGATTTTTTTGGCCCTTTTTGTTGTTTTTTTCTTAGCATTGTCTTTGTGGCCCATTTTATATGTTTATTCACAAGTCTTACTTTGTTTTAATATTAAATAAAAACATACAGCACATCACAAAACGAAATACACACGAATATAGGAACAAATCTCCAATCATTTAAAATATTAGTCGTGAATTGCGCGCGAGTCGGTGGAGGATGCGAGCGACACACGTCCGCCTAGCATCACGTTTCGGCCGTCACTGTCAGGCGCTGCGAATTAGTGAAGGAGACAAGATTTGAAGTCGCTCGGAATTATTAGCGTAAGTGACAAGTAACAATTTTTTAAAATTTTGAATTAAAAATGGATCAATATCAAGAAAATTTACCTAAACGGATGAAGTTAATTATGGTTAACATTTAGAGACAAATTTCAGTTGGTTCGTGGCTTTTAATAATCATTTAAAACATTTTTAAAATTTTGTAAGACTGAACTTTATGATATAATTTTATCGAATGAAATTATTTCCATCGTGTTTTCATTTTTACCAACGGACTATAAATATCATTAACATTACTATATACATAGTTCAGCTACAGACATTGCGATTTACGTCAAATATAGCTTAGATAAAACATGGAAAATTCGTGACAAGCCCCTTAAGATAATAATTTTAAAACTATTTCTTTTATCTCCTCTAGTATAAAACAAAGTCGCTTTCCACGTCTGTCTGTCTGTTTGTATAACCGCTAACTCCTAAACGTAACGGATTTAGCTGCGGTTCTGATTGATTGATTGATATAAACTTTATTGCACCAAAAAAGGATGTACAAAGGCGAACTTAATGTTATATAGCATTTTATACCAGCTAACCTTTGGTGGTTAAGAGCAGGTTGAAGGTTCTCCCCAATGGAAAACGTCGTGATTAATGAGGAATGTTTATTTTATATTTTAAATAAGATTCTATATAGTAAAGAAAATTCAATGTTTTTTGGTTGTCGACCACACGTTGAAGAAGAAGAACGTTTTTCAGTCAAGTCGTTAAAAATCAATATTTTATACAATATTTGAATATATAAAAAATTGGCCTGTACACAATCAAGACTAAAACAAATTGAATGAACTCACCATGTTCTGTGTGCTTTTGCGTCACACATTTTTTCGTACGATTCTGCTGAAACACAACAAAATATACCTCACCTGTAACATAACACGATAAAAACAATAAATTTGCAATAATAGGATCGCTATGTGGAGTCATAAAGGAAGAAAGTTGCTTTGTTTACAGCTATCATCAAGTCAAGACGGGGGCGGCGCCTTCATGATGCGAAAGAGCAACTTTATGGTTCAGGTATTTTCATAAAACTCATCCGCCATTTTTTCTAAGGTGTGACAGACTGCTTGTAACACGCTTCGAAGAATGTGAACAAAACGCGTTTGCCGTTCGTTCATTACTTCTAATCATGCTATGGTCTGTAGTCTCATTCGTAAGCTTACAAAAACAACTCGCTTGCATAATGTATATCTTAATAACGCAGGTAAAATTGACGATTATCACCTAATAGCTCAAAATAACAATATAAGTATTTTAGTAAGATAGGTAGTTGTAAGTTTTTATCTGACTGTAGAAAAAACAAAAATAGGTTGGTGAATAGTACAAGGGCCAAATGTTCTTTGGGCGAAAACTTTATGGTTAAAACATAATGTAGGATAAAACGATCATGGACATAACGATCTATTGGTGTAACGTTCATGGGTCAAAATTTATTTGGAAGAAAAATTCATTGACATAACGAACGATATGTTGGCGAAACGTTCTTAGATGAAAAATTCTTTGGGCGAAAAGTTAATGGTTAAAAGATAATGTTGGTCTACGATTCATGGATTAATCGACTGTTGGACAACGGTTCCAGTATCCCTATGTGTTAATAAGGCGTGCAAGTGGAACAAACATCCAAATATATTTTCACATTTATAATAATTTAGTGTGATGTGATGTGGATTATATATATTATATTCTTTATTGCAACAGTACACTATATAGAAATAATATTATTAATAGCTGTAGCAAAGGCGAGTTTATGTCTAAAAAACGATCTCTTCCAGCCAACCAATGTGTTTTGAGAGACATGTCATTAAAGTGGGATGACAAGAACGTGTACTAGAATTTAACATATTATTACATGCATACATTAATAATTAATACATGCATACATGCCAATAGACTACATAAACACATTTATATGCCCACCCAAATATAATAAATATATACCTACTCAATATGTAGAAATACTACATAATATGATGATGATGTGATGATAACTTTGACCTTTGTTCAGTTATACGGTATCTTTCGAACGACTATCCGTCATAATTACAAAATACTCAAAAAAGTCGAGCTTTTTTATTTTATTACGTCTTATAAGGAAAGCAACTTACCATCTCGAAACAGATCTACTAATCTTTGAACTAAATAAAATTGAACGCTCAGGGTTAATACGTCAGCTTTCAAAGCGAGTTTCTTTCCATTTAAGGACTTAGCTCTTAAACCAGCTTAAAGAACTTATCGTTTTGATCGTCTTTAAATTTATTTTTAAATTAATAATATATCTCCGGACTGTAAGGCACTTATCTATACAAATAAAAGCCATAATAATAAAAAAAAAATAACAAGTCACTTTTTTAAGTGTAGACATAGTCTTCGCAATTCGCTTTCAGTTTCAGCGTTATATTTGGCCGGAATTTAAGGGATTGACAGTTTTTTGTGCTGAAATAAACACTAGAGAGAACAGATATATACAAATAAAGTGAGCGATGTTACTAAACGGGTTGCGAGATTGAAGTGGGAGTAGGCTGGTCATGTCGCCCGAAAACAAAGCTCGTGGTGTAAGGCGGTAGTAGAGTGGAGACCGTGGGGTGAGAAACGCCCACGAGGGAGTCCACAGGTGCGTTGGTACGACGACATCAAAAGACTGGCGGGTACAAAGTGTTTGGAAACTGCGCAGCAGAACGGAGACTTATTTCACATTAAAACATGCCTTATATTAAAGTTAATATCATGTACATTACATTACTTTTTATTTCACTTCAATACGTGCAATATTACCAAAGTTATGACCGCGAGAATTTCCGAGCATGTGACGTCATATACAGGCGGTTGCAGGCGGTGTAATAGAAACGTCGCGTGCATATGACGTCAATATGACGTCACAGCTACCACTCGCCTCGTTCGGAAGTGTGCACTTTGATAGTTAATAACTTAGTCATTTTTAAAGATATAAAAAAAATAAAAACAGTACATATTTTTTGTAATTTTTAACCGACTTCAAAAAAGGAGGAGGTTCTCAATTCGTCTGTATTTTTTTTTTATGTATGTTATTAGATATCTCCGCTAATTATTAACCGATTTTAATAATTCTTTTTTTATTCGATAGAATTTACTTTCGAGGTGGTCCCATATTAATTTCGTTAAGATCTGATGGTGAAACATGAGGTAAAACTTGGAAATTCCTCAACGGAATGTAGCATTCGCGTCGTTATTCGTCTATTCTTTTAGTCATATCTCAGTCAGTTTTCAACCGATTTTGATGATTCATTTTTCATTCGATAGAACGTGCTTTAGGAATAGAACCATACCAATTTTGTTAAAATCTGATAATGAAATAAGAGATAAAAGCGGAAACTCCTCAACCAGTGATAGCAATATGCATCGCGCGCGATACCGTTTGTGGTGGAATGTTGCTAGGCAACGAAATAAATTTGTTTTGTCAGTTTGCTGAAAATCTACGTTTCCGTTGTTCCATATAAAATTATATTATTCGATTTTATCACATTTTTTGGCGACCGTGACAGGACAAGAACCTGCAATCTTTGGATATTGTATTGGATATCACAAGTAATTTAGCTTCTTGGCCGAGTGGTCGAGTGTTTTACTCTCTTTACGGAGGTTTCGGGTTCGAATCCCGGTGAAGACACTCTTAAACGAAAATGTCCTTGTGAGACTTTTTTCAGTTTAGTTGGAACATTGCTGCCTAAATCACCTGATTGTCTGAAAAGAAAGATGATTCCGTGATTCGGAAGGCACGTTAAGCCATGTGTCTCGGCTCTAATATCTACAGAAGGCGTCGTTACTTGTGCTAAGTCAGTGGGTTTTGACAAGGGCCCGGTACTATATTAACTGTGTGACCAGGGTATGTGAGGTTGGTTGTCGACCTTACAAACCACAATATGAATAAAAAGAAGAAGCCAGCCTACGTTCACTATCTGTATGTAATCAGCTAACGACAGACTTTCAAGATACCATCTCAAACCTGAAACTCCTTACGAATAGCCCAAGTATCGGGGTAAACTATAAGCTTATTAAGAGGGAAGAATAGTACGTGCTCGTCTATACAAAAAGAGAAAACGTTTTTCCACTTCTAAATATTTTCCAATCTCCATGATTTTTTAGTATGTTATTGACACAGTGAATGACTAGGTTTATAGCTTTTTCTTTTTACAAAATTCGCTATTAATTTAAGCTTATATAGGCACCTCAAGTAACGTAATTTTTATGATTAAAACTGTGTCGAATTAAGCCGTTTGTTGAACAAAAACAATGGTTTTTTTTTAAACCATACCTATGAACCTAGAATATATTGTGCTGAAACGATCGACATCAAAATAAAAGTGATTTGTTGAAATTTAGTTATTGGAAACCGTTTTCTCCCAAAATGGGAATTTCATCAAGAAAAGTACCTATTGTCAGTCGCGAGCTGCAACGCTCTCGCTCTCTCTCTCCCGGGGGCATGAGCGCACGCACAAGCGATAGCAAATGTTTTCCTAAATACCTATTTCGTTAGGATCGCGAAGCTATTCTTTCCTCTTAGCATTGTCAGTTTAGTGGCCAGCTGGACTACTAAATGACCTCTTACTTCGTAGCCTCTTACCCAGTTTAACTTATGTTATTTTCGAAACAATCATTATAATAAACAATTAAACGCACTTGCAAAGCACGAAAGACGCAGTCTAAACTAAGCAAATACCAAAAATATAACATCTTTGTACTGAAACTGTTAAATAACAAAACCTAGCTTTGGATAATGAAGAAAAATAATAGGAAATGTGTCGAGGTTAGGATTAATTACTTACATAAAATATATTTAATGAAACACTGAAAATCATAAAATAAAATTTTAACAAAAAAATATAAACCTCCTTCAAATTACCTTATATGGTTATCTCCACTAAAAAGTAACAAATAAAATAACATTCCAGATGGAACATGAAAAAAAATATTGCCAATATCCACAATAAAGTAGATAGGTAGTGTATTAAGTAAATATTTAGAACTTTGTACTTCCTTTTGGAGTCGGTGCCAGCCAAAAAATCGGCGATTAGTCGTGGGCAACTGTTTTAAGTCGTCGTCGTCGTTAAGTCAGTACATATTTCTATATGACTATCAATAAAATTCTTTGATAGTCTATGATATAATGTTTTGTTGTGCTGCGCGGGATGCAATGCCGCACCCGACCAAGCGCAGGGACAATGACAGGAGCGACTACCAAAAAAGTCTGGGTAGGTTTCATTCGATAAATTAATACTCGTAGTTTCGTCGTCTACAATTTTTGGCTGGCACCGACTCCAAAAGGAAGTACAAAGTTCTAAATATTTATTTAATACACTACCTATCTACTTTATTGTGGATACTGGCAATATTTTTTTTCATGTTCCATCTGGAATGTTATTTTATTTGTTACTTTTTAGTGGAGATAACCATATAAGGTAATTTGAAGGAGGTTTCTATTTTTTTGTTAAAATTATTTTTATTTTATTTATAGAACATTTTGGCATTCTCAGCTAAAATCGTTGGTCAGACTCACATAATGTCATCGAACTCTGCATAACCTGAAGGAGGCCTACACCTTAGCGGTAGAAAATGGTTGAAGAAGAAGAAGTGCTGAAATGTAAAAATATATTTTCTGTGTTTTGAAATAAAATAGCCCTTCCAGACCATAAAGTTGAATAGTGTTTTTTTTCTTATTGAATAGGTTCAATAGTTTCAAAAGTTTGTGTCGCAAAATTGACCGGATTTTGAGGTATAAGAATAGTTAATATTAAACAATAATAACAAAAAAATAATAATAATTTGAATAATATTTTTTATTCAGAAAACAGTCGTCAAAGTCTTTCTCTTTGGAAACCGTGACTTCGTTTTTGCAAGTGTTCTGAAGATTTTTTTAGGGTTCTGTAGTCAAAAAGGAACCTTTATAGTTTCGCCATGTCCGGTCCGTCTGTCTGACTCTTAGTAGGTACTAGAAGGCTGTAATTTGGCATGGATAAAACTGAAGAATAAAAAAAAATAATTAAGGTTTCCTCTGGTACCTACACGTGATTTTTTTATTCACGACTACCTTATAGTGTGAGGTATTGTTGGCCAAGTCTTTTAAAAATAATTAGGGGTTTGCTAAACCTTTTTCGATGATTATGTACATTTCAGAAAAAAAACGTTTTAAAGTGCTCATTTTGGAGAGTCAAGTGTGTCCCCTCTACCAGCGAAACCATTGTATTTGAAAATGAGAAAAATATCATGGTAGTAGTGTACGACTTTAAAATGAACACTATCAACATCAAGTAGGTAAAGACTAGGTTATCGAATAATAGACCAACTTATATAATGAACTTGTACAAGTAAGAAATTTGGTACTAGAAATATCATAGAAAAATATTTATGATTGAAGACTTGGCTTTGGCCTTACTGCTATGATTGAAGACTTGGCTTCGGCCTTACTGTTATGATTGAAGACTTGGCTTTGGCCTTATTTCTTGAAGATTATGGAAGAAATTAAATCAGACGAGGCTGTATGGTCGTAAGATCTTTGCCTGCCAGTACGTAATGTATGGCGAAGAAAAAAAAATGATGAACTGTCTTAAACAGGTACCTAAGTAGTATTGGACAACTACGGAACCCTACACTTTGCGCGGCCCGACACGTGCAACTAAAATTAACTTAATTCTTAGCGTTTTGAACAAATGAAATAAAATTAAATTTAATCCTCGTAAGATCACGCGTACAGAAGCGTACGAGTATATGATAATTGGCTGTCTTGTACCTATTTGATATTCTCTTCTCATTTGTACAGCCTGCGCTACCCTTGTCAGCTTTGGCTTTGCCTTGACCTTAGTTAGGTTTACGTAGTGAACTCTGTTTCAAGTTTACATTATATACAGTTGAAATATTATTGCTAATTTTGCTAACTTTTCACAGTGTACTACAGTAAAAGTTGTACCTTTAAGTGTTACACATTTTTATTAAAAAGTACAGTTTAATACTGAAAAAATTAACGCTCATATAAAATAACTACAGTTTTGTTAAGTAGTACAGTACAATAAAGAGGGGGGGGCGGTAGCCAGATGGGCGCTAAGCTAATTTGAAGATAAGTAATAAGTAGATAAGTAGGTAATCTTATTTATTTATTTAATTTCCTCGATCAACTCTCCAATATCTTCTACTCGGTAGCCCGTTGACATCCCGAGTCACAACAACAAAAAAGAACCATTCGATATTTCAAAATATTCAAATCCAATCGAACTAAACGAACGGCCAGTCACCTCAAAGGAGACCGCTCCTTACAGTACTGAATTATTCCTAGTTAGATTAGCTGTTAATAACCTGTGATTATGAGTATGAATAAGATAGAGTTGTAGCGGAATGAGCATTTGGTGGTAGTAGGACTACCGCTTCTTTTCCGAGAAACGCCACCGCCCCGCGCCGCCGCCGCCCCGCCGCCGGCGCCGGTTCTAACCTATCACGTACCAATATGTTTTCAAACTTTAAATGAACACCTACGCTTATTCAACGCTCTTACGGTACAGAAAAACCATTTTGAAGAAAATCTGCACATATACCTGCGAAGAAATTCAAAGTTTGTGTGTAAAGTCCACCAAACTTATCCATCGCACCCTTATTCAGGGTTGACTCCCTTTGTTTGGTTAAGGACAGATTCTGTTTAGGACAGATTAAGTCTAGTGTTAAGAAACTTTCATATCATTAACGAAGCTTTCATACTAAATTCTGACACCTCCGAATATCAATTTTGAAATCAAAAAGTCTTGTCTTTAAATAGAATTTACGAGAAACGTTTTAACTCACTGAACGTCAAATAAGTTTATTTGAAGGTCATTTTAGCTTAACTAAGTTCTGACTCAACTATGTACGAAGGGGAGTCTTCTTCAAATTAAGAAAATTATATAGTTTGGAAGCTGTAGAAAGTTCAAGGAGTGCTCAAGAGCTTTTGTCCTTAATACACTGGATAATTCATGAATTCACCTCTAAATAGATACAACAGCCGAGGTTTAGTGGCCATAACTTGCCACGGGTCGAATCCCAAAAGCCGCGAAGTCAGTTCTATTGTCGCTGGCACGAGCGACTAGTAACGGTATTGAATTATCATTTCATGCCCGCACGTCCCTTCTGTCAGGCGATTTCGGGCTATACCTAACCATTTCTAAGCCACTTGATAACTGTTACCAAAATTAGGTTGGGCCCTCTCGCGGGTGAATTAATTTTGGACCCCAATCAAACTTGTCCCAAGTTACGCCAAGTCAGAAGAGGTACATGGCAAGGCTATACGACGTATACTACTACGTCGTAGAAGTGTTGAAAGATACTTGTTCAGCTTTGTGAATAGGATACTGAAAATAATCTACGTAAACAAAATTTACTCCTTCCTAAATTACTCACGATATATTTGCTTTTAACAGACACAGAAAATAAGAAAGTCATTTGTATCCGAAGATCGCGGTCATATTAAGGTTTATTTTTATTTTACCTCTGGAATGCACAACAAAATTACAAATAACAAAACATGAAGAAAGGCGACACAACAAGTACGAGTAAATACTCGTACTACAAGTATTTCTAATGAAACTTTATCCAGCGGACCTCAGAAGAGACGAGCTAATTTAAAAATATGTATGTAAAAATAAAGTTTATCATCCAGATAATATCACCTAATTAGTAAAAATATATAAAAAAAAACAGTGTAGAAAAGTAATTTGAAATAAAATAAACATCTTTTACACATCTTGTTAATCTTTTATTATTAAAATAATACGACCGAGATGAATCCCAATTTTTCTTGCATAATGATTTGACCAAGCGCAATTAAGTCACGGGCTCACGTGTTAATAGTCAAGTTTAGCATGGGTCGTTTTTTAATGCCATAGCTGCTTCTTTTTTTTTATTTATTCAAACTCTAAGTGCCTATTGCTGGGTAGAGCACACAGACCATAGTTTCTACAGGCCATGGTGGTTAAGGTAAGGCGGTTTGAACTTCGATTGGCGCATGGCGGCGCGGCGGCGGCGTGGGGATGGACATTGAACAGAAACGTATGTATCAGTAGTAAATGGACTATTTATTTGCTAATAATATAATAAAATCAAATGCGAGGGTCAGGTGAAAACGTGTACTAGAAGTGAGACGTAAAAAGTCACAGACGTATGTCATAAAGATTATAACAATCTACCAGCCAGCTTTTAAATGGCATTGTGTGATGTGAGCGTGATGCATGGTGCCGGCAAGGGTACAAGTGGCCATTTAGAGAAATGGCCGTTTATATTAAATGGCCATTCATGGGAAGTGGCCTTAGGTGACAGGATTCGACGGCATGAGTGGAATAGCGGTGCCCTAACATCTTTAAATATAAAGAATAAATAAATGGACACTTTTTAAGTTTTTTGTTCTTATTCGAAGTAAAATTTCTCAAAATAATTTTTCAACATCAAAGCTAGCTAATAATATCAAAGAAAATAGTTTATACCTAAACTTCTGTAAGCGAAACATTTACATGCATGCATGCATTTGCATTTATGCATATTAGCGTACACGCCATAAATTATCTAGTGTTGAAGTGCTGGGTAATCTGTAGATTGACTTAGTTGCAGTAACCAGGTCAAGGTTACTATTTATGTCAGTCAATGTCTGCTGTTTCAAGTACGCATCTGATATATCACCACTTTAGTATACATACAAAGCAATTACGTCAGATAGGGAAAAAGGTGTGTCACATTAAATAATTTCCATTATATGGATGAGACCCTCACAACTACCGTTAAAAAAGAACTGATGATCCTTAACTGCTAGACAGATTTTCATCAAACCTTCAAGCCAGAATCAATCCGATCGAACCAGAATTCAAATAAAAAATCCGCATCGAAATTATTTATTAGTTTACCCATTCTGTAAGTGCTATACCACAAATAGACACGGAGATTAGCAGACAAACAGACAAGGCGTCAAACTTAAAAGGCGCTTCGTCAGAAGTCAGGGATTAAAAACTGACACACAAAGATGTATGCTGAGCAGTTGAAGCATTAACTCAGCAGCTCACGTATAAATGGTCGAGTTTAGCAAGGGTCGCATTTAATTATGACAGAATAAATCATGCGCTTCTGCCTCCATAAACATTCGCTCCGCTGGATAAAATAACAACGGCAGCGAATTTGGTAAGCACTTTGAATTACATAGCAGCCACCACAACAAAGCTAAACAAAATTCTTTAATCATCTGCGTAAAGATAAGTAATGTCCAAAAAAAATGCTGTAGAGCGCAGTGGGCAGGTTGACCAAAAGGTCATCTGACAAAGTGCTGCCAAGACAAAACGGATGTGTCTTTCTGTATAGTATGCTATACAGTTAATAGATGCTAAGCTGAAATTGCTAAGGGTAGCTAGCTGAAGGGTGGTTTCTCCGCAGAGAGTTAAATGACCGAACCCAACGAGTGATGAACGTACACTGATTTAATATTTCCACCAATATAGCTAAACGCGTGACAATGCAAGTCAGCGCAATTCATTTTAGGTAAATAATTATTAATACTTAAGTAAGAGTTAATGTACATGTATGTGTGCGTTAGCTCGTACATCTTGCCAACTCGAAAATAAAGATAGAAATAAACAAGAGTATCCTAAATGATAATAAAGCAATGTTACAAGAAGCTGAAACTAATCTAAATGAATTTAGGAATCTTATTTCATAAATTGATAAAAAATGGTGAAAACAATGATCGTTAAAGCTAGCTGTAAAGAGTTAACGTACATGTATGTGTGCATTAGCTCGTACATTTTCGACTATAAAATTGGATGATTTTATAGAATAAATGTATATAGGCAAGGACTTAGCTCGAAACTGCTGAGTTTTCCATGACTCCCATATCTCTTGGGTGCCATGGAAATGAATGCATGAACAATCTAAATATACGAGTTTTAATCAAGTGAAAGGCTTAAGCAATAATATTTTTGACTAGTTTTATCAATGGTATTTAAAATAAAGCTCACGAAATTGCCATTAAATTCATGATACAGAATGCTTTTAAACTTTGTGATTCATTGCCGAGTGTTTTTAATGTGATAAAACGTGTGCAATTGTACCTCTGTAAATGAATTTAAAGAGAACATTATACTTTGTTCTACGTTGTGGCTAATTTTAATTTTTAATTGATATATTGACTTCAATGTATAATTTATGTGCAAGCCTAGCGTCGAGCTTTTAATGAAAAACATCTAAAAACTATCCTTTAGACAAGTTTAAAATAATTATAAAACAGAAGTTGTATAAAAAAGGTTACTATATATGATTACTTATAGGACAAATGTCTATGGGAATAGATTGTTTGAGTAGCAGGCTTTTTCGATATATAATAAGCATTAATTTTGTAAATGACAATATTTTATTTAGAAAAGGAAACGCAAAAGATGCGACGACTATGGAGTTTCTTCGGTGAGCTCTTCACCACAGATTCCGCCATTGTAATAGTAAACTCACCCAAAAAAATGTAATGACAGATCTAAGTGATGTAATAACATCCTATGGAAATAAATAATTTTGAATTTGACTTTGACTTTCTAACATTATTTTCAGGCCACAACTACCCACTACTGCTGCTGTGTCTATACACATCTCACTAAAACTTTTAAGAATTGTGCCCTACTCAGTTAATGCTTTATCTCCAGATTTTTCAAGAACACTGAATCTAGTTCTACACAACTATTTTCTGTTGAAAAACTCTGCTGGAAACTAGCTGCAAAACCATAAACGAGCAAATACTTTTTCAAGTAGTTCTTATTCCTTATTTTCTTGTTACTTTTTGCGATAGTAAGAATAATGTGGCCCATTGTACTCGTTTTTTATAGGGTTGTCACTTCGATTAAACAGCGATTAAAATTGTGTATACCTAATTATTAAGATTTATAATAATATTATATTTGTTATCTTTTATCACTAGACCACCGACGCTCCACGCGTTATGCTAGATTTTCCCGTGGGAATACGGTTTTTTCACGTAAAAAGTATTCTATGTGATAATCCAATGTACAACCTATCTCCATTCTAATTTTCATCCAAATCCGTTTAGTAGTTTAGGCGTGAAAGCGGAACAAACATCTAAACATCCGAACATCCAAATATATTTTCACAATTATATTATTTGTGTGATAGTGTGTGTCCCGTCCGGGAGACGCGGGTTCGATCACCACCACGTACCTATGTGTTTTAGAATTTCGAATTCAAATGTACGTTTATTCGACGCTCTTACGGTGAAGAAAAACATCGTGATGAAACCTGCACACTCCTGCGAAGAAATTCAAAAGTTGTGTGTGAAATATACATAAGTCGTATTGATATTATTTTTTTAGGTAAGTTCATGTTTTGCAGATTCCTCAGTACAGATATTCATGAATTGAGGGCCCAAGCTAAACCACCATAAATCTGTTATATCGCGTTCTTAGGATTTGGGAATTTCTTAATTTATTTTAAGAAAATCTTAACTAAATTCTCAAATAAAAATTATTATCCCAGGGACAGTATACTTTCAAAGATTTTGTCTATGCCACTTTATGCAGGCGTCAGAATTGAGGGCCCAAGTTATTTGATCATTGCTGTTTTGTTTCAGGTTTAAGAAATTTAAGAATCTTTGCTTTATGTTTAACCTATTTTTTACTAAAATCTCTGTAAGTATTATCTCGTTTCGCAATAATTAGAAAAATGGGCCCTCAATCCAGATGCACACATCACTTTTTGCCCGAATATGATGTGGTTCAAAACCATTTAGTCCCTTTTTGGGAAATCTGTAACCGGCCCCACACATACGGAGTTCGCGTATGGAACTTTTGTAATCTTTTTTAATGAGAGGTTATTAAAAAAGATTACAAAAGTTCCATATGCGAACTCCGTGGGGCCGGTTTATTAGCCCCCGTCTGTAGCTTTCGCTTTTTAACACTGATCGTACTTGATCTAAGCCTGAACGTGATGTGGTTCAAAGCATCTGGGCTCCCGTAACATAAAGATCTTAGTAATGGGTTATTTATGAATCTTTTTTCGTTATAATTCACGAAATCAATTATTTAAGTAATAGTCAACAAATAGCATATAGCGGGTTTGGTAGCCCTAAAACCAACAGGACAATGCAGCTGCAAACTTTCCCACATCCATTATCTTTCTACTACGTTAGTTTCTTTTCGAAGAAAATCTTTTCAGGTCCTAACTGGACTGTGTTCAGTTTTGGGACTGAGATATTCAGTACTACTGCTAACATAAAAGCGGGCACAAGAAAATTATACGAAAGTAAAACGCGAAGACGGGAAATGTCGAGAAAACGGGCTGTTTCCGCGCGAAAATGTTTCGTGTGTGCTTACATTACAGCGTTTATTTCCTCGAAGACGAGAGTCGCAAGCACGTGTAATATTCCTGTTTGGCATTTAAATGCAGTGTACAAAAACTAACAAATAAATAACAAATCGAGAGACTGGAGATTTCAGAAAATTTAAAATTAATTTACTAATTCTCTTCTAACTTTATTTTCTACCACTCTCTTCCTTTTCTATTCAAAACATACATCTTTATAAGTCGGGGTCTATGTTTGAATAGCAGTTAACTATCTATTGAATTATATTGGTGATCTAATTAAATAAAATACGTTCGTATGTAAAATCTTAGTTTAAAATAATCTCAAACCTTTGGTTCTTTATTAGATTTGCCTTTTTTGTCGAGTGTCTAACAAAAGAGAGCTCTGAGCGAGTTCTATGAACTCATGCCAGTGAATGACAGATCGCCGAAAGAGCACAAAAAGCTTCAGCGTTTCATGACAGCTTTTTAAATTGAGGACGTAAAAACTTCACAGAGCTTCCTACCTGTTTAGTACAGGATCACATTGTGAATTTAATATATAAGTATGTAGTACAGAAAAATAACACAGATTTACCAGTTTGTATTTGAACAAATTGACTATACTCACCCTCCTCACACACACACATTCACACCACGCATTCCATACATTGTCATAGATTTTATTATTTTTCTATTTAATTATAATTAGCGCACTGTATTGATGACCGAAAGGGGGACCTGGAGTCCTGAAATACAGGCATTGGCTTAGTTTAGGCTCCAGATGCCCCACAAACAATCTTATAAAATTGTTATTTGTGCAGTAGATAAGTTACAGATGTACCTCTTTGCTTGTTTGTGGAGTGAAATAAACACAGTTGTAAGGTTGACAACCGACATCACAAGAGCCGCCAAAGGCTACTGACATGGCTCGTATAACGACTAAATAGTAGCCGGGCGGGACCAACGGCTTAACGTGCCTTTCGAAGCACGTAATCGTCTTTCTTTTCGGACAATCAGGTGATTCAGCCTAACTAAACTGAGGAAAGTCCACAGAGACAAATACCAATGTCTCCATGGGAAAGTCTCACAAAGAGATTTTTGCTTGACAGTGTCCCCACCGGGAATCGAATCCGGAACTTCTGTAATGAACTGAACTGAATAAATAAAAGTACCACATTTATTATCTATTATTTTTATTTATTTACTTATTCAGCTACAGTATTAGACTTGTTTTATTTAGTCTATCTCCATTTCTTATAACATTTGTAATAAGTAGCAGTGAAATAGGTATAGTACAAGTATTGATAATTAATTTATATTCTCAGAATACTTTTTCTGATTTACACTATATGAGCTTTTTGTATTATATTATCATATATAATGTTTTAACTGCTCTGCTCTGTCCCTCGTTAGACCATCCCACTATATTCTTCAGTAGCATTACTATTGTATTTTCTAGCAATCCAGGCCCTTCTTGCTCACAAACGTTTCTTTCGTCCTTTTGTAGTCAATAACTGAAAAAAAAATTACATAATTTAAGTACAAACTCTTCAGTCAACTATACAAATTTCATTTTTTGTAATAGAAGTGTGCCGCGGCTTAGGACGGAATCAAAGTAATTATTTATGCAACTAGTAGTCCTGTTTTGCAATATTTCCCTAGCAGTAGCATTGTTTGGCATACATAATAAACGAAAATTTTGTAAATAGGTATTACACTCACCTCCTAACATTGCTTTCTCTTCCCCTGTGTAGTGGGCTCTTTTTTCGCTTTTCTGCCATCACAGTAACAAAGTTTCCAAATAAATTCAGTAATAAGAGATATAAAAATTGAGATGATTTCATGAACCGACAATGTCAAACATATCAAATACGACAGATCTGCGTGTCGACATTCACTCTTTCTTTTTTTTAAACCAGTTTTTGAGGGCAACTTTTTTTAATGAGAACTTTAGCTAATGAAGGATTATTCAGACAATTTATTTTTGTGCACCATTTTTAAACTAATGGAATCATTAGAGTTAATCCTCCATTACCTAAGGTAGGATTAAATGCCACCTTTCTGCAACTGAGTGTTAGCCCCTAAATAATACTTAGCTCTTTTGTAATGTTCAAGTTACAAAGAAAAATACGTTATCAAGAAGCTTTTTACATTTCATCTCACTAGCAAAAATACATCTTGGTATCTTGAATAAAAAACAAAAAGAGTTTTATTAAAATAAGTACCTACAGTAAGTATTTTTTTGTCAATGTAATAATTATTCATTTCGTATGGTTTTATTAGTTTTTGTAATAATAATCATACCTACTACAACTGATTGACTGACGCACGTTTACAAAAAATCCGGCGTCCACATCGTACCACCAACTCGATACACCGAAATCGACTAAAACAACATATATACATAGCGTTGCGAACCGCTACGGTGCTTAAAACCTTTTATTGTTATCCTTCCTCACAGGCAGCTGGTTTTCTTTCTTGCGTTTTAAATTTTGAATGTGTGTTTTTGAAAGGCTGTTGTTTTTTTTTGTTTAGATTTGTCATTCTTCATTCTGTATTGAGACTGAGAGATTGAGATTGAGACTGTGAGATGTGAAAACAGATGATTTCTTAGGTTAATACTGTTCGTTACTTAAAAACTTAATACTTGGAAGAAATAATACTCCGTCAGGTCACAAATATCATTAAATTCCATTGGAATATCCAATTTCGCTTTGTGCTATTTTATTTTAAATAATTTCGTCAGCATTATTCACACAAGATCAATCAACCATTTTTCCTTCGAAGCCCAATATCAGAATCATATTTTACAGGCTAAGGAAAGAAACAAAATTTTCACATCTCACAGTCTCAATCGAGAATGAAGAATGACAAATACAACCAAAAAAAACAACAGCCTTTTAAAAATTTAAAACACATGAAAGAAAACAAGCTGCCAGTGAAGAAGGATAACAATCAAAAAGGATCTAAACACCGTAGCGGTTCGCAACGTTACAATAGGTACATTAATATCACGCTCCAAAACCAAAACAAAAAGTAGAAAATAGCTATAAACACTTGAAAATAGCTGATTTTAAATATCCATTCCTATGCTAGAAGCCGTTTTACTGAGGGGTGGCTAAAGAAGTTAATTGACTGATCAAGCTACGAGTAGATTATTAAGCTTTTTCTTCATCCGAGTAAATTTATTATAAAAAATATTTCAAAGCAGGTAATATCTTGCTGTAAAGCTTTAAGTACTTCGTTTTAGTTCGGACTTTGGAGATTATAGACCTCTTGTTGACCCCTCTTTGTTTTGTATGTTCAAAGGTCGACTTTTGGTACACTTGTTCTTTAGATACTACTCTTCAATAAACAAATGATGCTGTTCGAGGACTCCTTGGAGGGGCTTCTACCATAAGGGACGAATTCGAATTTTTGTTCTTTCAATTATTTTTTTTAAATAAACGGCATTCCCAAATGATTTCGCCATTATTAAGTGTTATTATGAAGCTAGAAAGTGACGTAGAAATGGCTGAAAATTGGTACACGTGTGACATTTAAAATTTATAAGGTCGCAAACAAGTGTCCTAGGGTCCATACACTACATTTACATGCTTTTTTTAGTTTCACCTGTCCCGGTGTCTGTTTATAACAAATTCTTGCAAGTTAAATTTGACCTACTTACCGGTTTTTAATTGAGCTGAAATTGTGCATGCTTGCTCAGTTCTGATGACAATACACTAAAATAATAAAAATTACCTGATGATGCTGGATTGTCTCCTCATAAGGGAACTCCTCAACTTACGTTACGTTCAATTTTTATAGCTTAACGTAATTTTTATCATGAACTAATGCTGCATCTAGGACTGATGAGTGAACTCCTCATCGGTTAGTAGCACGGACTCGAAACTTTTTATTCAGGGTAGACTGGTTACAAAAGTACTCCTTGGCCATTTAAACGGTCGTGTTTTAGTAAGATTTTAACTAAACTTTATTTATCTCGACAGGATATGGGATATAGGACGCATAAACTATGCTTTTCGAAAAAAATAATACTTCGCTGCATTTATCGAGTGGAGTTTTATTGCATGTTCTTAGTCACTGTTTCTAAGAAATCATGTTTTAAGGTCTAAAAAGAAAAGCAAATAATAAATAATTGTAAACTAAAAAAATCGTGGTTACCGGTCGTTCTCTTTTAATTTTGGTATTTGGGGATAAAGATTTAACGCGTTACTGTAAATAATTATGTTCCTTTGGAGTTAAAGGAAGTGTAAGTGGCATATCCAAAACCCACATTTAAATAAACACAGCATTTTAATTAAGAAGCGCAGGCCTACTTACTGATTTTGTTCTTTTGTTGTTTTAGATATATCAGCGTCCGTCACCATTTCCCGAAAAAAATATTTGTCCTGGCCTCTTCTTCTGCTTCTTAGATTTTTTTTAAGCTTTTAGGTTGTCGATCTATGTCAGTCGTCTTTTGTCTTTACTCTATTTATCAAAACTTGAACTATGTACTTAAACGACATCAGCTGTTTTGGGTTTAATACCGAAATTATAAATATAGCATAATTAGAACGCTTTGGCCGTCTATGAAACCGCAGTTTCGTAACCGGTTTCGATGAAGGAAATATTTCAGTTTACAATTTCGGTATATCAAACCCAAATCAGCTGATGTTGTTGTTTTAATTGTTTTAAATAGTTCAAGTTTTGATCCATTATGTTCAAAACTTTTATATTAGTTATAATAAATCTTTAAAATTCTTCTTTACGGCTACATAACCCTCACATAAAAACTCTGTTCGCTTTTATGCCGGCTGCCTATACTTTTCTAAGCATTATTGAAAAGTATTTGTATAAGATTGATTTATTATGATGTGTGCTGGCTGACTGAGTCAAATTGTACAGCCTATATCATAAATCTCCACAACCTTCTGAAGGTTAAGGGTTTGTACATGAACCATATCACCTGGGCTTTTAAGATTGATTGTCGATCTTATATCCATACAAAAAGATAATGAATAATTCAGAAACAGTGGCTTCAAGAACATAATAAGATCCCACTCGATAAATGCAGCAACTTTTTGAAAATAATAGTTAGTGCATTGTCCTGTCAAGACAATCTTTTCAAGGCCTTATTAAACAACAAGTTAAATTGAACTTGCAAGAATTGATTACAAACATGCACTGAGACAGGTAAAACTAAATAAATGCTTGTAAAAAAAAGGCCTATGTGCCCTGGGACACTTACTTGTGTCTTTATAAATTTTTAAATGCCATTATGATCTAAATTCTAGCCCTCCACGCCACTTTTAATTTCCACAACGAACAAAAATTCGAATTCATCCCTTACAGTAGGCAAACATGTTATAAAAGGCCCCTTCACGGGGTTCCCGAGCTGGGCATCATTACTTTTATTGAAGAGTAGGGTCTAAAGAACAAGTGTGCCAAATTTCAACTCTTGAACACTTACAGCACTGCAAGGTGGATATCCATATCCTCCGAACTATTTGTTTAAGATCGAATTTTAATGTAAGCTCTTTGGAACCAATATCTTGGATCGCAGTGAGCGTAGTACTCATGGAAGATTGGCCGAACCAGATCTTCGGGTGGTATCATCTTAAAGACCCGTTCACCGTAAAATGATCCAACCTTGAAAATAAATGTAAAAGGATGATTTATGCTCTTATTTATGATGTAACTTGAATGGAGTGGTAGTATCTCAATAAAGCTCACCTCCCATCCTGGTACATTAGCCATCAGCTTTTCCTCTGCCTCGCGATTAAGGCGTATTTGTTTCAAATACTCCCTATCTCTCTCGGCCAGCAGCATTGGATAAATAGCCATCTTGGTCGAACGCAACTCGATTGCGTGCCTTTTAATTTTTCTGTTGGTTAAGTAGTATAAATACAGAGCCACTGTAGTCATGACGGCGTAGCCAGCGAATATTGTGTAGCCGCTAAAGAGTTTTTTGCAAGGGACCCTCTTGTAAGGTATAGGGTCGTAGCCTCCAGGAGGGGGAAGATCCTGAGGAGGATGGCCGTAGTTACACGGTGATGGACAACTCATAGCTATTTTTTCGCTAGAACCGTTTGATATTTATTTTTATTTAACAAGTAAAACAATTCCCGTGATTCTTGAGCAAAATAAATGTTTGTTACCAATTTTGACGTAATGCCATGTTCGACAAAACATAGTATTTTAGAAGTCACAATAAACGTCTTACGATCGTCTGTCTATTGTTTTTCAGACAGTTTCAAGTGTTTACAGAGTTCTAATATTAAGGTGTGGCATTATTAATTAATCAAAAATTCAGTTCCACAGTTTCAATAGTCGTTTCATAATCATTATGATGAAACGAATATACCCCCAATATTGTACTGCACTGCAAATTACTCTTTTACAGCAGTCTTTCACCTTCAAGCAGAAAAAAAAATTTTGAACAGGTCTCAAATTCCAATTTCCTTGGCTATCCGGGCCAGGCGCAGGCGCATTACCAATTAATTATGCTACTAAGCTCTGTGAAAGGTTGACGAAAGTATCTGCTATTTACTTTAGTGCTCAGAGTGCATTGCGTTGTCTGGCCCGGATAGCCAAGGAGATGCAGGTTCAAGTCCTGTCTAAGATCGACAAAATTTTTCATTTTCTGCTTTATAATTATATTAGATATCTCGTTAACAGACATAATCTAATAATCTTACTATACAGGTACTTTGAAACTAAAATAAATCACGGTTTATGTGCACATAGGTACATTACACATATGTTACGTGTTATTTAGAATAAGCTTTTTTTTAATCAAATAACTGACTTCTCAAACCAGAGACGATGTCAATTTACTTACGCTTCGCTAGTTTAAATGGTTCTTGTACATTACAAAGGTATTGTGGCATATTTGTGGTACACAAAATAATACGATATTATTTTTTTCTTCCATGCGAAAAAAGAAACGTTTAGCGAAACTATGTCACAAAATAAATTAAACGTACAAAAGTTATGTGACGTAATTATGTATTATCTCTTCATATTTTCCCCTCATTTCACCTTTGTAACATTAATGTAGCGCAATTCCTGCCACAGAGCGCGAATTTGTCTCCGTCAGTTGCGGGCGAACTAATATGGCCAACATTTTGCGTTTGCCGCTCAACGGCTATGTGGGCTTGGCAAATGAATCGCAACAAATAGAGTTATGTTTACCGCAGTGATTGTGCACTGAATGTTTAGCGTGGCAGATTGCAGTTGTTTAACTGTATATTAGTGTATGGTATTACTGTTTACGGCTTGTCATTTTAATTTAAACACATGAATATGAAATTAAAAAAAAACGTCTGCACTTTCTTTGCAAAAGTAAATTCCGACCAACCACACGAAATTGTTAAAGAGTATTTTCAGCAGTTTGTTCTAAATCCAGTGGGCTTTGCAAGCGTGCGGTCTGTCCGTGAGAAGTGGCCGCTTGCCCGCGGATTGTGGTCGGATCGAGCGACATCTGCCCGTGAAGTTAACGGGTATCAACGGTATTCGTAAAGTTTTGTTTCTAATGATACAGGGCGTAAGTGGCAGATCTTCACAAAAAGATAAATAATCGTTTAAAAGCATTCTAATTAAAAATACATTTTCAATATGTTTGATTTTAAATAATAGTGGGTAATATTGTTGTGTGTTTCCCGCGTATGCCTGCTATTCACTCACGTTACTTGTATCAGGCGGTAGCTTAGTTGCTACATGGCTCGAGCAGTGGCCCGCCATTTTCATTCTTGTATAAGTAGTTGCCTTTTGGTGCTCTTGAGAGCAGCGCGCGCGCAAATTGTGTTGTCCGTTGGCTAGGCAATAGATAGGCCAGACATTTTTTGGAATTGCGCGAACATTATTCGCTACGGTTGCGATATTAGTAATCTTGATCTTGTGAATTAAAAATAACGGAATTTTGTGGACTGATCGGAGTTTTGAGGAAAAGGGAAGTGCTTATAAAATTTTGTGTTTTGTACGAATTTTGCCGAACCTAGTGATAAATGTTTGTACCGATCGTTGCGGACCTAATTTAGGTGTCGGATTTTACTAGGCATGGTTTTTTAATTAGACTTTAATGTTTTCCTTACACGTTTCCACTCCGCATTTTAGATATAGGTTTATACTGTTGACGTTTGATAGTAACTGGTGCCACGTAACGTGGTTTCCAAGCGTAAAAGCGTCTAGTGTCTACAGTTTGAATACCACCTCGTAATCGCATTTTTCGCATTGTACCCTCTTCATCGAGGGTGCTGGTAGCAGAGCTGCTTAATCGTTGCCATGCCTGCTCGATTCGTGTACACTATACATTTTTACAGTTTATGTATGAAACACATTTTATTTACAAATAAAGTAGCTAAAACATATAAGTAGATTGTATAACGCACGGAATATAATATATTATATATTCCGTGGTATTGCGATGCACCAAAGCCCAACGCACAGTTGCTTATTGCGCGCGTGTATGACACAAAGCGTAGAGAACATAAAACTAAGATAGATTTTAAGTTTTGGGGGGGGCTGAAAGTGACTCGTAATGGTTCGTGTAATATAACACACTGGTGCGTCGTCGCCTTTTCTTTTGCGAACTTGGCAGACACACTGCCGTGTGTCTAGATACTAGTTTTGAGCTTTTAACCTGTACTGATTATATTCACATGATTCTAAATACACAGCGTCAATTTGTGAAGACTTGTCATTTCATTACATTCTGTATAGTGTCCATAGGATTTTGTCTTGTATTTATGCAGCGATGGGGTAACCATGATAGACAAAGTACAAAAGGATGTTGCAGTTTGAACTCCAACTATCTACTTATCGTATATTTGAGTAAGTAAGCTTGCAAGTAATTTAAAATCTGTATCGGTTAATAATTAAAAGTCAAACCTTAACCTTAGTAAATTCAATTGACCCTACTCATGTATTTGAACAGAACAAAAACCAAAGTACTTTCAACAATCTTTATCAATAAGTGTTTTTGACTCTGCAAACAATTTAATTACTTTTAATTACCAGTTTCAGCAATACCTATATATAGGTAAAGACTCGCGTTAAATCAAGAATCTTTCGGGATTCTGCTGAAATATCATTACCAAATTTCCAACGAAGATGTAAACTACCAGAAATATGTACCTTCACAGTTTAAAATATTGAATTAGTTTTATTTTTTTTCAATGCATGCTTATGTAGAATGCAAAGCTAGGCTAGTTGGACTGGACGATTGCACCACAATCCATATAAAAAAAAACACATAACAATCAGCAATTTATTGAGAACTGAACTGACTGTTTTATTTGATAACTTCGCGCTATTGTATTATGATTGTATGCTTTTATATAGTGCACCGCATTTGATTGTTCACATTTGTTCACAGCTCAACAATCTCTTACCACCTCGTTTTATAGAATTCCGTACGTCTGATAAAGCCGTTATAAGATAACTCTTACGTCTGTCTGTCCGTCACAGCTTATTTGCTCTGAATTTACTCGACAAAAGAACACACTACACACACAGTATAATAAACAAGAGTAAGAACACTTCTATACATCCTTGATCCTTGTTTCTCCATTCAACTGTAGCTGGGAATAATTTGAAAACCTTCCAACAAAATTGTAAATCAACGAAATGTTCTCCTGAGAATAAATTGCGAAGTTCTTATTTCATTATTGCCCTCGGATTTTGGTCGCCTTGTTATTAATCAATAAACAACTTTATGAAACCGAGATTGTACCAGGGCTTTTTATTTTTGGTCGAAGAAGTTTTTGGAGAAATGTTTTTCAACTGATGGACTTGAATCTTGATTAGATTTGTTGTTCATCAACTCATATACGTCCCCACCAGCCTTAGTTGACCACGCTGGCCCAGTGCGAGTTGGTCGACTTTACACACAACCTTTGAATTTCTTCGCAAGTCACAATGTTTTCCTTTACCGTAAGAGCGTCGAATAAACGTACATATGAATTAGAAATTCGAAAACACATTAGTAGATTTATTGTTACTTATAAACAATTTTTAATCAATAATATAAACGCCATAATTATTATATAGACTACAATTTCCTCCGAGGACTACAATAAACGTACCTGAATAGAAAGTAAATGTTACCGAAGTGAAACATTCCTTTATTTAAAAAAAACAGGATGATTGAAATTTTACTTCGGCCGTGAATAAAACCAGTGAAAGCACCTAAAATTTTAAATTAACACTTGAGAACATAGGTATCTAGTGCAACGATAACAAAGTTAAAATTGAGTAGATCTCTGATTTGTCCTCACGCATTTTTATTAATATTTAAAACGTATTAAGGACAACATAGACGATAGAGAAGAAAACTTTACTATTTTGATGGTTTCAAAGGAGTCTTAGGCAACAGTTTGATTCAGTAATCATGATTCAGTGGGTTCCACTTTCGACTGTACCTACAAGAATTTTTACATATGACTTACCTACCTACTTTACGAGTGATAGGGAGTTGGAGCAAGCATTTGTTTATTTATAAAGTTACTTACTATATGTTATTTATTATACAAACTTTTCCACCAACCCAATATGAATAGCTTATACCCTATATTCAAAAATCCATAAAAGCACAAATAAAAGGCGCAATTGAACACTGCATGACACCAATCAATACCCCTATTCAGGCACTTCCCTTCAGTTCAAACGAGCTACGAAATAATTAAGTGTGAAACCAAAACAAGGCTGAGCGGCGCTACATCACTCACGACGCACTCCCCGGTGAGAAATACTGGGCAATATGTTCCGGGATATCCGGAATAATCCCCGGACGGAGAGGAGCAATTTGTCCGGGAAACAGGCCTCCCCTGGCACGCGCGTGTCCGTACAATGAAGTGCTGTCACGCTTTCCAAGTGGCAGTCGACTTACAGTACTCCTCAAGATTCAATGAATATCATACAACCTTTGATATTTTGAATATAATTATAATACGTCGTACATACAGGTTATGATGGTAGGAGGTCTTTATGATTTTGTACTAGTTTAGCTTACAGAATGATCATTCAGGCAGAACAGGAGATTATCACATCACACTAATATTCAATCAATCAATCAGCCCATTACAGTCCACTACTGGACGTAGGCCTCCCCAAGGGTACGCCAAAGCGCACGATCACCCGCTTTCCTCATCCAGCCACCATCTGCGACTTTCCTCAGGTCATCAGTCCATCTGGCAGCACTAATATTATAAATGTGAAAATAAATTTGGATGTTTAGATGTTTGTTCCTCTTTCACGTCTGCTGAACGAATTTGGGAATGGAGATAATTTGTACCCTGGATTAACACATAGGATACTTTTTGCGGGAAAAAGTTTTATTCCCACGGAAAAATCTTACACAACTCGAGCTTAGCCGCGGGCGGACCGCTAGTACTCGTAGGTATAGAAATACGAAAAAAATGTTCGATTGTGAAGTCTGGGCACGTCTATACCTCACTCACGGACTTATTGAGGTGTGTAATATATATTTTTTGTAATCTTTAGCGAAAACATTTTATTTTTAGTAAAAATAATTTCATAAGTCAGATATTTCTTAAAAATATAGTATAAGGTGAACGGTAGTAAAAAAAACTTTCAACGGTTCACCCAGGTAGTCTTGAGAGGTGGTCTCGAGAGGTGGTCTCGAGAGGTGGTCTCGAGAGGTGGTCTCGAGAGGTGGTCTCGAGAGGTGGTCTCGAGAGGTGGTCTCGAGAGGTGGTCTCGAGAGGTGGTCTCGAGAGGTGGTCTCGAGAGGTGATCTCGGGAGGTGGTCTCGAGAGGTGGTCTCGAGAGGTGGTCTCGAGAGGTGGTCTCGAGAGGTGGTCTCGAGAGGTGGTCTCGAGAGTTGGTCTCGAGAGGTGTTCTCGATAGGTGGTCTCGAGAGTTGGTCTCGAGAGGTGGTCTCGATAGGTGGTCTCGAGAGGTGGTCTCGAGAGGTGGACGGTGGGCAAGAAGGGGCTTAAAAATGTGCTCACCATTTGTACTTGTTTATTTCCACTAAGATCAGAGCACAATGCTGATTGATAAGTTTCCGAAACGACAAAGAAAAACTTTAAAAATCTATTTAAAATAAATTTATTTCTCAACGTAGTTTCCTTCTACCTCGATGCATTTAGTCCAGCGCTTCTCCAATGCCGTTACACCAGTTTGATAAAATGTTTTCTCCAACCCCTCAAAATACTCGTCCACGGCAACAATGACTTCTTCATTTGATGAAAATCTCTGGCCACCTAACCATTTCTTCAGGTTTGGGAATAAGTGGAAGTCACACGGGGCCAGATCCGGGGAATAGGGTGGATGCGGTAGCAATTCGAATCGCAATTCATGGAGTCTGGCGACTGCAACCATTGACGTGTGTGCAGGTGCGTTGTCATGGTGGAACAAAACTTTTTTCTTGGCCAAATGTGGTCGTTTTTTCTGGATTTCTTCACTTAATTTTTGCAGCAAGCTTGCGTAGTACTCTCCATTTATTGTTTTTCCTTTTTGCAGATAATCCACTAAAATAATCCCTCGAGCATCCCAAAAAACAGTCGCCATCACTTTGCCGGCCGACAAAACCGTTTTTGCTTTCTTCGGCGCAGGTCTTCCGCTCTCAGTCCACTGCTTAGATTGTTCTTTTGTCTCGGGAGTATAATGATGTATCCAGGTTTCATCGACTGTTACATAACGCCGCGAAAACTCGTTAGGATCTCGGTTAAACAGCGCCAAACACTCCGATGAATCGTCCACTCGACGTTGCTTTTGGTCAACAGTGAGCAAACGCGGCAAATCGCGCGCAAAGCTTTTTCATTCCCAAATGTTGGTGCAAAATATTAAAAACACGTTCAGATGAAATGCTCACCATCTCTGCTATCTCTCGCAACTTCAAGCGCCGATCATTCAATACAATTTTGTGAATTTTTTTGATCATGTCCGGATTCGTGACTTCATTTGGACGGCCAGACCTGTGGGCGTCTTCGCACCTCTGTCTTCCACGTTTAAAATCAGTTACCCAGGTGTGAATTGTACTCAATGCAGGAGCAGAATTACCTAAAACACTGTCTAGCTTGGTTTTAATCTGGGTTGCTGTTTTCTGTTTTAAAACGTAAAACTTTATCACCGCACGAATTTCGTTTCTATCCATTGTTAAGAAAATTTACGACAGAGAAAGTTCTACGTCCTATCAAACAAATTCCACCAGTTCGATTAAATTCAAATTTGGCGTTCTATTTTCAAAAAGATGCCAAAATATAATGTAATATTTTTTTTTTGCGTATCATTTTTTGAAGTTCGTCGTTTCGGCCAGTTATCAATCAGCCCAGGTAGTCTATAATTTTGTGGTAGACAAACATAGAGTCTAGTCGGAATAACATTATAAAATTTATTTTTAAGCTCTTTCTTGGCTGTAAATAAAGTACTTTGACATTACAAGTACAAACTACCTACCTATTAATCAAAATTTCATCCAAATCCTTTTTGTAGCTTAGGTGTGAAGGCGAAACAAACATACAATATTTTATGCGCCAATAAACTACATAAACTACAAGTAGAAGTGAGTGATCTCTGCCTACCCATCTTTAGCCTTATTTACAAATTAAAGAATGTATCAATGCGTCTATTTAACGTTTTTTACACTTTATTTATTTATTTATTTTATATAGTTTAGTCTGTGAATTAGGTTGTAAAAAGGGAATCTTAAAGATCAATTGTCGGCCTTGAGGCGCTTGAGGCAGAATAAGTCGGTATTTTTATTAAAAGTTAGTCTCTTTTCGATTCAATTCCTGTGAAATTATATTTCTTATTTCTTCGAGTGGGCATGGATTGTTCCTTTGTGGTAGATTGTTCACTGCTACTCATCTCCTAAAATTTTCCCATCAATTTGTTTACAATCCGATATATTAATTATTAAACATTTTATGACTTTTTTATCAACACCAATAGTGGACACAACGACAACAAAAACAAAGACAACGTGTTTTTGACAGCGTGTTTTAAGTTTAGCAATTATCTTCTTTACGCGGATGATCTTAAAATATTTCATAAAATTGACAACTATAATGATTGTATAAGAATTCAACAGGACTTGGACCGCTTTTCTTCTTATTGTACACAAAACAAATTAGAACTTAGTTTAAACAAATGTAAAGTAATAACATTTTCAAAGAAATTGAACACGGTTTATTACCCTTACTCGCTATGTAATGACAAAATCGACCGAGTCCAGTTTATAAGAGACCTTGGAGTCACACTTGACGCTAAATTACATCTAGATTTGCACATAGACAATATTATCAATAGATCATACAATATGTATGGCTTTGTTATGCGAACATGCTGTAATTTTACTCGCCCCTCAACATTCTTGTATATATATAAAAGTCTTATACGATCACAATTGGAGTATGCAGTGCCAGTCTGGAATCCTTATTATAACAAGTATACAGAAGCCCTTGAATTAGTTCAGAGAAAGTATTTAAGACGGATAAATTTTAAATTCTCTCATAGACGCCAACCGTATGTAAATCTGCTTAAAAAATTTAATTTATTGATCCTTAAAAATAGACGTCTTCAGTTACAGTCACTTTTCTTATATTATATCTGTAATAGTAAGTATGATAGTATCGCTCTTAGTAATGAATTGTATTTCAATGTGCCTCGTAATTTCCATATTGGAAGAGCTAACACATTATTTACCACTAAAACTTGCAGAAGTAATGCAGGTAAACGTTCACCATTGTATCGTATTACTCAATCGTACAATATCTATTTCAATGATATTGATATTATGACCGTAAGCGTAGGTGAGTTTAAAAGAAAATTAATAGCAGTATTAGAAAATATACCTCCAACCTAGAAAAAAGTAAGCACTTGTGTTTGCCTTGTGTCTGGATGTTGTTTATCTACATAGGTATGTATTTATCTATGTGGGTAATGTATATCAGCTGTCTGATACCCATGGTGCGGGCTCTGCTTTGTTTGGGATCAGATCGCCACATATAATTTTGTATATTTAGCAAGGTGTTAGGTGCAAGGTGTTAGCGTAAAATAGCGTAAGAAACTGTATGAACTACCATACATTTAGTAATCTCTGGTTGTCGGTGCAGGTTGCACAATAAACTCTGTTTAGCTTGTAAGTTAGAATAAGTAATACCCTATTGTACAACCATTTGATAACCCCAATAAAAAAAGAAAAACAACAACAAATTCGATTTTTTGTCGTTATTATTTATGTAACACGAGCTTCAAACACGACCGGTGCGTCGAAGTCCTTTTTTACTAGGTTACAAAGTAAGCAGCATAATATAGGGTAAGTTTACCTAACTTTAAACTGCCCAGAATATTATAATAAAACCTTACATACTCGTAATAATGATAAAAATGATAAGCACATATTCACACAAACAGCTTCTTTTATACATTTAGTTTTATTTTCATATGCTAATATACTTAACCAACTATGGAAGAGAGCTTCCCTCCTGCCTAAAAGGAGATTCATTTAACAGCTATTCTTATTAATAACGTGTTAGGTAACGTACAACCACTCAGTTACTAGCCCAACTTTTTGTAACACGCAAAGAAAATTATTTTAATTGTACGATAAACACGTTTAACTAAAAAGAAATTGATATATCTGTATTTTTGTCGTGTATTAGAAAAAGAAGAAATGATACACATATTATAAATTTTCATCCATTATAACAGGTTGAGGTACAGTGCTGTGGCTAATATCAATATCTCAAGACGGCCGGGGTCCCGGCCGTCGTTAATATAAGTGAGAGGCCAAACTTCGCTAGCTATTCACACAACATCGGCGATCCCATAGGGCTACTAGCCGCAGACTTTGACCTTATGATACGCCACAAGTTTGGGCCACAAGGCGTATTCGGATTTTACTTTTTACTACGGGAAAAAAATAAATTACCTTGGGATGAAAGTAGCGTCATCGCTGGTCAACTACATTTATATATTTTAAAAACTTATCGATGATATGAATACCCATCCGAATTTTTTTATAGTATAAGAGCAACCTTAAAGTGCTAATCTCAGGTTTTTTTATGAAATAAAGCTGTAATACTCAAAGTTAAACGATCTTACTTAAAGTGTATTTCTATTTCTCGGAATCAGTTTTATTATTTCTAGATAAGTCTTTCTCATTTTTTTATCTCATGTCTTGAACCACCAAGTCCATCAAATTTGCTCATCTTTGCTACAATGTGCTTTGTACAAACTTCATGATTCAATATCCGTACTAAGATCAATGTTGGTTTAAGAAATTTGTTGTGCTACTAAATAATTTCTTCACTTATTATGACCTTATATTGCGTGAGTCAGGGAGCGACTTCACAAATGCTGAAGGCTTCTGACAGGCCAAGACATGCTTTTGAAAGCACGGAATCCTTACCAAACTATTATTTCAAAGTGAAGTTGACAATTAAGATATTCAAATGAAGATTGGTGCCTCCAAACACGGGATTTGTCAGCTTAAATGGAGACACCAGCCTCTGTGTTTCTGAAGATCCTGGCTAAAAGAAATATTTTTTTTATGTCGTTATTAATACTGTGACGTTCAACCTTCGCGTTCAACCCCGGAACTTATGTAGCGAGAGCCTTACGCTCTACCACTAGGCCACGAAGACTAATGATTTTTTAAAATGAAATACCAACATACCTAGATTATAAAGCTGCATGTTTGCATGATACATTATAAAGAAAGATGCATTACTGTTACCAAAGACGCGTAGCGCTACGTCGTAGAAAGATAGGCTACGGTCCCGTAGGCTGCGTAGCATAATTCTACAAATTACACTTTGCATCATAAAAAGTTGAATTTATGTGTTGATCGTTTGAAGATAAGCTATAAAGTTAATAGCATCATACTCTCCAATATTATTAATAATATGTCAAACTATTACAACTATGTTACACTGTTTAAGAGTTGTTAAATTAAATTGAGGATTGATTAATTTTCACTTTCTTTACACATATTATTGGCACACAGCTTGATTAGAATAACTCGCCTGGGAACATTAATATTAGAATGCCGCAGTTATTTTTTTTTTTAAATACAAAATCAAAATTTAGTAAAGTCGACTATTTTGGTAATTTTAAAACCAGGTTATATAACTCTTACAATAAAGTCGAATAACACTCCTTTTTGGGTCAGCCGTCAATATACCAATTTGATCACTGGGTGCCGACTTCTATATCAGTGAGCTTGATTGATACCAAGTAAGTGCCGCACTCTGTAGGTATTCATCAAATAAGGTAAATCGGTATTATTTAGGAGCAAGCTCGTTACTCAACATCCTAATTAATTCCGAGTATTCACCTTTTTGACTGAGCCTTTTCAATCCGTCATGATTTGTAAGGAGCGGACCAACATTCAATACCCTTAGATGACCTTACACGCTCACCAGGTGTAATGGAAAATTTCTAGGTTCAAGGTTTGAATATCTGCTATATCCTTGTGTGCAATAAAGTATATTCTATTCTATTCTATTCTATCTGCTTCCTAAGATACAGGTTATTCTAATTTAGGAGGGGGTTTATTATATAGTAACATGTAATGCTTAACATGTAAGAATCATTTATGTACTGGTGTTTAAATAAATAATTTATTGTTAAAAAAATATGTATATCCCGTTTAGCAATTTCCTTTAACCCCTAAAATATCGTTATCTCCTAAGTAAGACTATGTCACCTAATTTACGAGTATTGACGTTAACATTTTCAGTATAATTATAGATATATTTGTTATTCATAATTAATAGCTCAGACTAAGTATAGTTGGTCCATAGATCAATTTAATTACCAGTAGTACAACCAGTTGGACTACTTTTCCCGAGTTCAAACACGGCTAAACTTACTTCGTTCGACGTGGTACAACCAGATCGACCGTGATGGACTAAGTCTATGTCACTAATTTCACGAGTATAAACGTTAGTTAAAATCTTAGTACAATTATAGATATTTGTAATTCATAATTGATAGCTCGGACTAAGATGAACTACTGATTGATGAGCTGTGATGATGATGATATGTAGTTCAATTTAATTACCAGTAGAACAACCAGTTGGATTACTTTTCCCGAGTTGAATCACTGGTAAATCTACTACCCTGTGGTATAACCAGATAGACCATAATAGACTAAGACTTTGTAACCTACATCAAGAGTACTGGCGTCATTAAAATCTTAAGTATAATTATAGATATTTTTAATTCATTATTGATAGCTCTTACTAAGTATAGTTGGTCCATAGATAGGTTACCAGTAGTACAACCAGTTGGACTACTTTTCCCGAGTTAAATCACGGGTGAAACCTACTTCCCCGTGGTAAAACCAAATGGACCATGGGTACATTTAGTTTTTTGGGCTACAACCAGTTGAATACAGCAGTTGTATCTAGGGTCGGTGATGATATTTAGCAGCATTAACCCTTTCATATACCTAATTATAAATGACATACAGGTGTGTGTATTAACTTTGCAGTGAGTCAGTCGCTTGCTGCTTACGTGCTACTTTATATTTACAAAAATGTTATGCTGTGTATATAATTTTTAACTACTGTAATAAAACAGATAATATCGATCACATTTTTTTATCGGAATAAAATTTCTGTGAAAATATGGATTGATTTAGGATCTTAGAATACCCTATCATTTTGTGAAAATCTGCCACTTACAGCCTATATGCTGCGCAAGTGACTTTTTTGTTCAATTCGTAAACGGCGATTTCTATTCATAGACACTCTCGCAGTCGACTGAATATCCAATTTGCGTGTGACGGGTGCATTGAATGAAGGAAAATTATGCTTCCCCCATTCTCCTTCATGTGGGCGTAATGAGGCTGCTGAATCTAAAGTTCGCACGTTACATAAATCTCATCCTGGAGTGTTTATTACGAATTCTGGGCACGAACGGGCTCATTACATTAGGTTAACTGCTTAAGCTCCGTTTTAGGATGGCCCCAAATCGTCACAATAGGGTTTCAGATAATTTTCCAATGTGATTTTTACCGTAGATTTATAGTAAGTGAAACAATTCCAAACACCAGTAGTAGTCAAGTTTTTCAACTTAAATATCTAAAACATGTACTCTAAGATTGCTATCCACGTTAACGTGGATAAGATTAACGAAAATAAGTAGTGAGAATCACACTATATCACATTATCATCATCAACAGCTCATATATGTCCCCACCGAGGTCTCGAGCCTACCCTGAATTAGGGTGATTAGGCCTTAGTCGCCCACGCTGGCCTAGTGCTGGTTGATCGACTTCACACACAACATTTGAATTTCTTCGCAGGAGTGTGCAGGTTTCATAACGATGTTTTCCTTCACCGTAAGAGCGTCGAATAAACGTACATATGAATTCTAAATTCGAAAATACATTGTTACGTTGGTGGGGATCAAACCCGCGTCTTCCGGACGGGACACACACTATCACACAAATATTATAAATATGAAAATATAGTTGGATGTTCGGTTCGGATGTTTAGATGTTTGGATGTTTGTTCCGCTTTCTTGCCTAAACTAGGTGCTAAACGGATTTGGCAGAAATTTGCATTGCAATGGAGATCTGTTTGTACCTAATAACACAGGATACTTTTTACGGGAAAAAATTGTATTCCCACGGGAAAATCTTACATAACGCGAGCGTAGCCGCGGGTGGACAGCTAGTAGACCATAAACAATCTAACCTTTAACATTTTTTTCTTGGAGAAAAATTAGCTTCTTCCTTCTTAAAAGAAAATCCTTTATTTCATAAGTTCATCATTGGTATTGCAAACCCGCAAAATGTTGTATATGTACACGTACGTACAGTTAAGAGCAAATCGGCTGTACTACTTTCATTCAAATAAGAATAGTTCCAAACTTAACGATTAATAAATTTTGGAACAATATGAGAAACTGTATTTCGATTAAAATGTAAGCTACTGGCTATTTTAAATATAAGAAGCAAAATATCAAACTAAGCTTCACCTACTTCGTAGCTTTAAGACTATTTTGTATAACGTAAGTCTTCACAACCAAAGTTATCTCGGTAGCTGCCAGTTCTCTATGCAAATTTACATTGCCCTCGTATTTTCAACAAAACCTGAACATGAAACTAGTTTTTTATCTTCAAATAAAAAAACGTGGACAGGCAGCGTTTGGTTTTTCGCATGCTATTTTACATATCTGCGTGATAAAACGATAAGCTATTCAGAATGTCGCGTGAACGAGGTAATCTAAGGGATTCCACCTTTTTACCTTTTGACAGCAGGGTTTTGGTGAACTGGCGTCTATCCAAGCGACATGATCAGATTACCAAAATTTGGTGCTATAGCACAAGTTATGAAATCGTGTGAATATGTGAGAGTCGAAACAGTGGTTTTTTTCCACGGGTCTTGACATTTTGGACGTGTAGAGAAATCATTATTTGTGAATGCGACCAATCTATTTACGATACTTAATTTTACTTAAAGGAGATTTGTAGAGGTATTTTAATAGCTATTTTACAAATGTCGATCACATTCTACGATTATTTTACTCGTAAAATAGATTAAATAAAAAATAGTACAAACAAACAAACGCAAAACAACGCAACAATACACACAACTCAAAAAGCATAAAGACTTATCCTACATGAAAAAAGCTAAAGTATTTTTAAGCTTAAAAAAGTACTTATAAAACATATTTTTAGTGACACCATTTACAAAAGTCTTCAAGTCATTACCTTAAATTTTCCAAACTAAAATGTGCTCTAATTTGACTCATTCTACTAGACTTAGCATGAATAGAGGACCCTCTAAATAAGACATTCAGACCGGGTAAACCTAAAATGTTTTTATTTAATCTGACGACCAAACCATAGATAGGGTCGAAAGGTTTGCTAAAGGTAACGCTTGGGTTACTGGCAAGTACATTTTCAAATAGGATCAATCGGGATTTATCAATCAAAATGCGAAATGTTAGAGGGATAAGCTCTCAAATGACTTTAGCGGAGTAGTTACTTTCGTCTAAGCCTTCGTCATGAAATCAACCTTCAACTCGGTTGACTGTAGCGACATAAATAAATATTAAAAGTGTGTTACAGGAGTATATTTAAACGAACGTAAAAATGAACGAGAAATACATAAGCTCTTAGACGTTTTCCGTACTATGTCCTGAACTAGTAACGAAATTTCATACATACGAGTATTCCACGGAATTATAGACCACGATACTTATTGTACTTACTTACAGACTGAAAATCAAAATTATTTATATATTATCACATAGAGATAAATATTATGGCTTTCAATAATAACTATGCCATTGGTTATACTTGTAGATCATTTTAGTATGGCTACCAAGAAAAACCAATTTTTTCCATGGTTATAATGTGAAATCTTACTTTTTCTAGACAGAAAAAAATGTTCGCTTTTTTTTCTTCAACTATATAAGTAGGTATCAGGCCTATTAAATCTGTATTTTAATAACCCAGTCGGTACCTAGTGAATTGTCAGCAAAGTTTAGCCTCCTCTTTTATTAACGAGCTGAGCGGTATCTTGGGATATTAGTTTTAGCCGCCATAGATAAATAACGTGCAAATTTATAGACGATAAGGCTATGTTTTTGTAAAAGCAATTATTTTCGTGTCAGCTGAGTACCTCTTTAATACAATTTGCAGACTTAGCATTATGTAAGACTCTTCGGCATGTTATAAATTAAGTACAAGTTTCTGAACAGTCTAGATTAATTAGTCTCAATAACAGGCATATTTCTGACCCTAATTTAGTACTTTCAATCAAACGGCCTCACATACTCGAGCAAAAAGAGGGTTCGTATTGTGTCCTGTTAACTTTGCCAAATTTGCGGGGTCCATAATTGAATTCGTAAAGCAGTTAGCTGTAGTTTACTGGCGCACCAGATGCAGGGAATTCTTTCCCGGAAGCGTTTGCCCACTTCCAATAAAGCTGAACATTTTTAATCCCGACGTGGATCGCGCGGCTTCTCCGTGAGGATATACCTATACGCTATGATGTATTACTACAACCTCTCACCTTCACTCCATCACTATTTCATTGGTATTTGCTTTATTGAAAAATATCATGACAAAAAACGTATGTACGCATTTCTTTTTTTGCTCTGTTTTGAACGCGTAATATTTTACAGAGATATTGTGCAACATGAAAATTTCTATTGATTATTCAATAATATCATTTTATCATTATTAGTTTTTTATCATTATTTTTTTTATACTTATTGTAAATTGTCACATTTGTGTTTTTTCAATGATTTAATAAAACAATTAGAAAATTTCGTCCAAATTAACATTATTAATCGGTTTGTTAACAAAATATAATCCGACGGAAATACAAAATAATTTGTAAATTCATGAGACGGATTATATAGTTCTCAAACAGATTATTAAAACGTTTCGCCCGAATTAGTCAGAATTTTCAAAGCTACAGAAATTCTTTTAATATTAATATCGGAAACGAGGTAAAACTCTGCTCAAATTGTATCTTACTATCTACCTCCATTTTATTTGGGAAAAGCTTGGGTTATTATTACGTAATAAAAGTATATTTTATATACGCTCTTTATAAAATTCGGCCTTCTTTATGTTGTATTTAAATATGCTACAATCACCCTGAATCAGAAATGACGGCTGATAGGGATGTATGGAGGAAGAAAACATACTGCGCCGACCCCAAATGATGGGATAAGGGCAAGCCATTGGTGATGACCCTGAATCAGGGTGCACGTGTTTCTCGATGGAGACGTACCTATATGAGTTGTTGACTGATTCATTCGATACCTAAAATCATAAAACTGATAGGTATATAGAATTTTCGTGTATGTATATGTGGACTGTAACGGGCAGTTGATATAAAGGAAAAGTTGACTGGATATGAAGGTGCAAAATATCAGCCCTGTTAATACATAGAGGTAAAGTAACATGAAAAAGACAAGTACGAGCAACTAACATAAAATAGTAGATGTCCCAAAATGCCCTAGTTTGTTTGCTAGTGGGGCAATGGCGGCGGCGACGGCTGGGACACAAATGTGTCTAATAACGAATACTGACGATGAAGAAGCCACGAAGTGTAAACACTTCTTGAATTTAAAAGGCAAAAATCCATACTACAATTTACCTATTTTTAGCCCGCCACGAGAAAAGAAGCGTTGTTTTGTAGTGGTCGGGCTAGGTATTAGGTTATCAGTGTCGTCAGGCTATGGGTATGAGAAGCATCGGCTGACATCACAATAACTAGTCAAACCTAGGCAAAATAGGACCCTTCCTAAATTGATAGAGCGTCGACAATGGTGTCGATTCGGCTAACTGTCAAATTTAGTCTTATTTTTTGTGGCTTTTTATTCGTCATGGTGTTTAGGTAAGCACTAAAACAAGACTAAATTTGACAGTCGTGAAGTCAAAGACAAAAACAAAACCGATCATCTTTGGTCCCTTTTCAATTAAAAATGATAGAAAGTGACAGGACTAATTTTAGTTTAGTTTAGTAGGGCGTATACCGAATGGCGTTTTTAAATTGAATGAGACACCAAAAACAAATAAAAAAAAACTACGAATTTCCCACAAAATGGCATCGCGTTGTGAACAACATAAATAAAACTGCAGCTAGAATGAAAGTTTTGATTTCCATCGCCCGTCACACTGCACTGATATATGATATATCGAGGTTTTGCGTTCAGCATCGTTTATCATTACTATCGAAGAACCAGGACGTGGGAACAAAACACTTTCAATGTGCGCTGTAGTGTAAAACTGGTTGCTGCAGCTAACACGTTAACTGCTGCTCTACTGCTGGATAAATCATACAATAGAAAAGCGAGTTTTAAGCTAGTTCAAACAAAATTGTAAAATGAGCTATAAGCAGTGAGAGAGTTAAGTAAGAGCATTATTGATGGATTACTGTCTCGAAGCCCTTTTATTATCCCGAACAGAGATTTAAAATTTAATGCTTTTATGCATATTTTAAAAACATGCGAGTAAAAAATTAAAAACATTTTATCTATTCTTTTTTATTTATGCCCGTAAAATTAAAGCTATGGTAGGATTAAAAGCTTTCTTACTGGAGCTGTAGAGTGTTTGGCTTTCATAACGGAGATAATGGGTTCAAACTTCAGTTGGGGTACTGTAATTAAACATTGGACAATTTAATTGGCCGAAAAAAATGATTCCGTGCTACAGAAGACACGTTAAGCAGTTGATCCTTTGCTAGCTTCGAGTTTCCATGAGCTACGATAGAGACCTTTGGCTTAGGAAAAAGCCTTGTGTAAAACTCTGACTTTACAGCAACTATGTCCTATTTCAACATGAAGGCATGACAGCTGTCAGATTCATAGAAAATCTTCGTCCGTCTTTTTCGCACGTATTTAATACGTATCCTTCTTGTCTGCTGTCACCTGTATCATGTTACCTGGAATGAAGTAAGTATAGAAAAACAAAGATAAATATGGTTGATGAACCGAAACAAATCTGTATAAAAAAGAAATAAAACTTACCGTTTCAGGCAAGTTTCAGGTGCCAAACATTGAATGTGCGTCAACCAGTCAATATACTCGTGGCTCGCGAGAGCTGTGCATGCATAGAGTACGTCGAGTCATTATCGCGCCAACGACGGTATTGTTGGTATTGTACTGTGCGGCTTTGTACCACCTCTCTCGGGACTTTCATGTGCGATGTGATATAAAACTTTATGCTCTGAACTACATGCCAACTGCGTCGCTACTTCATGGGAACATTACTTTCGCCTATCATCAGATTAATGAAATTTTTTTTTTTTAGTTCTTTCTTTGTTTATTTAAGATGTAGCGCAAGTTTGCATTTTATTGAGATACAAAACTGGACCCGAGGACTACCGAGGGGCTCGAGCCAACCCTGAATTAGGGTGAACAGGCCTTAGTGAAGTGCGGGTTGGTCGACTCAACATACAACTGAAAATCTAAGTTCCCGTGTTGCTTCATAGATATTTCTACTAATGCCGTACAAAATCGACTAACAGAAATATCTATCAAGCAACAAGATTTTAATTCTCTTTTTATTATCCTTTCTTTAGTCATATACTAATGTGTGTTATTCTTTATATTTTACAAATAATTTTCAACTTTATTGAGAGCTTTTCACTCTTTCAGACACTTCACGAATACGAGTAAATAAATTATTTCAAATGGACATGCACCATGCAGATCCATTTCGAGACCCATCCAAACCGTTCTTAGCCGAATGGAGATTTGAGATTTCTCTTTGTGATGAAAAGAATAAAACACTTCAATTTTTGTATAATTCTTTTTAACTTTACTTTTAAACCATTCAAATAATCCAACAGCGTCTTTTGAAAGTCCATTTATGCTGGCTCCATTAAGTTTTATCTTTGTAAATTATTTACTTTTAGTTTTTAGCCAACTGGCCATGCGCTTCTCTTCCATACGCACGAGTCATGAGTTCGAGTATTTTCTTTTTACGTGGTTTTTCAGTTTTGGTCTAGCTGCTGTTATTTAATTTGATTTAGATTATTTAGGTCAGACTCCGCTCTCGTCAGAATAAAAAACAGCCAGTGTTATTTTTAGAATAGAATACAATAGAATAAAGAAAAAAGGAATATTGTGTTTCTTTGCATAGTTTTGTAACATTTTCAATAAAAGAAATCTTGCTTCTAAATAAATGAATAAGTGTGAAACGAATACCCTTTGGTGCGAAATGTATTTTTTACTATTTTCCAACCAGAGATGTTTTATAATAATATAATGTGTAATTTTGTGGAACAATTCAGTGAATAAAACAATCAGCTTGAAGCGGTAACTGTATATTTTTGTATTTACAGATTTTGGCGCATCACATTGCGAGATTGAAAAATGATTTTAGAAGATGTTTATTTTATATTTTGTTAATGAAAATCTTTTAGGAATGTAGAAGTAAGCATAAAACACTTAGGCTTTTATAGAATGTTGCACTTGTCTATTTACACTCATTCTCATCAAAGTTCATCATCACTACGCATTGAAAAATTAATATCCATAATCTAAATAAATATAACATTCATTTAATTTAATGGACTATTACTGCATCACTCCTATTATTTAACATAATATGCATCATTTTGTATTTTTTAAAGTATCAAACATCCTGAAAAATAGAACACAAGGTTAAAAATATCAACCTATATTTATTTATACTTTTAACTACATTGCTAGGTAACATTAGTAGGGAAGGGACACGGGGGTTTTGGAGTAGGACCAGTGTCCTCACTGCTGCTGAAGATCAGTGAAACCATAAGGATTTACTCTTGTCTCTACTCATGTCGTACTGGCTGCTTAATAATAAACTTGATTCGAAGGATTTACGGCAGTTGGGACAAAAAATGTATGAGGATAGTGTTAATATACTCGTACTGTCGAATTAATACAAGTGCCTTTTATTCAACATGGGGCAGAAAAGTTCTCAAGTTGCAACCACGTACCGGAACACGTAGTAAGCGAAAGAGGTCAGTTTAACTATCTTCAGTGAAAGTAGATTGCATTAAGGGGGTACCCTATGTGAACACTAGCGCCACAACCTAGTGAAAACACTAAATATCAAAAATATGAACGATCAAATTGTTTCATTTGTCTTGTTGTGGTCTTGTTGTATTTTTAGAATTGATAAATTCAGTTATCTATTGTTAATTGTAGTAACAGATAGCAAAAGTGCTAATAACGGGCGTTTTAGCACTTTCGCTATCTCTTACTACACCGTATAAGATTTTATAAAATTTAGTATTTCTAAAAATACTCAAGTACCTACACTTTAAAATTATCGTCCACCTTTTTAATATATTTAGTTTTTTCGGAGTTATGATTTTTTTTCGAAGTGGCACTAGTGCGCAGTCAGGTAGCCCCTTAAAGTGTCTGTATGTAAAATCACTAAATTAGGTACGTACTTTGTTCCTTGAATCGTTTAAGCTTAGCTTTTATGCCAGTCTCCTCTTGCACTTGATGTGCAGTTGCAGATATACTCGTATCTCTCTTTAAGCAAGTTCTGCTAAGTTTAGGAATGTTCTCCTTTTGATCAGAGTCTCGGCTTGAATGTTTGTTAAAAAACAAATATTTTATAATACTTTTACGTTATTTTATAATTAATAAAATATAACTGTACATAAATAAAGTAACACCCGACAGCTAACGACATACCAAATTGGTTGACGATAGATAAAGCTAGTGCAACAGATCTTGGAAAATTTAAATGCTGACACGGCCCAAACGTGAAGGTTGAAGGCAGGTAGGTGCAACGCGGGCGGAAAGCTAGTAGTCAATTAAATGGTTGGGAGTAATTAAATGGCTGGCGAGTAGCAGCCTCCGTGGCCGAGTGGTCGAGATTTCGACACCATTACGGAGGTTCCGGGTTCGAATCCTGGTGGGGACACTGTCAAGCAAAAATATCTTTGTGAGGCTTTCCCCAGTTTGGTTAGGACATTGCAGGCTGAATTACCTGATTGTCCGAAAAGAAAGATGATTCCGTGCTTCGGAAGGCACGTTAAGCTGTTGGTCCCGGTTACTATCTAGTCGTTACATGAGCCAAGTCAGTGGCCTTTGGCGGCTCTATAACACTGACACCAGGGTATGTGAGGTCGGTTGTCGACCTTACAACCTACACGATGATGATGATGATGAATGGCTGGGAGAACCAATATTTTCATCATCAACAGTTCTTATATATCCTAACCGAACTAACCCTGAATTAGGGCGATTAGGCTTTAAGCTGCAAATCCACCAAAAGAGATGTGTTAGGAAAATGACTCGTGCGAGGATGTGTAGCGGATCTGTACCCTGTAACACATTACCTTTGAATTTCTTCACAGGAATGTGCAGGTTTCATCACGATGTTTTCCTTTACCGTAAGAGCGTCGAATAAACGTGAATCTGAAATTCGAAAACACAAGGTACGTGGTGGTGGGGATCGAACCCACGTCACCCGGACGGAAGACAGTGGTCCTTGCCACTACGCCAACGACGCTCCCAACATTTAAGTTTATAAGGTATAGTTATAAATTATTTATCTAGCAAGAAATGTTCAAAAATAATAATTATTATAATTTTGCCTATGTACCTTGGCTTTAGAATGTTCTCTGCAGAAGCCTGTAAGGAAAAAAAATAATTAATGTGTTAGGTAAAACTTACAAAATCTGCGATCCAACTGATTTATTAATACTTTTTTTTTATTTTTCTTCTACTACAAGTTTCATTATTTACCTATCATAGTGACTGGTTCTTAGAAATATTGCTACGCGATCGTTGGGTATTTTGATAATTAAGGAACACTAAGCGGGGCGCGGGTATTACTAGTAGAATATAAGAACTAGAAGGTTCTAAATGTAGAACCCCTTATGAATACAAAATTGTGAGTCTGATTAATTCAATTTACAATTTGAGAAAATAACTCTCGTACTTTTAAGTAGGTCATTTTGATTTAATGTCATGCATTAAAAAAAAGCAAAAATCGAAATTTTTAAAATACGTCGTTATAATGGCCCTCTCATAATGGACATTTTTTTTAAATACCAGGGCATTATGTATAATATACAATTAATTACTTTGTCCATAGCAATTTGCAAGTTTATAACAACGAAGGCTAAGGCGAGGACGCGGGACGAAATACTGATGTTTGATTAAAACAATTTGATTTTAAAAAGTTGTAAGTTTTACAAACAACGTATCCGATTATGATTGGTCGAAAAATCAAACTTCGGCTATTTAATCAAATATTGCAAACAATATGATCGGTTCTAGTGGAAATACCACTGTAATATTATCACACTTCCCTTCACATCACATGAAATCACATCACATCAGACTTCACACTAATATTATAAACGTGAAAAAATATTTGGATGTTTAGATGTTTGTTCCGCTTTCACGCTTAAAGTACTCAACGGATTTGGTTAAAATTTGGAATGGAAATGGTTTGTAACCTGGATTAACACATATATAAGATATTTTTTACGGAAAAAAATACTTATTCCCACGAGAAAATCTTACAAAACGCATTCCCACGGGAAAATCTTACACAACGCGGGCGTAGCCGCGGGCGGCCCTCTAGTAAAATATTAAGTAGTGTAGAGAAGATTAAGTACAAAGTAACGTAACGTAGTAACGTACAAAGAAAACTGTCCTACAAACTACTATTATCTAGCCAACAGGAGAGAATCGCCTTTACTTGTAAAAATATAAAACTAAGAGTAACTGGAATTCTACTGTTAAACTACACTATTTTAGTGGTCACCTCGGACCATTATGATACTATTAAAAAGTAAATTTCTTACAAACGGTGGTGACCTTTCATGGAAAGTAACACTAGATTTTTGAACGATTTGTTGATCTGAAACAAAATAATTTTCACTCCGATTAACCACAACACGTACTCTATAGGTAAGGATAATAAAAAATATTGTAAACTTACCGAATTTCTCTTTATCACGATCTTTCGATCTATTAACAAAAACAAAATATTCATCATTATTTTATTATTGTTATACTTGCTAAATTAATTTGATCCTTTCATGATTGCATTATATTGCATAAAATGAGTTGATATCAAAATTTATAATTCTTTGTACGTGGTACTAATAAATAAATAACAAAATAAACATATTGTGTGGGGTATCATTTGAAAAAATTAACCTTAAAGATTCCAAAAAATATTTTTAAATTTTTATTTCGGTTTATTCATGATATAGCTTAAAATGTTCAAAAGTACCAAAGTAAACAGAAAAAGATGTTTCTTGGCAAAAAAACTATAGTTTTTTTAGGGTTACGGACTAGGACGAATAGAACTATACCAGTTTACGTAAATAGTAAATAGTAAGTAGAAAATATAAAATTCTTGTTTGACCGAGTGAGCGAAGCGAGCTAATCGTTCTCTGCTTCAGCTTGGCCAAAATTGCTTTTGAATCGCACGGTCTGTGTGTCTGTCTGTTTGTTCCACTCCACAGGTCGCTTTTTGTTTTTTTTCATTTTAATTTCTCGTGAAATTTTGTTAGCAGGTTCGATAAACTAATCAAATTTTCTGTCGAGTCAGTTTTTGGAAATTTTAAAAAATTACGGAGTTATGGGGGCTGCCAGCTTACAACACGTCCACCGCTGAAGCTGTTTTCCTCTACAGTCACATTTCTCAACCAAGAAAAAAAAAATGAAATGAAATGAAATAAGTAAATAAAAAATAAAGAAATTACGAAGTAATGAGGGTTTTTTTTTCTTGTAGCAACCGTCTACCCATTTTTGTGGACATTTTGCCAGCGTCGGGTAATATAATTTACTGTACAATATACTTAATATAGATTTACAGATTTACAAAGAAATATTATGGTGTTTTAAATATATACAAAGACGTTTTATACATAATTTATTTGAAAGGGTGAATATACAAGAAGTAATTACAGGCAATGGAGCTTTCAACGAAATGAATATATTGTATATCTTGAACATATTATAAACAGAATGTGATCAATATCACCCAGACCTAAGCCACATTCACAAGCTGAATCATTAAGAATAGATAATCTGGTCAAATGAGCCGGACAACAACAATGGCCTAACCGGAGACGAGAAATAGTAGATGAAGTACATTTGTCCAAAATTACTTTACTAAACAAAGGCCGCGATGGAATGTTAGGCTATAGATTTTTAAAATGTTTACCCTTGGAGGGGTTCGACCACAAATCTCTTCAACTTTGTAAAAGAGTGGAGCGAGAAGAAGCGAGTTAATCTCTGGTATATACATAATTTTTATCAAATTTGCCCTGTGGAGCTAGCAAGCTTGGCTAACTTATCAACCGCTTCATTGCCTTCGATTCCCGAATGACTGGGAATCCAAGCCAACGAAATCTTAAGAGAACGATTGAAACAAACCAACAGCCTATTTTTTATTTCAAGCGATACAGGAGAAAAAGAGTTTTTGTTAAAAGGGTTCGATAAAAGCGAGTTCAGACAACTTAAGTAAAAACTATAGAATCCTGAAATTCCTTACAAATTATATAATTTACACACTCCAATATAGCCAAAGCTTCTGCAGTATAGTTTGATATTAGTAATGAGGGTTGGAACGTAAAAAAATCATTTAAAAAAAAGTACTCGCGGGGTCTACAGCTCACAGAGCCACTATATTGTTTTTTTGTATAGAAGAATAATTTACAAACAATATGATAGGTTTTTTATAGGATAGGATAACGATGTCGCGGGTACCATTTAGTTTAATTATTCTTTTGTCTACATCTACCTACTGTTGTTTTAGATGTCGAACTCAATAAATTCAGAAAAAAGACCTACAAAGCGGGACTTTAATGGAATACCTAAAAACCATGATAAACAAATTTAATATAAAACTAGTTTGAAGAATTAGAAGCAGAGGAGGAGTTGAGCAAAGTGGACGATTCAGTTGAAGACCCTGACTTAGAAGTAGAAAATGTCCAAGATATACCTCAAAGCGGTGAAAAGAATATGAAAAACTCAGAATCTGAAAAAAAACTTCTGATAGCGAAAGAGAAGAATCATCTGAGAGCGAAGAGGAAACTAGTAAAAGCGAAAATAATGAAGAAAACCAGCGACTCCAATTACCTGCTACCCAACAGCTAACTACTGAACGGATTATTTTTACCTCAGCTGCAGAAGGTTAAAAATGGGAAGGCTCCTGGCGAAGACGAAATCACTTCCAAGCTTCTCAAGACAGGAGGTACTCCAGTACTGAGAAAGCTAAAGGAACTATTTAATTCTATCATAGCCAATGGAACTACCCCGAAGGCGTGAACTGAGAGCGTGGTGGCGCTGTTTCTCAAGAAAGGAGATTAAACTCTCCTGAAAAACTATAGACTGATCGCGCTCTTAAGCCACGTCTATAAGCTGTTTTCAAGAGTCCTCACAAACCGTCTCGCCGCAAGATGTGACGCCTTCCAGCCTCCAGAACAAGCTGGGTTTCGAAAAGGTTTCAGTACCGTAGACCACATCCACACAGTGAGGGTTATACAGAAGTCACAAGAGTATAATCAGCCACTGTGTCTAGCATTTGTGGACTACGAGAAAGCTCCATCGAAACCTGAACTGTTCTGGAATCCTTGCAGCGATGCAAAGTTGATTAGCGGTAGCGGTACAGGCCTGGCCTGACCTGTACAGTATGGCGTCGATGTCCGTCCAAGTACAGAGTTATAAGACAAAACCCATCCAGTTGCTCAGAGGTGTGAGACAGGGGGATGACATCTCTCCAAAACTGTTCTCCAACGCACTGGAGGATGATATAGTAATAATACCGCGTGTGTCCTACCTGTATTGACATATGGAGCCGAGACGTGGAACATGACGGTGAAGCTGGCCCATCGGCTACGTCACTTAGCGAGCTATGGAAAGATCTATGCTTGGTATTTCACTACGGGATAAAATCCGAAACGAAATCATCCGGCAGAGGACCAAAGTAGTTGATATCGTCCAGAAGTGTAGCAAGCTGAAGTGGCAGTGGGCTGGCCACGTCTGTCGCAGAACTGACTAGCATTGGAGCAGACGGGTTCTTGAATGGAGACCGCGTCTTGGGAAACGTGGTGTGGGACGCCCCTCTGCCAGGTGGACTGATGACCTGAGGAAGGTCGCTGGTGGTGGCTGGATGAGGGAAACGGGTGATCGTGCGCTTTGGATTGCCTTTGGGGAGGCCTACACTCCAGCAGTGGACTGCAATAGGCTGATTGAATTGAATTGAACAGCCAACATCTCCATACTTCTTCCGTTAATTTATTTGCATTACGCAACCAAATAAAAATACGAAAAATTCACCCAAGTTTTATTGTTCTTACAATTCACGCAAACTTTATAGGTATCCATTATAAGGTTTTTTTTCATTACTGGATTTTTAAACGAGGTGTTTTAACATCAGATACAACATTAAAACTGAAAAAAATTCCTTCCTTAGAGATGACACAGTAGTGAAATAATTTAAGTTGAAAGCGCCTTTTGTATAGAAAGTGGATTATTTTTCTATTTTTCAATTCTACAAAAGTGGTAATATAGCGGGCGCAAACTTGACGTATTCTTTTGACTTATGTTCCTCACATTCCTACTACGAGGATTAGCTTAATAGAAATAACCGGCCAAGCACGTGTCAGGCCACGCAAAGTGTAGTTCCGTAGTTGTCCAATACTACTTAGGTACCTGTTTAAGACTGCTAACGTTCATCAAAATAATTTTCTATGATATTTTTACCGAATTTCTTACTTGTACAAGTACATAATATTATAAGTTGGTCTATAATTCGTTAATCTGTAAAACCTACTTGATGTTGATATTTTTTTTGTTTTTTTTTACATTTCAAAATACTACGGTTTCGCTGGTAGGGAGGGGACACTTGACTTTAACAAAAATGGGCACTTTAACAAATTGTAATAGTTTATGGAATATCTAACTGGAATTGAAAGAGAAATAGTCAGTATTGTAATTTAAAGTCTTTCATATGTTAGTATACTTAATTCTAACAAAAATAATCAAAAAATTTGAATATTCAAAGTGCTAATAATTGCAATCTAATAGGTAGGATTTCGAGGCACATCCAAACAGCATCTAGTCGCTCGCGCTAATGAGCGCGGCTGCCGCTCTATTTATTACATCGACACCCCGCGCGCAAGCCCCGCAGAGCCATAATTTCCGCGGCGCGGCACGCTTTATTCGAAATTCAAAATAGTTTTATTCGAATGTTTCGAATGTTCCATTGGCAACTCGCGATTGTTACACATTTAAAACTGACTGGTAAATAAGGTAAATAGGTTATGAAATTATTTTAGTAAATGATGATATGATTTTATTTTTTCGCAATCTTTTTACTGTTCTAATTAATACCTACTTTTTACTACCTACATAGACGGACTCCATCAAGTCATTTTCTATGATACTTGTACTGAATTTCTTACTTAGCACAAGTACATTTTGAAGTTGGTATTTTATTCGTTAGCCTGTCAAGCCTACTTATTAAACTTTTTTTTTACTTTTCGCGTACTTAAATTTACTACATAGACAGTTTAAACTTTATCAAAGTATTTTTTTATGATATTTGTACCGAATTTCTTACTAGTACAAGTACATTTCATAAGTTGATATATTATTCATTAACCTGTAAAGCCTACATGATTTTGATAGTTTTTCTTTTAAATTCATCATATACATTACTACCGTGAATTTTTTCACATTTCCAAATACAACGGTAAGCACTTAATAATAATAATAATAATAATAATAATAAATCATTTATTTCAGGCAATATTTACATAAAGGTCTTAAATATATAAACAGAGGCCCATATAATAAATAAAAAAAAAAAATAATAATAATAATAATAATAATATAAAAAATAATAATAATATTTCTGAAACGTAAAGACTAGCATCGAAAAATGGTTAAAGCAAACCCCCATTATTTTTTTAAACCCTATCCAATGATACCTCACACCATAAGGTAATCGTGAATTTAAAAAATAACCCCCACTTCACGTGTACCAGAGGAAACCTAAAAAAAATTTTGTTTTAAGATTTTATTCTTTAGCTTTGACGGCATAATTAATATGTATTTCCATGCCAAATTACAGCCTTCTAACATTCATCAAAATATTTTTCTATGATATTTGTAGTACCAAATTTCTTACTTGTACTAGTACTTTTTATAAGTTGGTCTATTATTCGATAACCTGTAAAGCCTACTTGATGTGATAGTTTTTCTTTTAAATTCATCATATACACTAATACCATGATTTTTTTTCACGTTTCCATATACAATTGTTTAGCTGGTAGAGGGGGGGGGGGGAAACTTGACTCTAACAAAAATAAGCACTTTAAAACGGAATATTTCTAAAACTTATACTAGCATCGAAAAATGGTCTTAGCAAACCCCCATTGTTTTTAAAAGACCTATTTAACGATATCTCACACTATAAGGTAATCGTGAAAAAAAAAATAACCCCCTCTTGACGTGTACCAGAGGAACGCAAAAAAAATTTTTTTTTAAGATTTTATTCTTCAGCTTTGTCGGCATGATTTATATGTATATCCATGCCAAATTACAGCTTTCTGGTACTAAGAGTCTCTGAGCTAAGCCGCGGACAGACAGACAGACAGACAGACGGACAGACCGAAACTATAAGGGTTCCTTTTTTACTACGGAACCCTAAAAAAGCTTATACACCTGGCAGTAAGTAAGTTATATAAGGCCCGAGAACAATTATAATGATGATGGTAATAAAGGCGGTCTGAATGTCGTAATATGCACATAACAAAGTATCCAAATTATGTTCCTTACCTCTCAATGGATTTGCTTTCTCTTATTACAATGGACGATTTCGGTTTGGTTTCATGCCCGGTTTGAGATATTCCTTTTAATTGCTTATCAGTAATGACCGTCGATTTATCTTGTGATAATATTTTACTAGAATCATCCTCTAGATTTTCTGAAAAATATTTTTTTTATATTCTCATTGGTGTGATATCATAATTTTATTGATCATAATAAATCTTATGTTATAGTTAAAACACATAACTGATGTTTGCAGTCAAAATTGGTTTCGGCCGAGGTCATTTTTTGCTGCTATAATCAAGCAAAACTGGTTTGAGAAAAAGTTGGTCACCATTTTGTTTTTTTTAGTTAATCCAGCAGCATGGGGACAGAGACAGTGTCAAAGGTTTTTTCAGGTCCAATAAAATACCTAAACATTTTAAATTTTTGTCCATTTTTTTAACAACAGAGTCAGTGAGTTGAATGACAGCGTCTTCGGTAGACTTTCCCCTTACAAAAACCGTACTAATTACTTCCAATTGTTTTATTTAATTCAGTCAAAAACAATTTTGACTGATGTTATAAAAATCTTGCCAGTTGCTTTTTATCTGCAAGAAATGTCTGTATAGAACTCCTCATATATTTATTTAGGTGAATAGATAAATTCCAATATCATTTTGGTTAATTTGACATTATAGAATTTCGGACTGCCATAATAAATGCGAAGAGAAAAAGGATATAGAATGAAGTGAATAGGTTAAACGTATACAATGGTTTAGATAATAATTTCCGAATAGTACTCCAACAACAGCAACTACTAACAACTAATCGACTTGTTTACTATAAATAATACATTTTAAAAATGCGCAATAGAATATATATTATCTGGATTGCAGCAAGTGAAAAGATGAGTTTTCTGCGTTAAAAAGGAGCAATAAGTGAGTTCGAATATCGTTATTGTTCTTACATTAGAAGGTTATTTTACTACAGATTTGCAATTTTCATCCAGAATCTTACCAGAGAGTATAATGGCGCCATCAATTAGTTGAGGAGGACCATATTTCCAGCTGTCCTTTTGAATCTTCCGAACTGGCTTTGTTTCAGGTGCTGGATAACCAACCCCTGGTGGCTGCAATCAAAGACTTTTGTAATTGATGAGGTGACCGATTTATCTATAACCATGTTAAAATATTATGCCCTTACCTCTCCATGTTCTTTTTCCAACATATGTAAAGCCCATTCCATAAATCCTTTTGCAGAATATTCCCCGTTATATTTCTGAGCAGAATGCCACGTCTTAGGTCCTTCGGCAAAATATAGCATTACGGGACAGTGTTCTATTTTCAGTCGTAATACAGTGTCGATATTTACTATGCAGTCCATTACACCGAAATGTATATCGAAATTCTGGAAAGGAAGTATAAAATGACAAATTATAATTTGATAAATTTACCCTGTGAAGGCATCATCGCTAGAGGAAAAAGAGAATAAAGGTTTTTAATTCAAAATTTAGTATTAAGTAGATGATTTTAGCTCAAATTTTGGCCACTGGACTAGACAATTTTATTATTGAACGATACGTCACTTACACATTATTATTTATTAAAAACGGAAACACTCACGTAAAAACATCAACGTAATTTTTACGTGAGTGTTTCCGTTTTAAATATAATAGTATAATAATGGGTTAGACTAGACAAGCTTACGTACCTACTTATGAAAGACCTAGATGTTATCCAAGATCTGATCTTGGAGTCGGAAAGTAGCCATTGGTGAATATCCAAATACTTATTTGTCAGTGTTGAAAATCATTGCAATCATTGCATTTACCGAAAACAATGTGAGTTAGTATAATAACTTACTCTGTCCATTAGCTCCGAAGCTGCAATTTCCAATTCTTCATGAAAACTACAGCTATTTAGATAAAATGTTATCATCCACATTTGTTGACCTTTCACTACCGCTGGCTCAAAAGTAGTATCGTTCAATATTGTAATGCACGATTGCTAGCGAGGAAAAATACAAATTAAATAGTAGGCCATAATGAATACCCAAGACATTTTAATTTATTTTAAAACAAAAGCGCTATTCAAATAAGGCGCTTTAATTTGCAACCGTTAAAAAATAATAAAAATTCTTTTCCCCATTTCCGAAATCAGTTTTCCTTTTTTTAGAAACGAGTTCCACTCGCGTTGATTAGTTTAATTATGGTAAAATTACCTGCCAGGGCTCGTACAATCCAGTGGCGTATATCAGCCACCTGGTGGAACCTTTACCACCGCCGACCCCCGCTTGTACCACTTTGAAGTCTCCAGTTAATACAAGGTACTCAATATTGTTGTAATCAGTTCGATGTTCAAAGTCACAGATGTGTTCTGATTTTACGCTTATCTAAAAAAATGTATAAAAAAATTAACAAAAAAATAAAAAACAAAATAAAAAATAATATTTATTTCCATAGGATGTTATTACATCACTTAGATCCGTCATTACATTATTTTGGGTGAGTTCACTAACACAATGGCGGATTCTGTGGAAAACGGTATGCAAAATCCTATTGATCAAAGCTATGTGGTAATTTAGGTAGCCAGAGCATGGTTAGGTGACCCTGTAGCCATTTGTGTTAGATGGCAAAACTAAAAAAGGCGATAAAATGTTTAAGACGTGTTATTTTCTATAACGATTAAAAATTAGGAAATATGACTTATTAAAACAATAAATAAATATGACTGGATAGTTTACCATTTGGAACAATACCTAAGAAGTTAAATAAAATGTTGTAGAGAAATAAATCTGAACTCTATATCTATGTAAAAAAAATCCCTCGTAAATGGCACAAAGTTTATCTAGACAGTGAAGTAGCTCAAAATGAATGTCCGCATCGTGCGAAGACCTTTACCGACAAGATTGGCTTCGTGTGTCACAATCGAGCATGTCATGAACAGCTCATATACGTCCCGACCGAGGGGCTCGAGCCTACTCTAGATTAAGGTGATAATCGACCACGCTGGCCCAGTGTGGATTGTCGACTTCACACACAACCTTTGAATTTTTTTGCAGGTATGTGCAGGTTTCATCACGATGTTTTCTTTCACCCTAAGAGCGTCGAATAAACGTACATATATTATAAATCAATTCATTGGTACGTGGTGGGGATCAAATCCGCGTATCTTGGATGGAAGACAGCATTCTTATTTATATATTTATCGCTAGTCTATACTCAGAGTTGGTAACAAGAACCAGTTGCCAGCTTCCCGGTATTTTACAAGGGGTATCATGGAAAGTGTGCCCAGGCACTTCACGATCTTATCCCGCCATCCACCTTCTGCCCCCGGAGCACGCGGCGCCGGGGGCGTTTCCACCCTCACGTGGTTGACTTTCCCGTAGTCCGCACTAAACGTTTTGCGTCGTCTTTTTTGGTGCGTACAGCACGAGAGTGGAATGCTCTTCCGGCGTCTGTGTTTCCGGAGTCTTATAATCTTGATGTATTCAAGTGAATAGGCATCTTTTGGGTGAACGTGTATCATGTTCGCCCTCGTCCTCACTTTTCATCAGGTGAGACTGAGGTCAAACGCGAACCTATTTTACATAAAAAAAAACAGCAACAACAACAAATATTATGACGGTCATACGCAATAAACCCAGCAAAAATTTGTTGTGTAATAATAACTGAGCATGGTATGACGGTTTTATATTTCTCTAAGTCAATTTATTTTATTTTTAGTTCTTTTAATTCAAAAACCGAGTGATAGTAAAATGAAATCAATAACAAATAATAAACTGCAAATTACGGAAAAGCAATTCTCACGGCATTCGAGCAGAATCCCACAATATTCTCCCGGGTGCAGCGGCACTACGGTATCATTCTTGTTGTCTGCTGCCACCGTGGTAGCTACAAAGAGCAAGAAGAGATATAAAATAATAACCATAGAAATAATGACTAACAACGTGTTTTAAAAAAATATAATATTTTTTTTAAACAAAAAGCTTTAAAATGATATTTCAACGGAAAAAAAGTACAGAATAAATTTCAAAATACTAAATAAAATAAGTATAGAACTGAACCCCTAATGTGAACACAATAGTTTTGTGCTAATTACGTACTTGATTGCTGGGTTCCATCTTCGTCAAAAATATGATCCTTTAGACTTCCTTTGGCAACACCCCATTTTTTATCAATCATGGAGTTTACGCTAAAATATGTTTTTTTCTGTATAAATTTAAATGAGAGACACAAAGCAATTTCCGTATCGTCATTTACGAGTGGCTTATTTTGTAATTTCACACTGAAACTAATAAATTAAATAAATTATTTTAGATCAGTCATTACATTTTGATTAAAATTTTAACCACACTTCTATTTTTATTTTTTTTAATCTAGTATTGAATTTAAATTCAATTTTGTCTTAACTTTGTAATGTTAATATACCTAATCAAAATAATTATGTACTTACTCGACGGCATGTGCAGGTATTTTCCCGTCAATCACTATGTATCTGTTTGGATTTATTCCATTGGGTATGGAAACAGTTATAGGAAGGGGGCCCTGTCAACAAAGTACATTTAATTTTAACATTAGCTGTCTACCTGCAACTACGAATAAGAAAATAAGAATAAGATAGCTAATAAGATATTCTCGCTTTAAAAATTAGACTATTATAATGTTCCTAGTTCCTGTTTCTGCCTATTAAATATCCGTTCAGCTCTTTAGGCGTGAAAGGCGAAAGCAGAACAAACCATGATATTATGTTTATAATATTGAGAGTTGAGATTTTCAGCTATTGCCACAAGTACAGGTAAATGTAGGTTGTAAACAACTATTTTAGAAACCAGCAAATAAATATTAAAATTATAGCGATCTACTTATAACATTATGACAAAGACGATGATGATGATCACACAAATATGAGAAAGTGGTGATAATTATCACACAAATATTAAGTATTTGTTAAGCTCACTCACTCACTATGAACTCATGTGAAGATACAACGTTAGTAAAGCAAAATCCCTCTGGTGGTAAAGAAAGGTTGTTCAGTTTTATGGGCTCAGCCTGAGAAGTTTTTCGTTATTTGACTAAAACGATGCATATAATGCATTAAAAGTTTAAGTATGACATCATGGCGAGTGGCTTGCGCCGGAAGACGCAGTGTGGGCAGGCCACGCACAAGGTAGACCGATGATCTGGCGAAGGTCGCGGGAAGCCGCTGGATGCGGGCCAAGTAGGACCGATCATTGTAGAGATCATTGGGGAAGGCTTTTGTCATGCTGTGGACGTGCTTTGGCTCAAATCACGATGTTAAAAGCATAAAAACTCTTACGGGCTGTACTATTGGATCCATTTTTAGTTATGGGGTGGTCTTACGGGGGTCTTAGTTTAAAAATGCAGTACATTGTTACCGCATTTTTTTGTATGGTTTCTCTCGCATTTTCCCCGAAGTTTTATTCCACATTGGGTTATCGTTTTTATTGTTATGAAATTAAGAAAATTTGAGAATGGTTGAGATCAATACCAACTATTATTCATGGTGACATTTTTCCCTATGGTTTTAAAACTTTACTCTTTGCATTTTTCTTTTTTCTTTACCAAGACATTTTTACTGTCAATTTCACATCGTCATTGTTTTCAGTCCCATAGACATTTTTTTTACACACTGGGTCAGTCCGTGAGCCCACCGTAAATATACGTAACTCATATACCTAATAATATGACATTGCGATTGAATACATGGCACACGGTCTGCAAAATTATGTTAAGCAAGGATCAAAACAATGAAACAATTTTTCGTCTTTCTGTCTAATTTCAGGTGCTTTAATGTTCTGAATCAAGGAGTACCATAGACTAAATTCTTTTAACACACTGAACTTTTCCACAACTTTTCCGTGTGACATGATTTTTATCGTGATGTCATATGACCTAGGATTAGGTACTAATATGACGTAGAAAATCTTGCGGTGGGCTCACGAAGAACAAAAAGAAGTTCGGAGTAAGGAGAGCATGGCAGTAAGGAGACAGATACTTATATAATCTTTTTACAGTATAAACTTGTATAAACTTTTTGTTGCGAAGCTTATAAATACTCAAAGCTGCAAATTAAATCACTGGAATGTGGAGGACTGGTATCTTGGACTAATTAACTGGATGCGTAACTCAAAATTTTTGTCTTTACCCATCTAGCCGCCAACAATGAACTGCCTAGGTCGAGCTAGTGTTGCCGAAAATATATTATCTATACTATCGATAGTTTTTTCGTTTTCAACGATCAATACTATCGGTACTATCGATAGTATTGCTGCTTATCAATAGTATTGCACTAAAAGAATTATCGATAGTATCGAACTATCGATAGGCTATCGGTACGCTATCGATATTGGACTATCAAGCGGCAACACTAGGTCGAGCATGCCGCTATGTCAGTGTGACATCATAGCTACGTTTGAAAATATAGCTTTAAATATGGTGAAATGTGCCGTATTATTTTGTAAAAATTACAGCAATCGAACAAATAATATTAAAGCTAACAAAAGTTGTTCGTTTAAGAAGCATTGCAAAAAAATGGTGGCCGCGTTTGTCCGCAAAACCAGTCAGTTGCTACTATTCCTCTTGAGGGACAAAGAACGGTCAATGCAGAAAGATATGCTAGCATTTGTTTGCCACAGGTCGTCTCTGAACTCCGTAAAGAGAACTGCAACCGCCGCATCATCGTACACCACGATAATGCGAGCTCTCATACTGCCCACAGAACAAAATGATTTTTGAGCAAGAAAACATTGAATTATTAGACCATCCGCCGTACAGTCTTGACCTAAGCCCCAATGATATTTGTACTTTCCCCAAAATTAAGAACAAATTGCATGGTCAACGATTTTCATCACCTGAAGAAGCTGTAAACGCCTACAAAACGGCCATTTTGAGTACTCCAACTTCAGAATAGAATAAATGTTTCAATAGTTGGTTCCATTGAATGGAAAGATGTGACAAGTTTCGAGGAGAATACTTCGAAAAACAATAAACATGTTTTCCACTAATAATGTTGTAACACTTCCTAGATTTCCGATACTTTCAGTGCCGCCCTCATATTAATCCATATCTTATACTAAACCTTTCTTTTTGTTTGTAGTCATATTTCTACGATAGAGGAAATTTCATACAATCATTCATAATGAGGAGGTTTTTTTCAAATGTTGACTATTCCACTTTTGACAAAATAGTTATTTTTTTCGGTTGGTAACATTAAAATTTACACGCTGCAAAAACAAAAATTGGTTAAAACTGCATTGTTACACTAGAAAAAGAATGATTAAAACGCATGATTTCGTCAAAAGTTGATTATTCCATTACGAAACGACATTACCAATTTCAGACATTAATTTATGGAACAAAAAAATATTAATTCAGAAGGTATTTTACTATTTTAGTAGAAATTGTAACAAAACATGACCACTTAACTTTTTAGTTAGTAGAAAACGTAAAATTGCTGTAGAGTACATATTATTCCAGTTCAAATTTTGGATTTATTCAAAATATATCATTGCAAAATTTTTGACACCTGTACAAACCAATAAGTAGTCTAGTCATCTATAATAATACAATCAAATTTCTTATTAAATTCATAGCTGCATACCTCAAAAACTATTTTCTCAAATTGTGCAAAAACAAAAAAGTGGAAAGAACCTCCTTCATTCATTATCGATTATCGACTTGGGTACAACACTATCTAACAAGTCACTTGTCATAACAAGTCATATTATCCGCACAATTTTAGAAGGTTAAAAATACGTTATACTATTATAATACACACCACTCTTTATATTTGATCGGTTATCATCTGTCATTACCTCCCTCCCCCCAATATTGGTTGAATGAGTTTGCATACATTTTTCTTGCTTTTCGCCCCCGTATTATTTTTAAAAAGGTTCTCTGTGCTTTTCGCGTCCAGGGACCGTCCAGTGGTTAATTAGTCCAAGACTGATATGCTCTGGTATTATGTGGTGGTATGTGATGCTCTTTGGTACATAGTTATTTTTTTCGGCAAGATACCTTCTGAGCAACGATTCTGAGACTACACGCCAGCATAAATAATGCAAAGCATGAACTTGTAAATTAAACTCAAACATATGTAGTTGCATACAGGATTTAGAATAATAAACTTATTAATAGGTAGGTATATTTATAAAATAGTCGTCAGGCGGAAACTGTTAAAATGATATACTGCATCGGAACACAAAGTTTTCCTTTGAATTTAATAAACTGTAACAGTATTAATTAACAATTTGCGATGCTAGCACTTGCCAACTGATGTTAATACATACAACATGTGTTGCTAACTTAGTTTTGAACATAGTTTGCATTCAGCTTAGCTTTGACTTAGGTAGTATCATGTCTAAACACAACTTTGATGTTTTAATTAAAACATGGTTAAGATAAGACGATGAAATCGTTATTTCAGTACTTAAATACAATCGAATAAAGTTTAATTCAAATATTAATAATAATTAATAAATGTTAATAATTTTACTTGACTTGCACAGAAAAATAGCGAAGTACAAAATAATATTATTCTTTTTATAAATGAACTTTCACTAAACGTTCTCGTACTTGTAAAAACACTTTAATATATACAAAAATTCCATTAAAGCTAAAAGCCTGTATCCAGCAATCACTTGATCCAAAACGCCCACGGCGACATCCATACAAGTCCTCAATGACAAATTCCGTGGAGCGACAGTAATGACGTCATCTATTACCCCCCTCCACTTTCACCCGCCCTATTCGTCCCGTGATAAGAAATGGGCTTATCTTGAAGAAACATCGGGGCAATATCCGTTGCAGCGGGATGAGACGATATAAACAGCCTGTTTTAGCCTGTAGGCAGCGAAACAGCCTATTTAGTACAGCACAAAATTGAGCTCTTGTATAATCATTCTTAAAAATTAGATATTCTCGAGGTGAGAGAAAAGTTTTAAAATGCCGTTTTACTAGGTAATAGAAGAAGACAAAACTAATGTTGGGTCAATAATATCATTGCTCAATTGATCACCTTCTATCAGCTTTCAGGATGGTGCGAGAATCTTTATGCATTAGTGTCTTAATATTCTTTAGACTAAAGAATTTATAGTAAAAACAATGTAGATAAATTAAAATATTATGTACCTCTTAGAAGAAACATACAAAATACCAGTACTTGATGTTTCCACAAATAAGAAATAAAACTCCTTTTCTCGACCTTCCCCGAAATTTGTTAAAATAGTTTTAAGAAATATCTGGCAATAATTTGTATTAGTAGACTATAAGCGGTCCCACTGCACGGCAAAGACTTCTCTTTTACTTCTCTATACGTCCCGGTCTTGGACTGCTCCCCACCAAGAATACACCATAACACTTTGGCCAACCTTGAGTTTGGACTAATTGATGTCAGTCAAAGATCAAGTCTTTGCGCCTTAGGTAAGGATTGGAAAAATGCACATGAGTTTTCTTATAAGCAGCGAAATGGGATGATTTCCCTTGAATAGTTCTGTCAGACTTTGTATACTGATTAGTAATTTTCGTGCTATGTTTCATTTCGATAGAATAAGGAATAATGCTCACAGGAGCACATATGTGAAATACACTTATCTGCCCTGACCTCCTAGACGCTTCCTTAGACCGACGCAAGATTATGGTTTTCTACATGCCTGAGACCTGTCCTAACTCCTGAATGTATTTACATGCCAATATGTAGTCGATTATTTTTAAAAAAATGGCTCGATGTTTCCTCCCTGACCGCGTGCAAGCTTCCTAAAAACTAACCAAGACTATGTCTAATATGTTCGTGACGATGCCACCAACGACCCCGTTCACCATTTATATCAATATTCGATCGACTATTTTTTGCGATCTGAGGCCCTGTTTAGGTTGGCATATCTCCCAGAAGCTTCCTACTTCGCTACCCAGACTACGATATTTAATAACACCAAACTAATAGCAGCTGTCTTGCCAATGTGGTCTCCTTCGAATATACGATGCATTGAAATTCGCCACTTGGGCCGGCGGTCTATTATTATTTAAGTTATTGTATGTCGCTGCTAGGCATGAATATCATAACATATTGTTATGTTTGTAACTCAACGTTAGCTATTAAACACACTTGACATCGAGATCGTAAAAAATAAAAGACTAACATTTATGTCGTGTCTCAGTTTTGGTGCCTTTGGCACAAAAATGTTCTGTTCTGTATAAAATATTTTTGTGCAAAGCTATATAAATGAGGTTTCTCCAGGCTTTTTCACTTGACCTTTAAGATTGTGGCCAGAAGAGCGGCGTCATATAATCATAAATAATATCTAATTAGTGTGTTTTTGTATGTGCTTAGTTAGTATTATGTACAGTTTGAAAAGAACATAGGCAGGTCACACAACTGAGTAAGTTATATCAGGTAATTATTTGACATAAAATTTTGTAAAGGTAATTGTACAGATTAAATAATCTACAAGTAAATAAAATGTCATGTAAAATATAGAAAATCTCTTGAAAAAACTTTATTGGTTTAGCAGCCTGGTCGACTATCTCCTTTTCTGAAATGATTTTCTATTCTATTATTTATTAATTCAACACGGCTGCTATCATAGTAGCTGCTCAATGGAATATCTCAAACCTAACCATCCAATTGATTTAACTTGCCGCTGAATAATTCGAACACAGTAACTATGAGACTATGAGTAAGTAACTGCAAAGTTAAACTGATAATAATGAAACATTTCGAGACAAGGACTGTGACAATGTCGACAATATCACAGACTAAGTAGACTGTACCGGTACCTAAGAAAAAATATGTTTAAACAGTTCAGAAAAATTAACGTCTAAAAATATTCAGGAATACGTTTTACGTTTTCAGAAGTGCGCTAAACGGACGTAATAAGTCCTCTTTAAGATTTAAACCAATTGCTACTTAGACCAGTTACGATTTAGGTGAGGTGCTACTTCAAGGACAATTTCTCCTCGCCCCTCATCCTTCAACTCACGCGCCGATGGCGACTTTCTTTGTATGATGTAAATTATGTTTGTATTTTATCCGCGCGCGCGAATCTGCGATAACGATTATACGTTGTGTTTTTATAGAAAATAACTTTATGATAACCCTAAGAGCAATGCGCAATGTACATTGTTTTTGCAGGCGCAAATGTAGAGCGGGCTTTAAAGTATTGTAATATTTAGTACGCCTGGCTGGACCTGGTCTCATTTCTACAAAATGTACACAATATGAGTTCTTACTGTAATAAATGTTAGATATTCTGCTAAGAAATACTAAACAGTATAAGGATAAGGGAAGGTACGGTGTTTTTCTGTAGTGTTTGCCTGATAGTAAACTAAGCTTTACCAAATACAATCACAGTACGGTCTCCAACTGTGAATACTATTAGTAAAGAAAAATAACTTTTAAGTATTTTACTACTTACAAAAAAGGTAAGTGCTTTTGCGGTTGTTGTATTAAGTACTATAAATAGATTTCTTAACAAAGTACTAATTATTAAAAGGGCTAATACGGTTCATATGTGTAGCATTATATTATTTGCAAACAATAACCGCTGCTTATTATGTCAACAGTATGTGCTCTTACGGTTGAAATAATAAGGATCAATCATAGTTGCTTAAAAAGTTTGGTAAACTTAATGAGTGTAATGGCACATACGGTGCATTTTTCTAGGATTTTAAGCCATTGTTGTACAGTTACTGTAGACATGCTTATTAAAACTTAATGTTCCATACATTATTTAGAAAAACGGATTCGATAGTCATGTAGCTCTCGTTGCGCTGATTACGAATATGGTCTTAACTCAATTTGGCCCAATCTGTTGCTTGTTATCTGTTGTTCTGTTGTAAGTGCATGGAGTAGGCAACGGAGATATTGGCGCCTAAAGTTTATAATTTTATTTTTGACGCTACAAAAAATCTATAAAAGATATTGGAAAAATTATTAATTAACCCAAATACTATTATATTGTTCTATATAAAGAGATGTTTTTATTTAAATTTTAGAAGCGTATTCCATATAAAAATGCTAAAAAAGTTTTTATGTTTAGCATTTGCGTCATATAATCCATAGAAATGCTAATGACAACAACAGTAAGGATCAGCATTTACTGTCCTCACGCACGCTTAGGAACTGTTTCTTACTGTTTATGTCTTTAGTAAATCCTGGGAATAATTGGATACTTTACTAAGTTTTAAAAGGTGTGTTTTATAGCGTAGAAGGCCATTTAAATTGGGTTGGTTGATTTAAAGACTTGTTTAAAATATTAGAAACTGTATTTTTTTAATGTATTCTTGACATTTTGTATTTAATTTTTGTATTAGAACATAATTTAATAACATTAAATAAAGATGAAAGACTAAACATTTATCTTATTATAAAGTCAGTCGTATCAATTAAATGAGAAAAATTTAAAGCGAAAATTTAACATTTTTAAACAAAACAAAAGAATAGTCTGCCCTCCAGCTACAAAACAATAATACTTACTACTAGGGGTAATCTCTACTTTATAAAATAAACATCAAAATACAATAATATTATGAAAAATAGTTACATAACAAGTCAGTCATGAATCTACTTAGTAGTAATACCGCATGTTTACCTACTCACTGTCATTTTCTACTTCAGTGGAAACCGTAGAAGGCAGTTTTTTCCAGTATTGTTGTCTATTTTCTGACATGAGCGGAACCAGCTTTACGGTTGACTAAATTAGGAGGGCAGTACTTACTATACGAATGATTTCCAGCGCTAGAATTACCTATACAACCAATCGCATTATAAGGCAAGTTTTGCATTGCTCAGTTGCTCATATAATAGACATATTCAGAATTCATACAGGAATTAAATGTCAGTTGGATAATTCTTCCTCAGCAGTCCTTTTCGCAAAACATCTGTGGAACGATAACGTACGCAGGATTATGTAAAAACGTAAATGGAAGGCACATTAAATCCCCGAACAAAAATATCAACTCAATTATGCACATTTTATCCTTACATATAAGTTTGAGCATAATCTCATACCTACTTTGTAATAATATATTATCAAAAAGAGTTGTTGGTTTTTTTGTTCGATCTTTATTTAAAAATTCCACGCTCAACTAATTTCAGATCGTTTTTTTTAGTTATTGCTCGTAATTATGTTCACAACAAGGTGCTAGCTTACTTGAAATTAAAGAGCGATCAGGGCCTTAGAAGAACCTGAGGGCCCAGTGTGGATTAGTCATGCTTCACTTACAAGCTTTCTTATTTGTAGGTGTGTGCAAGTTTACTCACGGAACACAGCAAAGAGTCTAAGCTCTATATTTCATAATATTTATTGAAAAAACATTCATGTCCTATCAATGAAAATAAATAAAAACAACACAATAGGGGATCGGACTGTTTCTAAATTGACCTTATTTTATGAATCGTTCTTCTCCACAGAGGGCGTACACTGGTAATGAACGTGCCATCCATGTTAGCTTTGACGTCGAAAAATGGTTTGTAAAAATCTTAATTCGAATAAAAAAAATTTTTACTTTTATCTTTTGAATTATTTTTAAAATATAGACGATTCGCGAAGATAAAAAACAGAATCGGTTGAAAAACGAAATTACAGTGATATTTTAAAGTTTCAATAATTATGGAGATTATAATTTATGGCGTTACTAACAAATGACGTCACAAGTGGGTATCTGTCTAATCTTGAATTTCAAACCTTTAAAACTCAGTCAATTTTAAAGATAGAGCAAAAATTCTATAGCAGAAACTAACCAGTTTGGATTTATAAAATAAAAATAAAATAGTGCGATCCCCTATTGTTAAAGCCTCTAAACGAGCTCTTCCTGAAAGTGATCCTTTTTGCCTTTTTAGGAAAAATCTGTAGGACGTGTCCCTCAACCATCTAAAGAACAACGAAAGCTAGACTAGATTAAACAGAATGATGTGGGTACGAAATTGAGCATAGTTAAAGAGGAATAATGTTATAAACTTTGGCAATTATAAGAGCCTTCCAGGAATATTTAAATCGTACCAGTCCTGTTTTAAAACGTAAAAGGTATATTATACAGATATACATTCCTATTATACATGGCAAAATAAATCGTCCCTGTCAAGGGTCTCTGAAAATGAAGAGATATCCGTCGCTGCAATAAACACCTTCTCAAGACAGCAATATATCTCAACAATCTCGGCTGTAATTTTTTATGCTCGAGATTGTAGAGATAAAAAGGGGGATTTGTGACACGCATGTCATTTGTCTCCGGATCCCGTTTCCATTGGCATTCTCCTTTATTCATCTCGACACGCAATTTGAATAACAAAACGGTGACTGCCGTTGAAAATGCTACTGAAATGTACTGAAAAAAGTAATGCGGAAGATTAGCATGTTTTTAAGTTAGTTTTTACGAAAATATTTTCAGACTGCACCAAACGTAGCTTCTTGCTACTACTGTAATATCATTTCTAACATACGAATTGTTTGTCTTCTGAAAAATCTTGTAGTAAATAATTGATGCTACAACTTCAATTAATTTAATAATTATAAAGCAGAAAATGTTTTTTTTTGTCGATCTTGGACAGGACTCAAACCTGCATCTCCTTGGCTATCCTGGCCAGACTCAGGCGCATTACCAATTATGCTACCAAGCTCTGTAAATAATAATAATAATATATTTATTTATCAAGGCAAAAGACCCATTGTAAATATACAGCAAAAGCAATACATATTACATAGTAAAATAAAATAAAATAAAGAATAAAAAATACATAAAATGAATTAGTATAAAAATAAAATACAAATTACAAATTATGCTTACATAATTTCGAGACTTTTATGGTCTCCCGTCACATTTTTTTGTTCGGGTTAAGGTGCACGCTCAGCCAGTACCTGAAGAAAGGACTAGAGAGGTCCTCACACACGGCCCCCAGTATGGTGTTGTCCGAGTTACGTAATCTCTCCCAGAACGAGGATATGCGATTTATGACAACTGCGAAAAAGTCGGGCACTCTCGCTTCGGCAAACATGCCAGAAGCGCTACAGAAGCGAGGGAGACGCATAAGGATACGGAACGCGTCATTGTACTGTACCCTTATGGTACTAAGCGATGACTTCTTGAAGTTTACCCATAGCTGACAGGTGTAAAAACGCAATGGCAGAATGATTTAAATAACAGTGTTTTTACTCCTGTGCTACACTTCGCAAACCTACGAGCAATCATATTGCATCGAATAGAGAGCGCCCGCCTTTCCCTCTCTATATCGCAGTCGTCTTTAAGGTCGTGCGTGAGTACGTGTCCTAAGTATTTGAAGCGCTGCACAACCCGAACTGCCGAGCCATTAAGCTGAACTTCAGGCACCTTCTCCGGACCCTAAGTAAAAGATCAACGAAATTTGTCACTGCTTTTTACTTTAATGCTCAGAGTGCATTAATACAAGATCGATAAAAAAAACATATTCAGCATTATAATTTATTAGATATTTCGTTTACAGACGCAATCTGTAACAATAACAATTCAATTTATTTGGTGAAGCTGGCCCACCGGCTACATGTCACTCAGCGAGCTATGGAAAGATCTATGCTTGGTATTTCGCTACGAGATAAAATCCGAAACGAAATCATCCGGCAGAGGACCAAGGTGGTGGATATTGTCCAGAAATGTAGCAAGCTGAAGTGGCAGTGGGCTGGCCACGTCTGTCGCAGAACCGATGAGCATTGGAGCAGACGGGTTCTCGAATGGAGACCGCGTCTCGGGAAACGTAGTGTGGGACGCCCCTCTGCCAGGTGAACTGATAACCTGAAGAAGGTCGCTGGTGGTGGCTGAATGAGGAAAGCGGGTGATCGTGCGCTTTGGCGTACCCTTGGGGAGGCCTACGTCCAGCAATGGACTCCAATATGCTAATTTGATTGATTGATTGATTGCATTTATTTGTGCTGTTGCTCGTATGCAGCGATATAAATCAAAATAACGTATAAATATAGACAAAGAAAAAAAGGTTATCACTAAGTACCTATATCATACATAATAAATACGGAATTTAATCTTCTACAAGTACGTCATCAACGGAAATCTCTCTCAGTCAGCTCTAGACTCGAACTCGAGACCATCAAACGATCCAACGCTCGTAAACTGAGATGACTTCTCATATTTCACTATATTTTATTATTAACAGTAAATAGCCAAGAAAACACTTATCTTTATCAGTTTGGATTGGTTCGGTAGTTTGCCGACGATGCCTTTAGTGCTTTGAGTGTCGTGTATATGTCGTGGCCATATCGTAGAATTGACCACATCATGAAATTTTCGATCATTTCATGAAAATATGGTCACATTTCATGATGTGGCCAACTTTTGACCAGGTCATTAACGTGAACATTTAACGATTTTGTCGTCCACGATTGGCCATATCGTGAAAATAGGGCATCCATGAAATATTTAATAATAATCTAAATTATGTTTGGTACTTATTGTTCCTAAGTCCGACACACATTTTAAGAGTACTTTTTCATCATGAAATCTTTATTCTTCCTCATTTTAATAACGAATTATTTACTTTTTCACTGCGAGAAATAACGCGGCCGCCATGTTGGTACATAAACAAAGCGCTTCCAGCGCCTCTATCGGCAAAAAATGTACTAATTTTACGATATGATCAAATAATCTTGACCATTTTGCGGCGGTGAGGCGGTTTTAAACGGAAACGACTGGTGAATTGAATATACTTTCGATATATTTTAATAATTCATTTTATCATGTACAACGCTCCGATCCTGAGATCTCAAACAAAATGTGCTCTTTTTCATCTGACAACCTTTCATATTTAAAAACAATTCAAATAAACAGCCAAAGAGGCAAAGAGGCGTAGGTATGTACTCATACCTAACACATTTCATGAAGTAGCCGCGTTTTAGTTGAACATATTGACAAACGATTTCTTATCATTGATCTGGCTAAGGCACATCATGATGTGGCCAATGGACAGTGAAAATTTCATGAAATGTGACCATTTCATGAAATGATCGAAAATTTCATGATGTGGTCAATTCTACGATATGGCCACGACGTATATAGTGTTTTCTAAACCATAAAACTTATTAATATGGCCGTATACTTTTGAATACGACACTCAAGGCACTAAAGGCATCGTCGGCAAACTACCGAATCAATCAAACCTCACCTTCGGATTGTTATTATTGTAGTATGTTATTTCGAATAGAACTACGCGTAAGTAGTTACTTACGAAAATAACATACTACAATAATAACAATCCGAAGGTGAGGTCCACTTTGAACACCAGTTTTCTGAAAACCGGAGTACTGAGAAATTGCAACGAACTGTATACCTAAGCTAAGCTTGATTAAAAATACATTTTTTTTAATAGCCCTTTTTAGTTGTTCCACTGCTGGGCAAAGGCCTCCCCTTTTTCCTTCCACTGATCTCGATCTTGGGCCACTTTCATCCATTACCGTTCAAATGCATATAGTTCATCGCGCCATCGCTTCTTAGGCCTCCCTCTTGCCCTACGGCTGTCTAGGGGAACCCATTCAGTAGTGGCTCTGGCCCATCTCTCAGGGTGCATTCTACACACAAAATACAATAAAATAAAAAAATCACACTAATATGCACCTTGAAATTTTACTGGTTGTTTTTCGTTAAATGAAGTGTTCAGTCCATTAAACTGAACCACTTTCCCCAAGGGACATGGACTGGTAATTGGAAAAAAAAAATGCTTCCCCCATAGTAAATTGATCAGCTGCCCGCGCGGTTTTGTATGAACGGGCCATTTTTTTTAACGTTTTACAGTCCATGTTCCTTGAAGAAAGTTGTTCAGTTTATTAGAATGCACACTCCATTTAACGAAAAACAACCAGTTAAATTTCAGGGTGTATAACTGTGAAAATATATTTGGATGTTTGTTCCGCCTTCACGCTTAAAGTACTCGATGGATTTAGATTAAATTTGAAATGGAGATAGCTTGTAACCTGGATTAACACATATGATACTTTATGCGGGAAGAAGTATTATTCCCATGGGAAAATCTTACGTAGCGCGAGCGTAGCCGCGGGCGGGCCGCTATTAAATAATAATATTATATAAGAAGGAACACGATGAAAGTATGCATGAAACACAATAAGGTTTCACGAAATAGAGGAAATTCTGTGAAATGAAATCATCAACGACGTTACTGGCTTATTTGTTTCGAGGTTCATTTGGTGTCTGTGATTTATTCAACCAGAGCGGCAGTACTAAAATGGAGCCACAGCACCAGCAGTAAAGTTGGCATAAACAAAAATAATTAAAAATAAGTAAAATAATGTGAGTTATGGTCATCGTTTAATTACTTATTGCTTGAAAAAGCTTCCCCAAGTATCTCAACAACTTTTAGGTAGAAAAATCACACGCCGGCAGGGACGCGAAAGAACTCTCTTATCCTGGAAGGCTGCATCCTTGCTGCATCAGGGTCAATCCGCTCCGACTAGTTTTTCTCCCTGGCAACGTTCTAGGCTGAGGTTCGCGCCCGTCTAAGGGTGCCCTTAGGCATGTTGTCATATTTTTTTAGGGATCTGAGCCTTTTGCTTCACGTCCGTTAGGGAAAACAAGACCTGTTTACTGTTTCTCCTGTAGTTTACTAGTTCATCTGTCTACCTTCTACCTCTTTCGATTATAGTTGCCACTCGAGAACTTATCTTGAATAACCGTCTCAGTTCTACGAACAATGTGCCACGCCTACTACCATTTTAATTTCTGCTATGAAAATAATGATAGATATCTGAATATGAAATAGTAGTAGTTAACTAAGGGGTGAAAGCGATCAATTATTACACCCGAAGTATTTTGGCGCACAAGCGGAGCCAAGTGTGAGGGTGGAATCGATCTTTCCACTCGTGGTGAACACTTTGCTTTTTATCTAGATTGCGAGGAAAGTAAAAAAAAGTTTGTAAAAATATGTATGGGCTACATACCATTACGCGCCATATTAGTGAGCCGCACCCTATTAACACACAAATTTTCAGTTGGTTTTTATTGAAATCACTGAGTATTGATTTTAGAAATTCCCGCACAAGCCTAAATTTATTTATTTCATGGTTAAAATAAACAAACAAAAATTTTTTTTTCACTAACATTTTATTCAGTACATTTTTTGCCTGAATTTAAAAGAATAATTGTTTGTCTTTCTTTTTATCGGTATTTCTAGATAAAAACGCAAATTTCGTATTCATCTTGCTTTTTTCGTACTTTCTTTTTGTTTTTTATCGAAATAAAAGAAATTGAAGAATTATCTAGGCTGTGTACATCTCTTCCTTTGCCATATATTGTGTATAATCTTCTATGCAAATAGTAAAAAGAAAGGTTCGAATTTCAAAGTTACTTACATCCCTTGGTATGTAAGTTGGACTTACATTCTTTCTTTGGGGTCATTATTTGACTTCTTTCAGAGCATGAGAGTTCTTCTCCGTTTGTTGGACAAAAGGGCTGCCTTGTGGTTGTGGTTAAACTGAGCTTATTATTTATTTTATTTTTAATATTTTGTAAAATATTGTGGTTAAGTGCCATTATTATTGGAACGCGACTAGTTTATAGTTACTATAAACTAGTCGCGTTAGGGACATAGGCATTAAGGTCATCTTCTGAATTTTGTATGTTCCATTTGTATAGATTGGTTATGATCTGAATGTTTAAGGTGGATATTTGTATTGAATTTAACTTCCTCTGAATGAAATGTTGCTGCGTTCTTTGTTGCTTTTATTGACTTCATTAATCATCAAAAGCCAATAAACCGTCGTCGCCTTCAACACGTATAGCCGTAAGTAGAAATTTACTGTTGATTCTCAAGTTACGTCTGTTCGTGCTACAATGTTTTTCTGAGTCCATTTATTGTTTACTCATGACTGTACGTGTAGTTATTAAATATGGACACAATGAGTTGGGTTCACTGAAATAAAACTAAAAATATGCAAAAAAACAAAGTTTTAATTACTATTGTAGGACTTAAAACGAAAAACGTGAGGTGCATGGAATATATACGTGGTCCACTATTTCGTTATCGCAAAACAAACAGGTAGTAATGACATTTATCGTGTGATATGTCTCCTACTTATTTTATAATTTCTAAACCAAAACGATAAGGGTAACGAATAATTAACTTATAACCACTAAAAGTTCAAATCCAGCGACAGTTTTTCTCATTTTAGGCGTAAGTTAATTTAACGTCTGGACAAGTTACGTCCATTCGTTTTAAGGGCGACGAAACGTCCCCACCCCCGAGCCTACTCTAAATTAGGAACTACTTGACTTCTACTGATAAAATATATATTTTTTTAATATATTGTCAATCTTCACAAAATAAAATGTCAATTTGAATAAGATACATAGATATCAATACATTGTTTTTCGTTAAGATAATATAATTTGAATAACACTATCCTTGGCAACAGTAAATTATCTACTACAGTAAAAGCAAAATCTTTCAGCCAGGATGTTGTTCCTTCTCTCTTCTGATTTTTTTATGAAGTAATGAATAAAACTGAGTAATTATCTTGAGTAGTAATGTATTTAATTTAAAAGTAAATATATACTCTTTCTTGTTTATTTCAATCAAGGTAAAGGAAAGAAAGAAAGAAAGAAAACAATTTATTCCCTGTTAATTTCAAAACAAGTATTAGGAAAAGCCTAAAATGAAAAATTGCAAAATTATTATATTGTTTACAGAAAACTATTCGAAATATCACATGAAATTCAAACTATTCTTATTATTGTTTTAATTATATTAACTTTTCTCAAGTCTTTTGATTTAGTTACAAACTCTACATTAAGAGCTCTAATATTTAAAGAGCGAAAAATTATAAATTCAGAACTGACGAAATCTGTAAGAATAAAGTCTACATTAAGGGCTACTCAATAAGTTAAACTTTTGTTTTGGCTAAGAGCGTTTCCGTGTGTCAAGGATCTTGGTTCTTCGCCAACCTTATCGTTTTAAGCTCTTTTCGCTTTATACTACGTAATGTCAATATGCAAAAGCTTTTTATGAAAATATTGAGTTGAATTTCTGTACCAAAAGCAGTAAAGTACGAAGCAAAATAAACACACCCTTGCTTCATGCTTTGAGAGCAAACTAATCCCAGTTTTATATAATTTACTTTACATTTCCAAAATAAAAACGTACATGTGATATAATTTTTAGTTATAAAATATTAAAAGTTCATTTCACGTTTTATCATACGCGTGTTTGGAAATACAACAGTATTTTGTATTGTTAAACGAAAACATTTAACCTGTTTTATAGTTAATGTAGAGCTGTTATTTACCTTTGCCACACAACTTTAAACTGAACGTAGTTTTTGATCTTTCTAGTTTTACAATATTACGAACTCATATAAACCATCGACGACGACGGGCTTAATTAAGCCTACTCTAAATAAGTATCTCTAATCTCAAAAGTTTTTGTTTTATAATATTTTTTATACAAAACACTATCTCATAAACATAAATAAAACAGAATATTTACCCCAAACACACTATAAATAAATTTAATTTTAACCCCGTAACTTACTGGCACTTTGCCAAAATTGGGCTAACTTTAGGGATGGCCACTCATTTGTTAATAGCGCTTGCAGCTGATCAATGTGGCAAATTACGCTCCAGAGAGCTTAGTTGGAGGAAGGACAAACATATTCGAAAACTATAATATTTATGATAATTATTTATTATTTATAGTGGTCTGCCCGCGAGTTCGCTTGCATATGGTCAAGTTTATCCTCGAGATGTACTTTTATAAATATAATATTATATTCACTTTTATAAATATTTATATAGCAAATTCAAATTTTACGTTTAATTTCGAAATGAGAAAACTTGCGTCTTTTGTTCTAATCTGAACATTGTCGTCAGAATTTAAAAAGTTTCAGTCCAATTTTCCCGTAATGTTTTAAATGTATATAGCAAAACCGAATATGTACGTGACAGCCCGTATAATCCATATACGCTGAGTTTCCCCACTGCAGCGGTTCAAGGACCAGACTTTTGTGTCGGTAAAACTAATTAATTTTACACTACTCTACTCTAGAAGTACAATAAACTCCATTTTCTAGCATAAAAGTATGTAAACACAAAAGTATGGCCAGTTAACACGTCGATTTGGGTAGGTACGAACGTGTCATAGTAATATCCGAATTTGTGTAATATTTAAGTTATTTATAGCAGTTATTGTGCAAAAAAAACTATATTGGATAGTATGGACTTGCCAAGGTATCTGTGAGGTGGCCAAGATTGGTTGCAATCCAGTTTTGTATTACTACTAGCGCCGCCTAACCTTCCATTTCACAGGTGGGTTGGTAGGTTTGTGGCCAGTATTTCGGATTGTGGTTGGCCCATCTATAGTTGGCCCACTTATAGTTGGTTTACTTTTGATTGGTCTAATGGTCTTTTCTGATTGGTCACTTATGACGTGATTCTGATCGAAACTTGGTGGTGGTATTATTATAAATAGAAATGTTGGCTTCAGCTAGGGCAGTCACTCCTTGAGCCTGGAAGCGCCGAGTTACGTAAGTTAAGTGTTTTGTTTATTACTTTTAAATAAATATATTGTAACTTTATTATGTACTTATTTGAATAATGATTTTGATTACTTCTCCAAGTAATTATTTATTAAAATTATGTACTAAAATATGAATATATTATCTACCTATTATATAAAATGTTAAATACCTAATTGTTACATAGTAGTGGCCTTAAATGGAAAGTACATTATTTTATTATACCTTTTATAAATATATAGATTATTTACAAAATTATTAATAACTCAGATGCTTATTTTAATTAAACTTCTATTAACTTTATTTTATATTTAATTTCAAACATTTAATATTCTTATATCTATGGGACATCGTTGTTATACTTTATCTTTAAAGTATAACTTAGTTTTATAATTTTTAACATCAGAAGTGGGATACAACTTGCGTTATTTAACTATTTTTCCGCATGTTCTAACATGGCTTTTTTTAATTTTTTTTTTAGAAATATCGGTAATGGATCCAAGCACTTTGGAAAGTCTGCTTAAAGCAATACGTGATGCTGTGTCCGCAAAACAAAGTCGAGAACATGATGTGGCGCTTCCTGTATTTGATCCAGCTACGAGCAACAATGGAGCTGCTGGATGGTGTGACAGTATAGAAAAACTTGGAAAAGAGTTTAACTGGAGCAGTATAGCTCAAGTTGCCAAGGCAGGTAAGGCCCTAAAGGGTTCAGCTTTATTGTGGTTTGAGACTTGGGAGCCTGATGAGGGAAGAGACTGGAATAATTTTCGGTCAGAGTTGGTAGCTTTATATCCCGAAAAAAAAAATCTTTCTGAGAAATTGTACAAGGCAGTTACTTACTCTTCTGATAGTGCTGATACCTATTGCGAGTATGCTAGGGAGAAAGTTAGATTACTGAAGTCTACAAAAATTTGTTTTACGGAGGTTCAATTGGTTGAGCTGATTTGTGGTAGTATTCGTGATGACAATGTTAGGATGGCATCTTTTAACAACAACGCTAAAACTGTGTCTGAATTAATATCTCTTTTCACCTCTTACACGAAAACAAGAAAGCGAACATATGATAACCCATCTCAAAGCTCGTCAAATCCTGTTAATAACAAGCGTTATAAGTCTGACCCCGCTATTTCTCAAGAAAAGTTTTGTTTTATATGTAGAAAGCGTGGACATCTAAAAATTGATTGCTTTAAAGTAACTGCGCCTGTTACAAACAACATCACTCCCCAGATAGACGTTCCAATCTCTCAAGGCATCAAAGTTTGTTCTTTTTGTAAAAAAAATGGGCATGATGAATCAACTTGTTTCCTTAAAAAACGAACACAAATAAATAGTAATCAATCGGACTCAAGTAGTTCAAATAATAAACAAGCGTGACTAGTCCCAGAAGTAAATGTATCGCTGACCAATTCATTGCTAAAATTGACACCTGTCTCTATTCATAATTTTCCTATTAAATCGCTTATTGACACAGGCGCTGGTTGTAGCATTATAAAAGAATCCGTTGCTAAACGACTCGATTGTCGTATAAAACCATGCTCAATGTATGTAAGTGGAATAGGAAATGGCAAAGTACATTTGTTTGCTAAAATTACTGTTCCCGTTCGATTCGAACAAGTATGTCTTGAGCTGGATATATTCGTGGCACATGATGATGATTTTGCGTACGATTTAATTATTGGCACTAATGTTACGCAACATCCAGGAATTTCAATCATAGTCGATTCTACTGGTTGTAAACTGTCTCAGGAAACAAGTCCTTGTGTCAATTTGACAGAAGTATGTGAAGGCGATGGTATTTTAGAGCTGAATGACCGTATACAACATTTAGATGATTGTTTGCAATTGAAAATTAAGCATATTTTTCTAAAATATTCGTCTGTTTTGGCTACTACTGACAATATTGGTACGGTTAAAACCGGTGAATTAAAAATTCGATTAAAAAAAGATGAGATTGTTAACTATCGCCCTTACAGACTAGCTCCAATCGAAAAACAAAAAGTGAATGATATCGTAGACGATTTACTGAAAAATCGAATAATTCAAGAAAGCGATTCCCCTTATGCTAGCCCAGTCTTATTAGTGAGAAAAAAAGATGGTAGTCCTCGTTTGTGCATCGATTACCGAGCCCTGAATAAAGTAATTGAAAAAGATAACTACCCTCTACCCTTGATCGAAGATCAAATTGACAAATTAGGCCAAGCAAAATACTTCATTTCAATAGACATGAAAAACGGATTCCACCAAATACCTGTTTCACCAGAGTCTGTGAAGTATACTTCCTTTATTACACCGGATGGTCATTTTGAATTTTTAAAGATGCCCTTTGGAATATGTAATGGTCCAGCCGTTTTTCAAAGAGCCATTGCCAAAGCAGTTAAAAATTTAAAATTTATCGTTGTGTACATGGATGATTTGTTAATACCGTTCACTACCATTGATGAAGGACTTGTATATTTAGAAGAGACATTAGAAGCCCTTTCTACAGCAGGTTTTACTATAAACATAAACAAATGCAGTTTCTTTGTCAGTGGTATAGAATACTTGGGTAGATTCATCTCTGAAGGAACAGTTGCACCATCTGAAAGTAAGGTTTCCGCACTAGTTAACTCCCCAGTCCCTCGATCAGTAAAGCAAGTGCGACAATTTATGGGACTTGCTAGCTATTTTCGAAAATTTATTCCCGAGTTTGCTTCGAAAACAGCTTGCATAACCAAATTGACTAAAAATAATGAACCTTGGAAATGGGAGTCTGAACAGGAGACGGCACGACAGTATGTCATACAATGTTTAATTTCCAAACCTTTACTAACCATTTATAATCCGGATTTGCCAACGGAAGTACATACCGACGCTAGTTCCATGGGGTATGGCGCTGTTTTGATTCAAAAAGTTAACAACTCAAACAGGGTTGTCGCTTACTACAGTAAGAGAACAAGTCCTGCTGAATCAAAATACAGTTCATACGATCTTGAAACATTAGCTATATACAACGCGTTAAAACACTTTAGAGTATATCTTTTGGGCATAAAATTCAAATTAATCACGGACTGTAATGCAATAAAATGTACAGCCAATAAAAGAGATTTGTCACCTCGCGTTGCCCGTTGGTGGACCTTTTTGCAAGACTTTGATTTTGAGATTGTATATAAAAAGGGGAAACACATACATCACGTCGACTTCCTTAGTCGAAATCCTGTTGAGACACCATCTTCAAAAGGATTCCACGAATCTTGCACAGACACTGTAAACTTGATAATTGATGACCCACGTTCATGGTTAGAGATTGCCCAACAAAATGACGCACAGACATTAGCATTAATTGATAAAGTTCAAACAGGTGATCTCGACGCAAATCAATACTTGGTGCATAATAATTTACTATATTACAAATTTGAACTGAACTCTGAACCAAAATTGTATATTCTGAAAGGTAGTAGATTGACCATTTTGAGGTTATTTCATGATGAAAATTGTCATGTAGGTTTTGAAAAAGTGGTTAATAAAATTTTAGAAAATTTTTGGTTTCCCGGAATAACAAGTTTTGTGAAAAAGTATTTAACTCATTGTTTGACTTGCATCCAGCGAAAAGGACATAGTGGGCCAAAACAAGGATTCCTTCATCCAATAATTAAAACGGCTGTTCCTTTCCATACTATACATCTTGACTGCACCGGACCCTTTCCACAATCTGCCGAAGGATATCGCCACGTTTTACTTGTTGTTAACGGCTTTACTAAGTTCTGCCTATTAAAAAAACTTAAAACGTTAACAGCGCAAGAATTGGTTCCAATCATACGGGAAACTATCACTCTGTTCGGAACCCCCTCCTTAGTAATAACAGATAGGGGTACAAATTTTAGCTCCAATTTAGTCCAGAATTTATTTAGAGAATTGAACATAGATCATCATATGATAGCAACAGGTACCCCTCGCGGTAATGGACAGGTTGAGAGGTATGTTTCTACAATGACTAATATGCTAGCTACTGCTTGTGCTGATCCATCAGATTGGCCGAACGGATTATACAAAGTGCAACAATCAATTAACACCACAATTCAAAAATCAACTGGGTTTTCTCCAATACGATTATTAATTGGTTGCAACGCTAATATCCCCTGTATTCAAGCTCGATTAAATGATGTTCTTGAAACCGATGTTTTAGACCAGACGTTTGATATTCGTGCTGATAGAGAAGTGGCTAGCAGACGTTTGCAGGAGATGTCAATTAAATTTAAAGAACGATTTGATTCTGTAAGACGCAATAATAAAACATATAATGTAGGTGATATAGTTTATGTGTACCAAGATCATAGACGAAACAATAAATTGCAAGTTAAATTTAAAGGACCTTACGAAATAGTTGATATTTTAGGATATGATCGTTTTAAATTACATCGTGGAGGACAAAGAGACGTAGTAATATCTAAGGATAAACTGAGATTCTGGCCCGGAGAATGGGTAGAAGATGTTAGTGTAGAAGATGCCGTCTCATAGATTTTCATGTATTTTAAGAGATAAAAAAAATTATTGTATATAAAGCTATATTTAAATAATAATATTTCAGAGATTTAAATAATAACGAATTTGTTTGAACGATTTGTAATCGAAATAAATTGAATTAGTTTAAAGATATTTGTAATCGCTGGTCGACTTGCTAGTCTGATGTTAACCATCTTCATTGGCAGCGAGTGATGGGGTTGACATGAAAAGGCACAAGTCACAAATCATGTAATCGCTGGTCGGCTTACTGGTCTGATGTTAACCATCTTCATTGGCAGCGAGTGATGGGGTTGACATGGCAAGGCAGAAGTCACAATTTTGTAATAATTTTAAGCAATAATTGTAATCGCTGGTCGGCTTACTCGTCTGATGTTAACCATCTTCATTGGCAGCGAGTGATGGGGTTGACATGGCAAGGCAGTAGTCACAAATCATGTCATAATTTTAAGCAATAAGTATAATAATAGGGTTTAGACGTAGACATAGATTAATGTTCGTATATTTATTTTAAATAATATTTTTTTTTTTTTTTTGTACTTCGAGAGCGAAGCACAAATCAGAATGGCCGTGTCATAGTAATATCCGAATTTGTGTAATATTTAAGTTATTTATAGCAGTTATTGTGCAAAAAAAACTATATTGGATAGTATGGACTTGCCAAGGTATCTGTGAGGTGGCCAAGATTGGTTGCAATCCAGTTTTGTATTACTACTAGCGCCGCCTAGCCTTCCATTTCACAGGTGGGTTGGTAGGTTAGTATTTCGGATTGTGGTTGGCCCATCTATAGTTGGCCCACTTATAGTTGGTTTACTTTTGATTGGTCTAATGGTCTTTTCTGATTGGTCACTTATGACGTGATTCTGATCGAAACTTGGTGGTGGTATTATTATAAATAGAAATGTTGGCTTCAGCTAGGGCAGTCACTCCTTGAGCCTGGAAGCGCCGAGTTACGTAAGTTAAGTGTTTTGTTTATTACTTTTAAATAAATATATTGTAACTTTATTATGTACTTATTTGAATAATGATTTTGATTACTTCTCCAAGTAATTATTTATTAAAATTATGTACTAAAATATGAATATATTATCTACCTATTATATAAAATGTTAAATACCTAATTGTTACATAGTAGTGGCCTTAAATGGAAAGTACATTATTTTATTATACCTTTTATAAATATATAGATTATTTACAAAATTATTAATAACTCAGATGCTTATTTTAATTAAACTTCTATTAACTTTATTTTATATTTAATTTCAAACATTTAATATTCTTATATCTATGGGACATCGTTGTTATACTTTATCTTTAAAGTATAACTTAGTTTTATAATTTTTAACAAACGCATACTAAAAGTCTCTGGATCTGGCCACTTACAATAAAAACGTGTAAAAACAATTATGGAATTCGAAAATGGAACTCTTCGCTAACATGTTACTTTTTAATTTGTGGGACTGTCATTTGTTTATTCAATATGACGTCCTTTTGAAAATTGTGTGTCGCTATCAAAATGAATTTAACTCGTGAACATTTTCGTTTAATGATTTTTTATGACTTTCGTTGTGGTTTAAGTCAACAAGAGAGTTGCCAGAGATTTCATTTGGCATTTGGTAATGAAGCACCACGTCGCAGCTCTGTGTATTCGTGGTTTGGAGAATTTAGACGTGGACGTGATCATCTCCATGACAAGGTATAACAAAAATAAAAATAATTTAAGAGTGGTTGGATTTCTACAAAAACTGAATAATGAACATTTAAGTTGCTATCTAATGATATTATCACCATCGATTTCATTCTTTTTAAATAGAATTTACTCTGAATTTACAAAGAAAAAAAATCAGTGATATGTAATCTTCCATCTATTACAAAAAATACGTATCTCAGTGATATCTGAAAAAAGCATGTATTTAACAAAAACGGTTGTTCCAACTCTGGTTGTGATTTTTATCCTTATTACTTATTCTAAAAGAAGTTTAAATATATGAACAGAAGTTTTAATGCAGACGCCATCACATAAATTGAAGTAGCCTGTGGAGTGATTTAAAGCCAATTTAAGTTGGTTGCTGAATAGCGGTTTTCAATAGGAACACTGCATTTCTATCCATTAAAAAAGTTCGGAAAACCTGCAAAAAAATAAAAGAAACTTGCAATTACATAATTTTAATATTTTCTGTTATTTTTGTGGAGTAGTGAGTGTACACATTATCAACAAATATTTTGTAAGCAGTTCAGTTCTTTTTAAACAATATGCGTTAATTATTTTAAAGTAAACAAAAAAATAATGATTCTATTGTGTTTGATTTAACGTTCCGAGTATAATAATGTACTTTAGACGTTATATATACGTTAAAATCCACTTGCATAATATTTGCCTCAATACCTTGCTTGCTGTTTGCACTGAATCAGAGACAGAACATTTTTCTAGTGCCTAATGTTTATGATTGTCTTGTCATAGCATAGCACCGATCTAACCGTAGTGTTGTTGGGATCCAGCCAAGGAGCTTCGACCATTTTTCGACAGCGCCTGTCTTCAGTGCGGTGTTCACTGAAGACAGGCGCTGTCGAAAAATGGTCTCTCGCCCCGCTCCACTGTATCATAATTTATCTTCAATACGACCACTAAATCATCATCATCATTTCAGCCTGTTAAAGTCCACTGCTGAACATAGGCCTCTCCAATCGCACTCCAGCGCGACCGGTCCATAGCCACCTGCATCCAACGAGACCCCGTGATCCTCACCTCACCAGGTCGTCAGTCCATCTCGTAGGTGGCCGTCCCACACTGCGCTTGCCAGTACGTGGTCTCCATTCAAAGACTTTCTTGCCCCTTAGGCCATCCAATCTTCGCGCTATGTGGCCTGCCCATTGCCACTTCAGATTGCTTACTAAATCATATAACAAGCTTTATAATTTAAATGTTAAATATTTATCAAAAAAATAAAAATTGTATTTATTTTATGATTCAATATTTTATAAGCCCCTAGCCAAATCCATCATCGCTTTCTGTTTATCAGAAAAACAGCTGTTTATTCAAACTTATTTAAAATAATTATTCTTTAGACATTATCTCAATTCGCGGGTTTGTTACCACGGTAATATTTAATATTGTTACCTCGATATTTCGGAACGGTTACACGCTCCATGGTCACGAGTAGACCCGCGAATTGTGATAATGTTAGTGTAGTGAACAACCACGAATATCTTAAAACATATAATTCTTTAGACATTTTTCTTCCACTTCATCTTTCCACTTGCATCTTTAGATATTCTTTGAGAAATTGTATAAATTCCTCAACTAGCATTCCAATAAGTTTCTTATTAGATATACTCGTAGTTGTTTCCTGTTTGCTGCTTAACTCAAATGTTGCAGAAAAATATTCCAAGAAAAATGTGTCTGAGAATATTTAACTTGCTTAGTTATTGTATTTTGCTTGCTTTGAATATTTTTTATATCAAGCAAAGTTTCAATTTTTATTTTATACAAAAAGAACTGCCGCTCCGCGTATTAAATTTTTCACACATAACTTGCATGCTCACCGCAAGAATAATCTTTGCACTTTTCCAGTCTCTCAGTCATCTATATTCAAGTCTTTCATTTCATCTGCAATCTCTCGAGTGTTTACTGTTGTTTAGCTTCTGAGTTATTCAGTTTATTTAAAGTTTTTTTTTGCTTCAAGGTTTCATCCACTGCAATGCTTCAATGTTAAAAGTACATTTTAATTAAAAATGGACAAGGTTCTTTAAATAAAATAAATGTTTGTACATTATATTTATTGACATTGTTTTATAATGATAAATTAAAAATCTCTTTGCTGCAAGGTTTCATCCACTGCAATGCTTCAATGTTAAAATGCTTTTACATTATCTTTTATTGACATTGTTTAATAATGATAAATTAAAAATCTCTTTACTGGGAAAAGCCTTTGCCCAGCAGAGATGATGAGATTGAGATGTTTATTTTATGTAAAAAGTAAAAGCGTCTCTCCTGTTTAACACCGTAACGCAAAACCCTAGAATAGACTACAGCTCTAAAAAGGGAATGATAGTTCAACGAAATTAATCTTGAAGTCTCTTACATGAGTTTTCTTAATTCGACTAATTATGAGCTCAACTTCTACAACTAACCGACTCTGCTGAAATACCCGCATTATTCTTCTGAACTTTGGCTAAGAGAAGGATTATTATGTCTCCGGGGATTCTTAATTGCAAAATTTCTCGGTGCAAAAGGTGCAGAACTTTAATTGGACTAATGTTATTGCAGTTTTAGCAGCCATTTGCGGACTATATAAAAAAAATCTTAATCTATGGTTAAGTGTACCATTTGCTATGTTTATTTTAAAACAGCTGTATGTATAGCTATTGGCGTACTTTATTGTCGGAGGGGAAGATCCACTTCGATTTGCTGAGCCAGCGAAGTAAGTCAGATTTTTAAGTAAGTTTTTAGCATTACTTTTCATTTAGGGCATAATTTGAATAAGTAAGTAAGAATTATAAGTAAGTAAGAAGTAAGAAGAATAAGTAGAGTAAGTAATTTGAATAAGTAAGAAAAAGTTGTGAATAAGTAAGTAACATAGGTGTACTAGTAAAATTAATTATCAGTAGGGATAAACTTTTTGACATCAATCAATCAATCAGCCTATTGCAGTCCACTACTGGACGTAGGTCTCCCCAAGGGTACACCAAAGCGCACGATCACCCGCTTTCCTCATCCAGCCACCACCAGCGACCCAGCGATTCTTTGACATACAATATCGGTAATTTTGTTCTAAAGCATTTAAGATCCTACATGAATTGGTATATCAAATAATATTACGCAACTCAAGATACGGGGCTTTTCTTTGAACGTTAGATCATTATTTGAGATTGTTCGCCAATACCACTAAAATTGAGAATATTGACATTCCCAATTTCTGAGAACCCATCATAATTCGCTCAACAAGATCTTATTGGGATTTAATCAATAATATAGGTATTGTTTGTTGAACTAAGTCCAATGTGACTTTCAGGTACGATCAGTTGATATACCTACGCTATTAATTTTATTTGTCTCTCTAGTTAAATAAGATTTAAAAACTGTAGTTAATTATGGAAAGTCCGAGGTGTGACGTTTGTGTATTTTTTTTAATAAATAATAATAAATGAAAAGTAAAAAATTTATCGCAAACACGGTTTTTACAAATAATTCTGAACAGTCTTTTTACTTTACAATTTAAATACAAATATATTTTATTGACACCAAAAACATAAAGAACAAGACATAAGTAAGTAAATTTCTCAAGAGACGCTGTGGCTTCGAAAGACACCTAAAAATTACCCTCTGTTTTATGAACTTCCAAAAAGGCAATATTATGATCAACTGCCAATATTTCTATGGGATGTTAAAACTTTGTAATCTTTCGTTGAAAAAGTTGTTGTATAAGCCCGGTTTAAATCCATACTTTGTTAATGCTTAAAAAATAATAACTCTTATTTATGCATTCATTTTGTTTTTTATAAAAACAAACTTTCAGTTGTATCAATAAAAAAACGCCTGGGTGTTCGTTCACTTTTTAACCCTTCATGAAAAGGACAAAAGGGCCATCTTAATTTTAATTACAATTGTGAATAAAAAATATTGAACCATTTTAGAATAAACTAAGGTTAACTAAGGTTTTTTAGTTTGATAAATCTACCAGCAGCTGATCGAATCGAGAGACATGATGTTTCTATTTTTACGCTTAAAAAAATTTTAGATCCCGTAAACATAAATAAAATTTCCCTTTGCCGTAGGTAGTCCAAATTCGTTAAAAGCGTTTAAAAATTTAATTATACCAAAGCTTTTTTCACATATTATGTCTCAAAACGTAGGCAAATAGTTATTTGTTAGGTAAGTGAGGAATGTTGATTTTTCCTCAGAGAACTGATATTGAATCCAGAACATGCGAAGAAGTCTATAATAGAAGCACGAGCGAAGCGAGTGTTTCTAAAAATAGACTCCGAAGCTCGCGAGGGATTCTAAGGTTCGAGGAGAGAATTAGATTCCTCTCAAACCCAACACATTACTTTTCACCTGTTCCGGCAAGGAAATCATTAACTATTTACTTACCTAAGTAAATATTGGTACTTAAAAATGTACAAGAGTTCTCTTATTTTCGATGTAATTAAATAAGTTGAGATTTAATTACTGTATTTTATCATAATACTTTTAAATTTTTAGTTAATAAGATAAAAATAAACAACCAAAACAATAAACAAACTTTTAGGTTATAATTTTTTAGGGTGCGTTCCAAAATTGTATGAAAACCCTCCCTGCGTTCCGAGACGCGCTTAAATCGATTTTAGCGCACTCAAAAGCAGGCAGGGTTTTTTGATCGCTGCTGACGGCGCTGACAGTTTGATTCGGAATACACCCAATAAAAAAAATGGCTCACGTCAATTATTTTACGCGTGGATATATGAAAATTTTTTTCCTGTGTAAGATAATGTTAGAAATTCAAACTAATTTGACATGAGAATGGTTTGCATGTCTAGAAATGAATAAGCGATTTTCGGCCCTATTTTCAGGCATTAAAAGCTAACTTTCCGAGGTGGAGAGGTGAAAAAAATATTGTGCGTAAAGTGTGTAATCTTGAAACCATAAACTTTAGAACGGCTAAAATATTTAAAAAATATATTTTAATAGTGTCTATGCCCTCAGTGACGCTAAAAGGCCTCACCCTGCCTCGCCGAACGGTTTCTCAGTCAGATTGAAAGAGAAGAATTATTTGAATTATTATTTTAGGGTCTGTGGCGGGGCCAGAGATAAAGGCAGCCGAGCTCACCCTGGGGCCAAGTAGGTGGAAAATGATAAATCGTTGGGATGTGCCCATTTAAATGCTGAACATTTTACTTCTTTTATAATAAACCATGTCACACATACGTGCAGCCACTGGAAAGTCGCAAGATTAAGAGACTTCCCGCAAAAAGTATCCTCTTTTGCATAACAAATATTGTGACACGAATTGAATGGAACGTTAAAAAGTTGTGCAAAACTGGTGTAAAGACCACCCTATCTTATTATTTTAGGAGAGTTCCAAGTCATGTGCATGATACATTAATTTATGAAATGAACGTTAAGTGCTTTTTATTATTTTTCATCGCTCATGCTCTGAGAGTGACCCCAATGAAAGGATGTAAGTCTCAAGGAATGTAAGTAACCTTGAATTTGGAACCTTTCTTTTCCTATTTGCATTGCACACAGTAAATGTCAAAGGAATAGACGTGTACGTTTAGCCTATAAAATTCTACAATTAATTTTATTTTCATAAAAATTAAAATGTGAACTGAAATTATGCTAGATGAATACAAAATTCACGAATTTACCTAGAACAAGAAAAAAAAATAGATTAAAAAAAATCGCAATTGTTCTTTTAAATTATGGCTAAAATGACACGAACGCAAAGGCGGAAAAAAAATTTTGGTGATAAAAATATTTATATCTGTAGTGTTAAGCAATGTTTTGATAAATTCGCTTCGCTCGTGCTTCTATAATAAACTCTTTTGGTATGCTCTGGATTCAATATTAGATATTTCTTTGAGGAAAAATCTATATTCCTCTCTTAAATAACAAATAATTACTATTTTACAACTATTTTGTTTATTTTCCTCACAATCGAGATGAAAAGCAGAGTGTTTAAACTTGTGGGAATTCCACCTTCATACTACAAGCGCCCTCGCTACGCTCGTGCGCCAAAATACTTCGGGTGTAGTTGAACGCTTTCACCCCTTGGTCAACAATCTACTATTACTCACACATTCCTTTTTTTTTCGAAACACATGAAACATTTTTGTTTTAATTCAAGTTGTATTCAATATTTCGTTCATGTAAAACTCTTATCGAGGATCTCTAGAGTATACCTATAAAAAAAATATATAAAAAATGCAAGTATATTTTTGAACCGGTAATTTGATTTATTTTAGATCAAAACTTTATTTACAATGTGTGCACAAAAAAATCAACGTGCATGAAAAATATTGTATCCATTCACGTCATAATATGGGCTGGCCACATCAGTCGTTTTAAAAACAATGTTACAAATCCGACAAAGTTGAAACCAGGCTTCCTGCATCAAAACCAGCTGCAAGTCCTGACAAATGTTAGTGGACGTTTCCAAATCGAGCTGCCATTGTTATTCTAGGCAAAAAACCTAGACCATTGTGGTAATGGCTGTGGACAGAAAAAATAATCGACCTGCGGAAATTTTGATTTGAACTCAAAACAGGAGGTTTTCTAAACGAATAGGTAAATAGCTTTTGTTCATATTTTAAGTTAATGCCTACAAATTATTAGACGAAGAGTTTTGCGAATTGCTTGGTTTCCGGATATTTTCGAAGTACCTGTAACAGGTTTGAACCCATTGTCTTTATTTTTGAGTATTTTTATTTTGCCCTTTATTTATTTATATTTTTTTTATAAAAGCCCTTTATTATTTTGTAAATCATCTTCCAATAACAAACTGAAAAAAAATATATTTTTGGGTTCCTTTGGTACACATGAAGTACGATACTTATTATAGCATGAGATATCGTTGGATAGGTTTTTAAAAAATTATGGGGTTTGATGAAACCAATTCTTGATACTAGTGTAAGTTTCAGAAAAAAAAAAGTTTTAAAGTGCTTATTTTTGTTAGAGTCAAGTGTCGTCGTGCCAGCGAAACCGTTGTATTTGGAAATGAGAAAAAATTCACGGTTACTACCGTGTATAAAGATGTGTATAATGATGAATTTAAAACGAAAAGTTTCAATACCTAGTAGGCTTTACAAGTTTTTGAATAATAGACCAACTTATAAAATGTACTTGTACAAGTAAGAAATTTGGTACTACAAATATTATAAAAAAATTTTTTGATGAATGTTAACTGTCTTAAACAGGTACTACTTAGGTACCTGTTTAAGACATTGGTAAACTACGGAAACCTTCACTTTGCGTGGCCCGACACGTGCTTGGCCAGTCATTATATATTATTTAGCTCAATTTCTTTTAAGAATTTATCATCATCGTTTTAGTATAACGTCTAATTTCAGGACTGAAACTCTTTTCAGGTCAAGTCTGCTTAGTCACTATGAAAAAGCTGCAGGTAATTTCACTTTTCAGCGTAGAAATTTTCTCTAGCAGAAAAATGTTGTGTACAGGTTTCACGCTATTTTTCCGGGCTCATATTGCGGCGCGGTGTGGTGCAAGCCAACCATTAATAAACCAACGTAGTAGAGTTTGTCAACAAGACGTAGCCTTTCCTCTTATACAGCATTTTTCTCTAGCGTAGAAAAAGAGGACGAAATACAACAAAACACCTAAACTGAATTGGTCCTTTGGTGTGAGAAGCGTGAAGCTGTAGTCAATAAAGAAAAATAGACATAAAAGGATTTTTTTAAAGTGAATATACCGCGTTTTAAATTTGACATAAAAGTATGTCCCGAAATAAATAAAAATCCTTTTATGGGTGCAGTTTTTATGGCTAGCTGACCAATTTTGTGAACCTTACAGTTACGGGCTACGGGTATAGTAAGTCCACCTAGGTGACTTTTGATCAGAATTTTATCGGTTTTAATGTAAAACAAGATCTGTTTTTTTGTTTAAGTCTGTCTTCACTTAAATAGAAAAAGAACAACAAGAATTCCTTTAACAAAGGTCTTCTCTATACCACGTAAGTTGGATACCCCAAACTAGTCTTAACACAAGTAAATAGGAATAGGTACAAAGTTCTATTGTGCGGACAATACACTGTTTTGTGGTAGAAGTGGGCCAGTGGGATAGCAAAACCCTTTCTTACTAAGCTTGCGTGTATTTCTACAGGGTGTTCGTTAGTAAATATTAGTGGTAAATTTTTTTTTTATATAACCTCTTTTATTTCTTACTGCTGGGCAAAGGCCTCCCCTTTCTTTTTCCAACCATCACGCACGATCATGGGTTTCCGAACACCAGCCTCTAATGATGATGATGATCCCGCCATCGTATTTTGGGTCGGCCTCAACGGCAGCGGCGACCATCCTCGAAAAGGCATCTCATTTGTGCTGAATAAGATATGCATTCATCATCATCATCGTGTGGATTGTAAGGTCGACAACCGACCTCACAAACCCTGGTGTCAGTGTTATAGAGCCGCCTTTTATGGATTTTCCTTTTTATTATGCATTTTCCAGACTAGATTTACGCAATTTCATTTCAATTAGTAACCGTATACCGCTTTAAAACCTAAAATTGGGTAACCAAGCAAAATAAAATTAAATGTGTTTTTTTATTTAGTACATGTGAATATATTTATCACATCACACTAATATCATAAATGTGAAAATATATTTGGATGTTTAAATGTTTGGCTGTTTATTCCGCTTTCACGCCTTAACTACTAAACGGATTTGGATAAAATTTGGAATGGGGACATTTTTTATACTCTGGATTAAAATGATGTGTTTAGATACTTATTACGGGAAAAATGGTTATTACCACGGGAAAATCTCACGGGCGGACCGCTAGTTTTAAATAATTTAGTTTCCAGTTGGTATAAAAATAAACAAACAAATACACACGCGCACATTTTGTCCCTATGATTTGAAAACACATTCTATCGTACTTTAATAAAAGCAACCTGTATGTACAGGTTCTACAATCCTTCCTTGCCTCTTGTTTCCGTAGAGGGGCTAGAGGAGTGGTCAAGGCCGGATGTCAAACGAGACCTTTCCAGAGTGGGTAACTGCCCTGCAAGGGTTTTGTAAATTGAAATTCCTCGTCGTGAGTTTTGTGGCTTTAGCCTTGGTTTATTTGGAGCACAGACACGATAGCAAAAAAAAAACCACAGAAAAGAAGATATAACACTGGAGACAGAAGACGTATTACCCCGGCACAGATAATACTATTTATGTTAATACTTTGGACTTGTACTCAAGAATATATTAAAATACTAAAGATTTATGGCTGGTTTACACGTATTAAGTTGTCAAGTGGTTAACTAAATTTTTACTAAATTTTAAGCGACTTAATGCGTGTAAACAGCGTATTTAGTAGTAAGTTGCAAGATAAAATTTAGCGTGTAAGTAAACAAGTAGATTAGAACTTTTTCTATTTTTCGAGTAAGTTGGTGGGCGTGGCTAGTCACTTAACACGTTTGGACAGGCACAATTTAGTTAATTTTTAGTTAAATGCGAAGTACGAAGTTAAGTGCGAGTGTATTATGTTTATTTTTTGAAATATTTTTATATATTTTATTATAAAGATATACCTATATAAAATATGTAAAAATATTAATGATTAATATATTATTAATATTAAATATTAATCATGAAAAATAATAATAAAATACTATAAAAACATATATAATATTAATAATATAAAAACAAATATTATATTTTACTTTATTATTTTATTTATTATGTTTATTACAGATTTGAATTCGCTGTTGATCGCCCATCTTGGGCTAACTAAAGAGCTTAACTACTAAAATGGCGTGTAAACATTTACTTAAAATTTAACTTTAAACCGTAAATTTTAACTAAATTTACTTACTACTTGACAACTTAATACGTGTAAACCAGCCATTATACCTCGGATTTTCACTCAAGCAAAGATTTATGACTAAAGACAAGGCAGCATGGTCATCGACCTTAGCCTGTTCGAAAGAACGAACAAACTAAAAAAAAACGGAGCGAAACAAAACAGAATGAAAAAGCCAATAGAAATATCTTCTGACGAGAAGTGCAAATGAAGTGCAAATCCAAGCAGACTGTTTTTTATATGAGTAGGACTGCATACAAGAAAACATAAAGCTAAAAATATTAATAGACTGCATTGTACCAAGTAGGTAGGTAAAAAATAACATCTGTGGTAACAGCTGCAAAGTAAGATTAAATCTAAAACATATGAACGAAACAACATAAATTCTGAAGATTTAACTTTAACATCATGACAAATGGAATCCGAACTGGGTAATTGCATAAGTTTGGGTTGAGTTGCGATCTCAGTTAGATTAGCCCAAACATATTTAGAACTTCTGCCAGTAACGTGTACAAAATTAATAACTTATTAACTTAAACCTAGATTTTTAGAACAAACGATGTTATATTCAGTGGTTAGATAATATACTTTAGTACGAAGGTCCTAGTTCTGGAAATAAAAATGTTTAGTTGAATTATATAATAATCGTAATTTTCCGACAATAGGAAAAACCATGCAGGTCCTCTATAGATCCGAAAAACAGAACACTGAGCCGAGTGAAAGTACTCTAGAGATGCCCAATGGTGGGCGAAATAAATAAGTAGAAGAATCGCAAATTTAAAAATATTCAGTAAACTAAAAGTGCATTACGATACGAGGATGAAATAACAAGGGTTTATAATGTCACGAGTTTGTTATAAAACCTAAGAAGATCCGTACGTTATACGACGCTTTTCAATACATTTGTGAGAAAACAGATAACACAACAGGAAATTTAATCCTAATTCTACAAAATTTGTGCCAATTATTAAAATGTCACTAACTCATATAATAGTGTTTCGATACGATTTGTGTTGAAATAAAAATACTTTTTTCTTTGTAAAAATCGATTCCCATTGAATTTTTATTATTCGAATGGTCCTGGCTGACTATAATTTTATAGAACTTGTAGATATATAAAAAATCGAACTAGTGCGGAAAATCGCACTTACTACACTGATTACTGCCAACGTAACGTAAATTTTCGAGCTTGATGTGTTTTATTGAAATTTAACTACGGCACTTAAAAATAATCGCAAACGTTTGCACTTTGTAGGTCTTCTTGCTACGTATGCTATGTTTGAGTTAGTGTAACAAGAGATAAAAAAGTAGTATTGGACTGGTTTGCACCCGTGAATAGGTGTTTCGGCCAATGTCGCTTCCATAGTCGCTTCTTTCTTAAAATTCCTATCCTAAAATGCCACAGAAAAATTCTATTCAATGGCTTAAATTAGCCTAACTTTGGTAGGTATTTAATGAAGCGAAAAAAGAAAGGTCCAAAGAAAAGTGACTCAGCAAAGAAAGTTAAACTCGGAAAATGGAGCAAAGTAAATTTCCTGCAAAGAATATTTAAAATAATGGCTGGTCTGCGAGGCTCTTTGTTTTTTGATGGCCACGGCTAATTAGTGGGATGAAAATGCGGAAACATTTGAATGTATTTCAATGAATTATAGCTATTAATTTCAGTAATAGGTATTAGAACCGTCTGCTCTTTGGTATTCTTTAACGAACTTAGCTCGTAGGTATTCTCATTGTTTTGCCCGAAGGCACTTGTACGGGACGGCCTCTAATTAACTGCTAGCATAAGACTTAGCCTTATAGATATTGTAGATTAAGTTTATTGATTTAAACTCTTTTTTCCTACTAGAATAGTATTTTATAGGTTTATAGGGAAGAACTTTAGTGTCCTAAGTAGTTATAGATATTTAATAGCTTACAGTTTTATATTCTCGAACTTTACCCACCTTTTCGCTTAATCTAGTCGGTAAAGAATAGTATAGAGCCGATGTTTTTTATGTTGTTTACGATGTTGTTTACGTTCGTCATAGTTAGCTAGAAAATTCTAGAAAATAATAGGTAAACAACCCATTGTCATTTGTTGTAAACAACTATTGTTTAATAAACAAACATCGGTCCCTCGCCCCGCTCACTCCGCCTTCACCTCCCCTTACCCTAACGGGTAGGAGTATAAATACGGAGCACTGCCCGCTGCACTGACAGTGTGTTTTAAGCAGTGGTTCACAGTACAGTAAACAGTTCGGAAGCCTCAAGAGGAAAACAGAAAGAGGAACGGTAGCAGCGGCAGTGCAAATAGTACCTCAACGGTGTAGTGTGGTACAGCGGACCGAGGAAGCGATCCTGCACAGAATACTGGTGTTTCTTTTCGACGACCCTCAACCGGACGGCCCAATCCCAGCAATAGTCCTGTGCGGCACTTATCCTATGTTTCAGTCCACGCGATCGCACCAACAGTTATAGTAGTGCCACACATTTTGGTCCTTCGAGCCGGATTGCGGTCAATACAGAAGAATGGTCATCACCAGAAGCGGAAAAGGCAGCCACACCGATCACCGTCACACCGGTGAAATCGCAACATTAGGAGGCAACAGCATCGAAGACACCGACGCACACGCGGAACAGACTACGTCAACGTCCAAGCCATCCGTCAAGGACGCACCCATTAAGGTCGCCCCCCACCACTCCACTGCAAGCGGAATCATGAAACAGACGCCCCTCTGCCCGACGTTACTGGGCAACCAGGGCACCACAGAAGCTGTCCAGCGAGCCAGCAACACAGACGGGGCCACAATGAAAGAGCCCTACCCGACAGAAGACGGTCGGGGTGTAACTGCCGCACACTCCGACCGCCCCTCCGCCGCCGCCGTTCAGGCGCACCTCCCCGCGCGCCACGCTGCAGCATCCCGAGCATCAACATCGACGAAAGCAAGATCAATGCGAGCTCGGGAGCTAGCAATACGAAAAGAAGAACTCCTCTGCCTGAAGATAGAATATGAACTCGCCCGCATCGCCCGCATTGAAGCAGAGAGCTCTGAGGAAGAGGAGGACATACAGGAAGACAACGGCGGTAACGAGTCACAACGCCGCGTCGCCGATTGGGTCGACCAGAGTCTACAGCATCAACTTACAGCCCTATCGAAGAAAGAGCTGCCACCTCTGCCTCAAAACGAGAAGGCAGAAACACGGAAGATGCCACACCCCCCCGGCGCCCCCGCAGCAGCAAAACCGGAGTGCGGGGAGTGTTCCCCCCCTGTCTGTGTACCGGCGGGAGCGCGGGAAATGACAGTCAAACAGCAGAGCCTCGACATCTCCGAGCTCGCGCAAGCCATCACACTCGCTGCGCAATCAACACGTCCGACGTCACGTAACTTCTTCGAGTTACCGAGCTACAGCGGGTCACATCAAGAGTGGCTATCATTCAACGCAGCCTACACTGCAACAGCGCCCTCTTACAACGACGTCGAGAATCTCGCCCGCCTACGCAAGAGCCTCAAGGGAACAGCAAGGGAAGCGGTCGAAAACCTGCTTATGTACAACGCGGACCCGCATGACGTCATGAAGACACTACAGTCCCGCTTCGGCCGCCCCGACGCCATCGCACAGGCCGAACTCGATCGTCTGCGAGCCCTACCGCGACTCACCGACTCCGCCAGAGATGTCTGCATGTTCGCCACAAAGGTGAACAACATCGTGGCCACCCTCCGCGCATTGAAGAAGCAACACTACTTGTACAACCCGGAGATTACGAAGCTCACCATAGAAAAATTTACACCGGTGCTGCGTTACAGATGGTACGACTTCGCCGCCTTCCAGCCAGAGGACGACAACGCCGAGCTATTGAAGTTGTCTCGCTTCTTGGAACGCGAAGCCCAACGCTGCGCCCCATACGCTCAACCCGAGCAACCTACAATGGCCGCGCCCCCTCAACGCGTGGCAACCCACAGCACACTCCCACGGCGGCCACCACAGAAGACGTACGCCGCCACAGTGGAGCCCACAGCTACAGTTACAGCAACAGAAAAGCTGTGCCCGGTATGCCAGAAGCCCGGACACACTGCAGCGACGAAGTGTCCGCAATACATCGACGCAGGGGTCGATGAACGATGGGACATAGCCAAGGACAAAGGGCTATGCTTCAGATGCCTCAAATATAGGACGCGGAAGCACAGTTGCAAGCCACTGCGATGCAAAGTCGACGACTGCGACCGCACGCATCACCCGCTGCTACACTTCGTCAAGAAAGGCGAAAACGAAACAGAAGTCGTGAGCACCGCCAGGACAACAGAGAAGACGCACAGCTTCTTGAAGATTCTTCCAGTCACCGTCACCGGACCGCGGGGCGACTACAGTACTTACGCCCTACTCGACGACGGGTCTACAGTCACGCTCATCGACGCCGCCATCGCTAGAAAGATCGGCGCAAAGGGGCCGATCGACCCACTACACATCGAAGCCCTATCGAACAAAATGGGCAAAGCTAAGTCTCAACGCGTGAAGATCACAGTACAGGGGACATCGAGCAAAGTCAGCATTCAAGCGCGAACCATCAACAGCCTGCGTCTCTCACCACAGCGAGTCGAAAGGAGTGACGTCATCAACTGCCCGCATCTGGCGGGCATTAGCGCGCGCTTGATTCACGACGCCGTTCCGAAGATTCTCATCGGTCAAGATAATTGGGAGTTGCTGTTGGCTACAGAGACGAAGCGGGGAGAGCGGCACCAACCCGTCGCGTCCCTCACCCCCCTCGGCTGGGTACTACACGGGGCACATACACGCACGCTCGGAAAGCGCGTACACTACGTGAACCACATCGTCACCCAGGAAGAGAACATGGATGAACAGCTCCGCCAATACTTCGCCATCGAGTCAATCGCCATAACACCGAAAAGACCACACAGCGATCCGGAACAACGTGCGCTCAACATATTAGCAGAGCGCACAGTACGACGCGAAGACGGCCGCTATGAAACGTCCCTCCTCTGGCGCACCGATGATGCACCGATGCCCAACAACTACGACAACGCGTTGAAGAGACTTCAAACTACAGAAAAAAAGATAGACAAGGACCCTCTCCTCAAGAAAAAATACGAAGAACAGATGGAAGCGCTCATACAAAAGGGATATGCCGAGCCAGCACCCGCCGACTGCACCGAAAAAAGGACATGGTATCTACCACACTTTGCCGTCCTGAACCCTATGAAGCCCGGCAAGGTTCGCGTGGTCCACGACGCAGCAGCGAAGACGAAAGGGGTGTCGCTCAACGACTATCTCCTTACCGGTCCCGATCTTCTGCAGTCGCTGCCCGGCGTATTGATGCGACTACGCCAGCACTGCTACGCCGTCTCCGCCGACATCAGAGAGATGTTTATGCAAGTCAAAATAAGAAAAGAAGATCGAGATGCGCTGCGCTACCTATGGAGAGGAGGAGAGCGGGGGGACACCCCTCCCCGCGAATACAGAATGACGTCGCTTATCTTCGGCGCTACGTCATCACCGGCTACGGCGATCTACGTCAAGAACGTCAACGCGGAGCGCTATAAAGAAAAGGAGCCAGACGTCTACAACGCCGTGATAAGAAATCATTATGTCGACGACTACCTACAGAGCTTCACGACAGTCAACGAAGCAATAGCTACAGCAAGCCGGGTGCGCGACATACACAGCGAAGCACACTACGAGCTACGACAATGGAAATCGAACTCGGCAGAGATTGTCGCCGCCCTCGCCGAGACGACTACAGCGTCTCAACCGGTCACCTTGGACGGCGGGACTACGACGGAACGCGTGCTCGGGCTCGTATGGAAGCCACACACAGACGAGCTCGCCTTCAATCTCGACCTCGCCCGCCTACCGCAAGACATCTTACAGAACACGCGCCCCACCAAGCGAGAAGCACTGAAAATCGTCATGTCCCTCTTCGACCCACTGGGCTTCGCATCACCGGTCATATCACGAGCGAAGCAATTGCTACAGGAAGTGTGGCGAAGGGGAACCGACTGGAACCAACGCATCGACGACGACCTCGCAGCACAGTGGACAGAATGGACGGGGTACCTACAGAAGCTAGCCGGCATCACTACGCCGCGCTGCCACCCACACTACAGCGACGCATCGGATCTACAACTACACGTGTTCGTCGACGCCAGCGAGGCCGCCTTCGCCGCCGCACTATACTGGCGCATCACCGCACCGGACGGCCACGTCATCACTTCCCTGGTCATGGGAAAGTCAAAGGTCGCACCACTCAAAGTGACCTCGATACCACGCCTCGAGCTACAAGCCGCCGTTATGGGAAGTCGCATGGCCGCGACAGTCATCGACGAACACGATCGCAAACCCGACTCCGTCACGTACTGGACAGACAGCCGAACAGTACTCACATGGTTGAAGACAGGCGCGCGCTCATACAAGCCCTACGTCGCCCACCGCATTGCAGCCATAGAAGAAAACAGCAAGCTCAGCCAGTGGCGTTGGGTACCTACCAAGCTCAACGTCGCCGACGACGCCACCCGCAACGTACCGGGCGACTTCGACGCACAGCACAGATGGTTCCGGGGACCACCCTTCTTACTCGAAGATCCGACAACATGGCCTGAAGACAAACAGAAAACGTCCGAGGAGAAAACTGGGGAAGAGAGGACTAACTACGTTCGACAGCAGGCAACATCGAAACTTACAGACGCGATCCCCGATAGCAACCGATTTTCGAAGTGGGAACGCTTACTTCGAGCCACAGCGCGCGTGCTTCAATTCATAGCACTCTGTCGTCCGAAAATAGAAAGAATAAACTACAAGCGCACGAAAAAGAATAGAGAAGCTGATCCAGCCTGGGGACGAAAACAAACAGACAAGCCGAAGCCGCAGGTGACCATGAAGCCAACAGAAGCTGATCGCAGCTACAGAATAATAGAAGCCGGGCTCATGATCAAGGCAGAGAAGCTGCTCATCATAGCGAGTCAGCGAGATTCGTTCCCAGAAGAGATAGCAGCGCTACAGCAAGGATGTGATATCGCGACGAACAGCCGCCTACGCCCACTTGCAGTTCAATTGGTCGACGGCGTCATCAAGATCGTCTCCCGTATCGCCGCGACAACTGGCATCCAGGAAGAGGTGAAGACCCCAGCGATTATCGACGGAAACCATACGACGGCAAAGCTTTACATCGACTTCACACATAGACAGCTGCACCACGCCAATGTCGAGACGACAATCAACGAATGCCGCCAGCATTATTGGATACTTCGACTGCGGCCAACAGCACGCATGGTGATCCACAGATGCCTGCCATGTCGACTGAGGAAGACAGCTCCGCCTCAACCATCGACAGGGAACCATCCGCTGGCGCGCCTAGCACACCATCAGCGCCCCTTCACCTATACTGGGTTGGACTACTTCGGTCCTCTCACAGTCACTGTGGGCCGGAGTAAACAGAAAAGATACGTCGCACTATTCACTTGCCTGACCACGCGAGCCGTCCACTTGGAGATCGCCGCCTCACTCACAACAGATTCAGCCATCATGGCGCTTCGTCGAATGATAGCGCGCCGCGGCTGCCCAACAGAGATATGGTCCGACAACGGAACAAATCTACAAGGCGCGGACAAGGAACTACGCCGAGCAATCGATAGAGCAACAGAACAAGAGGCGACGAACAAGAAGATCAGCTGGCGTTTTATACCCCCTGCAGCACCATTTATGGGCGGGGCCTGGGAACGCCTAGTACGGAGCGTCAAGAATGCACTCTACGTCGCTTTGAAAGAAACAAACCCGACAGAAGAGGTCCTCAACACACTACTCGCTGAAGTCGAATATACAGTCAACAGTCGACCACTCACCCACGTATCGACAGACCCAAACGATCCAGAGGCAATAACACCGAATCACTTCCTGCTGGGCGGATCTGCTCGAGTAGTAACACCAGGGACGTTCGACGACTCTGACCTGATAGGACGAACACACTGGAGAGCATCTCAACGTCTCGCTGACATCTTTTGGTCCCGGTGGATTCGTGAATACCTTCCCGAACTTCAACACCGGCGGGAGCCTCGAAGCAAGGGACCAGCACTTCGCATCGGAGACGTCGTCCTAATCGCCGACAACACTCTGCCGCGTAATACATGGCCACGCGGACTGATCGTCGCAACCTACCCTGGCACAGATGGGATCGTCAGAACAGCAGACGTGAAGACCAAAGGAGGCATTCTACGCAGACCGACCAAGAAGCTCGTCGTGCTACAATCAACAGAAGAGGCGTCCCTTCCACGGAACAAGGATGCGTCGACCGAGGCGACGGACGACGCACGGCGGGAGAATGTACGGGACGGCCTCTAATTAACTGCTAGCATAAGACTTAGCCTTATAGATATTGTAGATTAAGTGTTTGAGCCGCATAGACGAGAGCCAAGAAGGCGCTCCCTACCTCACGTCGCCCCCCGCGGCCGTCGTATATAAACCCGCGCGCCGGGTCATTAATGGTCTTACTTTTTTGGTCCTACCGATCTTGCATATTATTATAATTCGCTAACCCTAGTATTGTATGAAATCCATTTATACATTAAAATTGTTGTCACAAGTCTCTAGTATTTCTTTACTCAGTGTAGGGCATCTAGGCATTATCAAGGCTCCTACATTGAAGTTGGCGACCGTGACAGGACCAGAAATATGCAATATTCGGATAAGGTTGAAACAAGTGGCCTCTCCTAAGATCTTAGGTCTAGAAACGCCTAGAGATCACGCAAGTAAGGAGCGAAGTGCCTACAACCTATCTACGAGAGTTCCATAAAGGGCTACGTGCATTCCTTCCGCCCGCGACGAATCATTGAAGCTGCGCGCCACGCGGTCAAGTCATACCGCCACGCGCTCAAACCGTCAAATTGCTATCTACGCACCTTCATCTCGAGTTCGTGGATGCGCTAGAAGCACTCATTTCCTCAAATACGGAAAACTTCAGTCAAGTTACGGTCTGGACCACAGGATATCCCTCTAGGATCAAGATATCAGCCTCTGAAGAGTTCCCGGATACCGTCAGAAGCAAAGTAACTACGGCGTAGCGAGTCGTAGCAAGGCGTAGCAGCAGCGTAGCATCAGCGTAGTTCGTCGCGGATTGCCAAGGAACGTGAGCCCAATCCTTTTATTATTCCTTACCTATTTTTTTTTATTTTTCCATCCTCGACTTGTGCAAATGAGTCGGGTTTTTATCTAGTATACAAACGTATAATCAAGTTTAAACTACTTAAATAATCATATACTTAGTGAAGGCTTTACAAGATTTCAAACATTTAGGTCATAACAAAATCTATCTTCAAGTATTTTGTACGCAATAACCGCGTCGTTTTAATCGTGCTTAGTTCATTTCAATTTAAATCTATCATAATTTCTATATCGGTTTATCTATAAATTAGCTTTTAATTCTATTTACAAGTCAAATATCTTAGCACCATATCCATCTATTTTAATCAGTAAAATAAATCCTAGTTTGCTTAATATTTAATTTAAACTAATTCAGTAAAATCAGTGCATTTTATTTGACCTTGATCTTTCGTTATCAAGTGAACATTCCATTGCGTGCGAGCGCAAGAAGCTCATGCGCAGGTCGCGCGCGTGTGACAGAGTAGGCTGCGCGCTGCATCGATCGTGCAGTACAATAGATCCTCTGCCATTCTGCATTGCATTTGATTTAAATTAGCTTGTTTCTAGCAAATTCTTATTTTTTATTCAAGTGGTGCTATAATCGTAGTTTTTTTATAGTGTTTTGTGTTGTGTAAGCTAGACCAGGATGTCTAAGGAAACACTATTGGATTTAATTGCAAAACGTCGGTCAGTTAAAGGTAGGATTACGAAGTACAGCAATTATTTAAAGACAATCCCAACCGATCAACGTTTAGCTTTACACGATTATACCAAACTTTCTACGCAATTTGATTCTTTTATGAAAATGTTCACTGATTTTGATTACTTGCAGTCTGAAATTGAAATTTTAAATAAAGATTGTTTAGAAACGGAATTAGATGAACGCTATTTGATTGAATCATATTTTCACGAGTGCATAGCAACAACCAAGATTTTATTAGGCACAGGTCCCAAGCCAAGGCCGAGCAATTCGGAGCACGAGCGTAATTCTAGTTCAAACGAGTCTCATTGTTCCCACAGCTGTGGGGATCATGATGTGGGTTTTCGACTTCCAGTCATTAAAATACCAAATTTTGATGGCACTTATTTCAAGTGGCTTAATTTTCACGATACTTTCGAATCTTTGGTACACAACAATGATAAAATTAAACCAATACATAAGTTTCATTACCTGAGCTCGTACCTCGAAGGTGAAGCCTCGCGTGTCATATCTAATCTAGAAGTTTCAGACAGCAACTATGCCACGGCCTGGACTCTGCTGTGCGATAGGTACGGTAATAAACGTCAATTAATAAACAATCATCTAAATTCGCTTTTTAAGATTGATCCCATTACTCGCGAGTCAGACAAATCACTCAGGTTTCTAGTGGACCACGTAACAAAAAATTTGCGTGCCTTGGAGGGGTTGGGACAACCTACAACGTCTTGGGATACCTTGATTATTCATATTATGTCTTCCAAGCTAGATACTAATACAAGTTTAAAATGGGAAGAGCACCGAAGTGGTCTTTTAGATAGTGAAATGCCTTCTTTAGACGAGTTTTACAAGTTCCTTAAGGGCCGAGCTGATGTACTAGAATCTGTTCATAGAACAAAACAAGACAAGCCTAGTCCAGCCCCAAGTTCTTTTAATAACAACCCACACAACAAGTTCCAAAGGTTTAACAAGTCACTTAATGTCCTTTCAGCCAGTCCAGTACAGCAAACGAATCAAGATTGTTTTGTCTGCAAGGGGAAACACAGGATTTATGATTGTCCTACGTTCACTGCCATGGGGATCGAGGAAAGAGCTAAGCAGGCCATGGCGCTCAAGTTATGTCTCAACTGCCTACGAAGCGGACATCATGCAAGTACATGCAAGTTAAGTAGTTGTCGCCATTGCCAGAAGCGTCACAACACCATGTTACACAAACATAATACACAAACATTTGTATCCAATCCTAGCACTGCCGAAAATAACACAAACACAAGTAATTTAAATAATACGAGTAATGCGAGTTCAAGTTCTACTAATGATGAAAATCAAGTTTTACTTTCGAGTACAAGTATGTCAGCTAGCTCTAACAATCAAGTTATTCTCTCGACTGCACAAGTAAATGTCATCAATCCGATTAACAAGCGTGTAGTTCAAGTTAAGGCTCTTCTAGATTGCGGAAGTACAGCCTCCTTCGTCACTACGAGTTTGAAAGAGCGCCTCCAGTTGGTGGCGCACCCAGTACATACTACGACAATAGTAGGTATTGGTAACTCTACTTTAAAGGCAACACCAGAAACGTGTACTATAACTTTACAGTCTAGATGCAATCCATTTAGTGTCATGTTGTCTTGCCTAGTGTTGCCAGAGCTTACCGACACTATACCTAAACATCCTATAAATATCGAGGGAATAAATATTCCATCCAATGTCACTCTAGCAGATCCAAATTTTCATACCCCTGGCGAGATAGATATGCTCATAGGTGCTGACTTATTCTGGGATTTACTCAACCCTCAGCAAAAATCGTTAGGTGTTGATTTTCCTACTTTGCGAAATTCAAAACTAGGTTGGTTTCTAGCGGGTCCAATACGTAACAGTCAAATCATTGCCAATACACAAATTAATTGTAATTTTTCAGGACTACAGCGTATTGATGAAAAAATGAGCAAGTTCTGGGAACTGGAGGATCTGCCCGAGCAACAAGAACATTCACGAACCAAAATAGACAAGGACAACCCATGTGAGAAACACTTCATGACACACACCACACGCCTTGAAAACGGTAGGTTCTCTGTTCGACTCCCATTGATCGACACCCCTGATACTTTAGGCGATTCTTATTACGCAGCCAGAAAACGATTTTTTAATATTGAAAAACGTCTCGAGCGCCAACCACTTCTAAAAGAAAAGTATTGCGAGTTCATGCAAGAATACGCAGACCTAGGTCATATGTCTGAGTCTAATATACCTAGACCAGCTGTCTCGTATTTTATTCCTCATCACTCAGTCTTGCGTGAAAAATCAGAATCAACCAAGTTACGCGTCGTGTTCGACGCTTCATGTCGCACGAGTTCAGGGCTGTCAATCAACGATCTTCAAATGATCGGTCCTAACATTCAAGATTCACTAATAAATATTCTAGTTCGATTCAGACAATATAAGTACGTTCTCACTGGCGATATCGAGAAAATGTATCGCCAAATTGAAATAAACGAGTTAGATCGAGATTTACAATTAATTTTGTGGCGTAGCGATATCTCCAGTCCATTAAAAACTTATAAGTTGAACACCGTAACCTATGGGTTTGCAAGTGCAAGCTACTTGAGCACAAGATGTATTTGGCAGTTGGGTGAAGAGTGTCATAACGAGCAGATTAAAATAATTTTGCAAAATGATTTCTTCGTAGATGATCTGATTACGGGTAGTGAAAACGAGTCTGAATTGCTTTATATTCAAGAAGCTGTAACCAAAGCATTGGCTGCAGGTTGTTTTAGCCTCCGGAAATTCAGATCTAACTCTAGATCCTTACTAGAAGATACTGCATCTAAATCGCATAATAATCTAGCTATTAGTCAGTCATGTGACACTCTTGGCCTGAACTGGGATCCAAATCTAGACACACTACAATTTCCTATCTCTACACAAGCTCTAGATAACTCTAATGTGACCAAGCGTTCCATACTGTCCCGAACGTTCCAGATCTTCGACCCTCTAGGTCTATTGAGCCCATGCACTATAAAACCAAAGCTTCTAATGCAAAAGCTTTGGGCGCTTAAAGTCGAATGGGACTCATCTGTTCCAGCAGATATTCAGCGTGCCTGGAAACAATTTACAGAAAACTTAGACTCTATTAGCAAAATATCTATTCCTAGAAATGTAATCAGAGATTTACCCATTTCAGTGGAACTTCACGCTTTTGGTGACGCTTCTCAGGCTGCATACGCTGCCTGTATTTACGTCAAATCAGTCGATCAGGCTGAAAATGTGAGTGTCCATCTTTACTGCGCGAAAGCTAGAGTCGCGCCTTCAAAGTCGGCTCTCACAATTCCACGCTTGGAGCTATGTGGAGCTCTACTAGCGGCTCGTCTCATGGCTACTGTTAATCAAGCTCTTCGAAGACAGACAAATGGGTCTTATTTTTGGTCAGACTCAAGTATCGTACTAGGCTGGCTAGCTACTGAACCCTCCAGGCTCAAACAATGGGTTTGCAATAGGGTGAGTCAAATTAATGAACTAACAAGTAGTTCATTGTGGCGGCATGTCCCCACTGCGCATAATCCAGCTGATCTTGCTTCTAGGGGCTTAGATCCCCATCACCTTCAAGATAGCACCTTATGGTGGCATGGTCCAGCATTTTTACACAAACCTGAAGCGCAGTGGCCGTCTCTCGACTCTCACAAGTCTGATCAACTTCCAGAACTTAAAGTTCATTCTGCTTGTACTGTTGATACGTTTATTCCGTGTATTGACGTCACTAGATATTCCAAGTTACAATTTTTACAACGAGTTACGGCTTATATATGCCGTTTTATACACAACTGTAAAAAATCTCACAATCGTTTCACTGGTCCATTGCAAGTTCAAGAGCTAGAGAAAGCATTCACGCACCTAGCTAAGTTTTCACAACAAGAATCATTCTCACAAGAAATACAAACTCTACAAAAACAAGCTCAACTCAAACCTAAATCTCACATCGCGTCATTAAATCCGTTTTTAGATTCTCAGGGCTTGCTCAGAGTAGGTGGTAGGATTAGTGATTCAAACTATGACTACGATAAAAAACATCCAATTTTATTACAGTCCAAGCACCACCTCACTAAGCTTATATTCACACAAGAACACAATAGACTTCTTCATGCTGGTCCACAACTACTACTTACTTCAATTCGAGACCGCTTCTGGCCAGTGGGTGGTAGAGACTTAGCTCGTCGCACGGCTCGTAGTTGCATCAAGTGTCAACGTGTAGGTGCTAGAGCTATGAAAAATATTATGGGTAACTTACCTTCAGAACGGCTCTCGCCCGATTTTCCTTTTGCTACGGTTGCTGTTGATTTCGCAGGTCCATTTATGATTACTGATAGAAAGGGCAGAGGCTGCAAGATAACTAAGGCATATCTATGCATATTTATATGTTTCAGAACCAGGTGTATCCACCTGGAAGCGGTGAGTGATTTGTCCAAGGAGGCTTTTGTATTAACACTGCGTAGGTTCATCGCACGCAGAGGCAGGCCTCGGCAGATATTTTGTGACAATGGCCGAAATTTTGTAGCTGCCGCAAGGGAGCTAAGTAATTTTATAAAGGAAAATTCTGATTTCATGATTGAGAATGCAAGTAAGCAAAATATAGACTTTAAATTTTCACCAGCATATGCTCCAAATTTTAACGGCTTAGTAGAAGCAGGTGTTAAGTCGGCTAAGTACCACTTGAAAAGAATTTTAAATGATAGGCATTTTACTTTTGAAGAATTGTCAACCATTTTTGCACAAGTTGAGGCTATCCTAAATAGCCGACCATTATGTCCTCTCTCTTCTTCTCCCAGCGATCTTACTCCCCTCACCCCGGGCCACTTTCTTATGGGCAGACCGCTAACATCGCTGCTAACGCCATCTCTAGAAGATTATAATCCCCTACGCCTAGATCGCTACCAAAGAATTGAGCAAGCGAGGCAGCATTTTTGGCGGCGCTGGCAGTCCGAGTACATTTCCGAGCTGCAACATAGGCTAAAATGGCGCATTCGTTGCAGAGATCTCCAACCCGGTGACCTGGTGCTGCTCAAGGAGGACAACACCCCACCGCTGCATTGGCGTCTGGGTCGCGTAGTGCGACTGTTCCCAGGTGCCGACGGCGTCCCTCGCGTCGCCGACATACACACAGCAAGAGGCGAAGTGCGTCGAGCCCTGTCCAAGATATGTCTGTTGAAAGCAGAAGCTTCCAACGGCGGGGAAGATGTTTGAGCCGCATAGACGAGAGCCAAGAAGGCGCTCCCTACCTCACGTCGCCCCCCGCGGCCGTCGTATATAAACCCGCGCGCCGGGTCATTAATGGTCTTACTTTTTTGGTCCTACCGATCTTGCATATTATTATAATTCGCTAACCCTAGTATTGTATGAAATCCATTTATACATTAAAATTGTTGTCACAAGTCTCTAGTATTTCTTTACTCAGTGTAGGGCATCTAGGCATTATCAAGGCTCCTACATTAAGTTTATTGATTTAAACTCTTTTTTCCTACTAGAATAGTATTTTATAGGTTTATAGGGAAGAACTTTAGTGTCCTAAGTAGTTATAGATATTTAATAGCTTACAGTTTTATATTCTCGAACTTTACCCACCTTTTCGCTTAATCTAGTCGGTAAAGAATAGTATAGAGCCGATGTTTTTTATGTTGTTTACGATGTTGTTTACGTTCGTCATAGTTAGCTAGAAAATTCTAGAAAATAATAGGTAAACAACCCATTGTCATTTGTTGTAAACAACTATTGTTTAATAAACAAACATCGGTCCCTCGCCCCGCTCACTCCGCCTTCACCTCCCCTTACCCTAACGGGTAGGAGTATAAATACGGAGCACTGCCCGCTGCACTGACAGTGTGTTTTAAGCAGTGGTTCACAGTACAGTAAACAGTTCGGAAGCCTCAAGAGGAAAACAGAAAGAGGAACGGTAGCAGCGGCAGTGCAAATAGTACCTCAACGGTGTAGTGTGGTACAGCGGACCGAGGAAGCGATCCTGCACAGAATACTGGTGTTTCTTTTCGACGACCCTCAACCGGACGGCCCAATCCCAGCAATAGTCCTGTGCGGCACTTATCCTATGTTTCAGTCCACGCGATCGCACCAACAGTTATAGTAGTGCCACACAGCACTTAAGTAATTAAAAAGTACTTCATCTTGTATTTGTAGAGATACGTACCAACGAAAAAGCCTATCTTGTCTTTCATATTTACCCCTTTATTTCAGTTTAATATCTTAGAAAAGTGAAAATCGGTGTAGGTTGCCTTTGTTTAGTTGCGTATATTATGAAGAATCTAACCCAAAAATATTGCCAAACGTGGTTTTAGTGTGTATTGGGGACACCCAATAGAAGTAGATACTTGAAAGTCATCGCAGTTGTGTGCGGGTTTCATCACATTTTTTCCTTCAGCGTAAATAAACGTACTTTGAAATTAGAAAACACATTTGGGTGAATTGCCCAAGCTTAAAAAAACCACGGCGGAGCTGAGAACGGTAGTGCAATGTAAAGACATTGCACTACCGTTCTCAGCTCCGCGTTATAGCAGAAAAAATATAATCAACCATATAGAAAGCTATATGGTTGATTATATTTTTTCTGGGCAGAATACATAGTTCTCTCTCTACTTGTGCAATAAATTTTATTAAGGTACGTACCCTATTACATATAGGATAATTTTTTTTATTGAAGTGCCATTTTATCATGTCGGTGACTTGTCCTGGACCTATCTCTGCTCATATAATGCCTTGTATCGGAAATGTTACTTATTAAATCAATTCAGATGTACTTAAAATATATTGATAGATAACTAAGCCATCAATGGAAATCATTTCTAATTGTTTAATTACGTAAGAATAAATTTGACAGGCAATCAACTTTTGTCCGGAGAAAAGTATTCATTCCAGTGGGGAGTTATATTTGGTAAGATACCTCCGTTAGCATTGAATCTGTGTGCCCCCCTTACTCTGCGCCACCTTCGACCAGTCCCGCTCGAGCGCTCGGCGTGAACGCACCGGTCACAACGTGTCGTGGTTTCCCGCCAAAAAGGTAAGTTCATCATTTCAGTGGTATAGGAGACAAAAATATTTTAATTTCGGTAGCCGTTATAACTCGTGTTATATTCATTCGATTTCTTCCTTAATTCGTATTTTGCTTTCTCTTTAAGTATTCTTTTATTTAACCAGTATTATATAAAATACAGATTTTATTTCGGAGTTTATATGCAATTAACTTAAAATTTTATCATCTCAGTGTTATCATTTCAGAGGATTCGGTGGACTTAAATACCGGTAACAGTCCATGGAAATTAAATATGTCACCGAAATGAAAACAACCATAAGTCTTAGAGTTCCTTGTGTGAAATATTGAGTCAAAGGGTTATAATTTTATTTTTGTTTACGTTTCTATTTATGTTACGGCTAATGGCCAAATAATTAAGAATGTGGAAAGAATCTTTATCCTACTTATTAGATGGCATCTTAGAAATTATTTTAGAATTTTATATTATTATTATTAACACGGTTTTTATTAACTCACTTTCTTGTCAATTTATTTATTTGTTTATTCAAGTGATATTTTGCATGCCATTTTTTAAGAACTTGCCGCCATCTGATTATGTCTTTGGTTTACCTATGTAACTTCGGTGACGATGCAATAATATGGTACCATGGAGCTGGTCTAATGATGGAGCGGGCAGGTGGACATAGGAACTCATGAACGATATAACACAACCACGTTGTTGGATTTGTTTTAACTAGTACTTTAGTCCTACATGGTGTCCCAGGGTCTCATGATGAAGCCGGAACGTGGCCATAGGAACTGCTCAACTACACAACATAATCTTGTCGTGATTGGTCTCGTTTCATTTGTCTTGACACGAATTGTAGTCCTACGTGATGTCCCAGGGTCTCATGATGGAGCCGGAAGGTGACCTTAGAAACTGCTCAATTACACAACATAATCTTGTCGTGTTTGGGCTCGTTGCATTTGTCTTGACATGAATTGTAGTCCTACGTGATGTCTCAGGGTCTCATAATGGAACCGAAAGGTGGCTTTAGGAATTGTTCAATTACATAACATAATCTTATCGTGTTTGGGCTCGTTATATTTGTTTCGACTAGTACTTTAGTCCGTGATGTAACAGGGTCTTATGATGGAGCTATAGGAACTTCTCAACTACACAACATAATCTTGTCGTGTTTGGGTTTGTTACATTTATCTTGACAAGTACTTTAGTCCCACCTACGTGATGTCCATACTGTCCGTCCATTACATATGACTAAAAAATAGAAACTAATTTATTGAATAAAAAACACTTTTTTAATATAACACGTTTTTAAAAAGGACTAAAATAATTTTGTTTGTGATTTTTGACAAAACGTGGGGTGCATGCGTGCAGTAACTACTAGACAGGCGTGGAGTGGCTATATTCTGTTGAGAAAATTTACACAAAACACATAATACTCTACTTAAACACTGAAAGTTGAATGGGATAAATACAACTTTGCTCTGTCAAAATAAATTTTTGATCTATGTTTTTAACACAACACAGTAATTTTTATAGTGCAACAAAATGTTTACATGCATGTATACAGTTCATATTATTTAGTGCCATATTTATGCATTAGCTATCTATTGCATCCACCCCACATTTTTCAGTTTAAATCTTACAAGTATTTTCATGGCTAAATATCAAAAATTCACAAAGAAAATTATTTTATATTTTTTAGTCCATTTTAAAAACGTGTTAGTTATGTCAAAAAAATTTTATTTATAAGTAGTAGTAGCAGGATTTTTAAAATTAATTTTGCTTGTTGTCTCTAATGGTATCTGTAGGAGTGTGTGTATGACAGAGTATGGAAAGGGAGTGAGGTGCTTGCGTGAAAGAGAAAGAACGAGACTTTTTGTCAGATGATGGGTCACAATTTTTTAAAATCGGTAATGTTTGTTTAAAGATGGCGCGACCAAAACAACAGACTAAAGAAGAGAGGCTAGAAAAAAGGAGGATGTACGAAAGAAGGAGAAAAGAAAAAATCAAAAGTAATGTAGTCACACGCGAAGAGTTTCTTAAAAAAGACAGAGAAAGATATGAAGGAAAAAAACAGCTGGATTGGTTATTTCAAGGAGTCAAATGACTCCACAAAAAATAAAAAAAATTTGATACAAAACCAATGTAAGTGCCAAGGCTTATTACCAAAGAAAAAAAAAGAGAACAGCTATCGGTGTCTTAGCTGCTCCTGCTGTTTTAACTGCTCCTTCTTTTGAAAAAAACCAAGTTGGGATTATCGATAAAGAAGAGTCAGAGCAACCGTTAACAAATTGAAGGGATGAAGATATTACAAACCCTATTCCAAGTACTTCTCGTCAAGAAAATCCATCTACTACTCCCAGATCTGTCTGACCCAGCACTTTACGACGCAGTTTACGTTTAAAAAGCGATGGTAACATCAGTTCAAATATCCAAGATCAACAAAATTTTGACAGCGTAGAAATTAGCCCTCGTCGTGTGTACACAAGCAGCCCCAAAACACACCACCGCCACCAAATTTGAGTAGTATAGAGTCCACATTATGCCCTAACAGTCCTGCTTCAGATTCTACAATTACATCTGTAGAATTCAGGCAAGGAGTTAAAGATAAATTCCGAAAATATCAAAAAACGAAATCTAAGTTAATTAATGACTTACAAAATAAACTACTTCAAATCACCAAGGAAAAAGACATGATTTTAAAAAGGTGTAGCAGATTAAGAAACGAAAATTTAAGGCTGAAACAAAAAAATCCAAAAGTGGAAAAAAGAACAGTAAAATTAATGAAATCAGGTCAGAATAAAAATAGAGTTCATACAAGAGTTGTGAAATTTTATGAAGACGATGAAAATTCTGCGCTTTGTCCTGGAAAAAATGACACTGTTTCTAGACATGGTTTAAAAAAACAAAAGAGATTATTGACAGATACCCTCAAAAATTTGCACTTAAAATATTTAGAATCAGGTAAACCACCTATAAGCTATTCTACGTTTTCAAGACTTAAACCTTTCTGGGTCACTCAACCAAATGTAAGTGCCCGAAATACATGTCTATGCGAAAAGCATGAAAATATGAAACTATTAATTGAATCGCTTAAAAGAAACCGCATAATCAAAGAAAACACAATATCTGAAATTTTAAACAGCTTATGTTGCAATAGAGATAACGTCGATTGTCTAGAAAGAACATGCTCCATCTGTAAAACTAAACACATTGTTTACCAAGAATTTGATAATGCGATAAACGTAGCTTATTATGCTTGGAAGAAGAATAAAAGTACTTACGTCAAAAATGGTGTGGAAAAATTTGTGACTAAAGTTGAAAAAATGAGACACTGGGTGAAACCATTAGAATTAATAAAAATATTTGAAGATACCCTTAAACCATTCCTGAAACATTGTGCCAATAACAAAAATCAAAGTCAAGCCATTAAGGCTTTGAAAGAAAATATTACTACCAAAGACTGCGTAATACATGTGTATTTCAGTGAGAATTACAGTTCTAAATATGGTTCTGAAGTTCAATCAGTACATTTTGGTGGTAGCAGAAAACAATTTACATTGCATACAGCAGTATTGTATTTCAAATTAAATGAAGAAACATTGAAGACCCAGGCTTTTTATACAGTAAGCACTTCTTTGCGGCATGATGCTGCCGCAGTGTGGGCACATCTTGTACCTATTTTGCAAGAAATTGAGTTGACAGCCCCCCTCGTACGCAATCTTTACATAAATCAGCGCAGTATAGAAATAAAAAGATACTATACATAATATCACAATTCACTTCCCATTGTCCAATGCTTACCCACATCGTTTGGAACTATTGTGAGTGTGGGCACGGTAAAAGCGCAGCAGATTGTGTTGGTGGAGTTTTAAAGAGAACGCTGGATAAACATGTATCATATCAACGTGACATTATCGACATCGACACTCTGACAAAAACTTTAAAGTCTTCAGTGACAGGCGTGAAAATCGAAATAGTTGAAGATTATCTCGTGACAGAAAAGGACTGGCTAATACCTGACAACTTGAAGACTTTTATTTATTTATTTTTATTTATTTATTTATTTATTTATTTGGCACACCAACATTGGTTACATTTCACTTTCATATATTTTTTAAAGGTCTTAACATAAAACCTAATGCACCAATAATTATAGGTGAGCACAGCATGCTTAAAAAACAATAAACTTAAAACTAATATTAGAAATCTAAAAGAAAAAACTAAGCAACAGAAACGAGTCCAGCCCGAGTGGGCGGATATAAAATACTTTTTAAACAATTTTTAAATTTATAAAGGGAAAAACTTAAATCTATGTTATCCGAATGAGATCTAGAAATAGTGTTATAAGATTTACAAATTCTGGACATAACAGCATTTTGACCAAGATTTGTTCTAGAAAATGGAATTGTAAACAGAGAAAATGTTTTTATTCGAGGACATCGCAGTGGTGTATTGAAATTTAAGTTACCTAAAAGTTGAGGGCAATCAATCTTATTATTTACCAACCTGTGTAGGAAAAGCAAGTCAAGAATTTTTCTTTCTATGTTATAGTATTTTAATCTGTCAGAGTAACTTGGCAATTTTCTTGCAAGGAAGTCATTGTATGATAGATGATATAGAAAACGCCTCTGCACACTTTCAATTCGCTTATTATAAACCTCGTAGTTAGGGTTCCAAATCAAACTACAGTATTCTAAACGAGAACGTACGAGTGAATTGAATAGAATAATTTTAGTACGAGCAAGTTTGAACTCTTTGGACCTCCTGATTACGAATCCAAGCATTCTGAATGATTGAGATACCATAGTACTGATATGTTTCTGAAAATTAAGATTTTTGTCAAATTTCACTCCTAGATCTTTAATTTCGTCAACATGTTCCAAAACATCAGTTCCCAACAGATATGTGTTTTTAGGTGTTATTTTATTTCTCGTAAACTGGGTTGTGTAGCATTTGGATACGTTGAGTGTCATTTTATTTAGTTCGCACCAATTCACGAGTCTGTTCAGGTCATTTTGTAATAGCTGGGAATCATTAAACGAATAGATGGGTTTTATTATTTTTAAATCATCTGCGAAGAGAAGGAACTCAGAATGTCTAAAGCATTTGTGTATGTCATTTATAAATACATTAAATAAAGTGGGCCCAAGGTGCGAACCTTGAACCAGGAACTATGAAAGTTCACCAAATTGTGTGGACTAAACAATCAGGAAACCAATTGGCGATGCGTCGTTTGTCCTGTACTGAAGCAGAATGCTTAAATGAAGCTACTAGATGCCCTCATGGTAAACATTTGGGTTTTCATAACTTAACCGTAACTGAGACTGTTCCTCAACGTACCAATACAAACAATTCTGAGAATGAAGTTTCAAATACAATAAAAGACACAAACAGCGCAGATTTGCATCAAATCCAATTATCAGATAGATTGGTATTATACCCAAAGCCTTCTAATACTAAGAAACATGCATCGAAACTTCGATCGATTCGATCAGAACAAATGTTGAATCCGGAAAAGCTAAGTACATCTGTTTCAAAACCTAAAATTCTAGAAAATAAAGTCTTGAAAAAATCAAACCAAAACTTAAAGATGTCGCATATTGAGTTCTCAACACCCCAATCTCATATTGAACCCATCTATGAACAAGAAGCGACTAAGCAGGAATCATTATCGATACCCAAATCACTGCTTGAAAAATGCGAAAATTTCGCTGAACTTAGTACTCCATCATGTTCATTTTTTGAAAACCCAGATATTGAACATATTGCACGTTATGAAGAGTTAAACAATTCCGTAAATCTGATAGACATTGTTAACCAAGAAGATGCCAAAAAATATCTTGCAAAATCAAAAGCCACCATTTTTTTTTCAGGAACCTGTTCATTTTTGCGTATTATTTGAATGTTGTATGTACAAGTTTCACGATGAAACGTGGTTTCATCAGGATATATTTTATAATGTTCCTATTAAGTGTAAAACTAGTTTTAGAGCAGTTTTGACAGATTTTTAAGTATTTTTATTTTATAGTGTGGGTTTAGATAATAAAACTTGTTAATTAGGTACTTACGTAAACGACAAAAATATTAGAATAGAAATGCTGATAAGTAAATAAGTATAAACCTTAGAAGAAACTTTGATAAAAAAGGATAAGATTTTAAAAATATGTAAGTAAACCTATACCATTGACTGATTTTGTTAGAGACTGCGATTCGTACTATTAGGTAAGAAATGTTAAGATACATGTATGAGAAAATCACTGCTTGAAAAATGCGAAAACTTCGTCGAACTTAGTACTCCATCATGTTAATTTTTTGAAAACCCAGACATTGAACATATTGCACGGTATGAAGAGTTCAAAATAAAAATTATTTATTTCTATAGGATGTTATTACATCACTTAGATCCGTCATTATATTTTTTAGGTGAGTTCACTAACACAATGGCGGAATCTGTGGAGAAGAGCTCACCGAAGAAACTCCACAGTCATCGCATCTTTTCGTTTCCTTAAACAATTCCATAAATCTGATAGACATTGTTAACCAAAAAAATAGTAAAGTTAATAAAGTTAAACAATTCCATAAATCTGATAGATATTGTTAACCAAAAAAATGCCCAAAAATACGTTGCAAAATCAAAAGAAAAACGATATTCATGGTTTTACGTGTATTTTTGATTAAATTATAAAAAAATATAAAATCAGCAGCTGCAATATAATTTTTGTTTACAATGCGCTGTGCTTATGTCATATTTCATACTAATAAATATACAAATACTAATAAATATTCACTAACACACTAAGCTAGCAAGAACGCCTATATGCGAGCTACCATTTGTATTTGCAGGAACCAGTTCTTTTTTGCGTATTATTTGTATGTTGTATGTACAAGTATCTTTTCAAAATGAGACATCATGTCAATTTTTTTGTTTAGTGTATAAGTGTTTTTTTTTAATACTTTGATATGGTCACGATGAAACGTGGTTTCATCAGGATATATTTTTTAATGTTCCTATTAAGTGTAAAACTAGTTTTAGAGCAGTTTTGACAGATTTTTAAGTATTTTTATTCTATAGTGTGGTTCTAGATGATAAAACTTGTTAATTAGGTACTTACATACGAGTAAATAAATGTAAACCTTAGAACAAAATTGGATAAAAAATGATAAGATTAAAAAAATTGTAAGTACCTATACCATTGACTGATTTTGTTAGAGATTGCGATTCATATTATTAGGTAAGAAATGTTAAGATACATTTATAAGAAAATACAATATCTTATAATTGTTATTATTGAGATAGTGCGATCTCATTTTTTCAGTTATTATTACAGTTGCATAATTATTAAAAAAAAAGGGTTTGATCTTTTGTTTCATTTTACGATTATCTTTATGTTCCATGTTAAACTACTAAGATGTTTTAATAATAAAAGTTGATTTTCTTACGAATTTTAATATTTTCACTTCTAACAAAATTACTTCCACTATAACTATTATTTACCACTCCCATTTTTTGCATTAAATATTACTTAAATTTGAAACTTTGTCTGCATTAATTTTATGTCCCATATAATATTTTTTCTTTAATGAAAACAATGACAGACATTATTTTATGCGTCGTTGTTTCTTAACAACTTAGAAACTTCTTCTTAGAAGTAACGGTGTTTTAATATCTAACAAGGTCATATTTATAACAATCAAAATTTATTTCATAACTTATTTAAGTTTTTATTTTTATTTTATTCCGCTTTAGTCAACTACAGAATAAGCAAACGTTATATATTTAAGAAAGAAAAACGTTTGATATGGATAAAAAGACAGTCCTAACACAGACTGAACCCTGATTACGCTATACAACTTTCCTTGGCCGTATCATTTAAGTGGGCTAAATTAATTACGGTGTACAGTTATATCATCTCGGTGGACTAATTATCACAACGGTGCACACTTTTATCATTTCGGTTGACACTTTTCATTTCAGTAGCCTAAAAAAATTCAACCTTATATCTCAGTAAGTTTTTATAATATTCGATGCCCATTCACACACACGAAATAAAATAGAATAACGTTTTATTTGTCATCAAAACTGCGTAGAAAAACATTAAAATAAAAAATCTCACCGAAATGATAAAAAAATATCGCTTGTTGAAATTCACCCATTTAGTAAGTTATAAGGTCCGAACCCGCGTCTTCCGCATGGAAGACTCCTAGTTACTACACCGCTACTACGCTCTTGTGACCAAGAGTGGTCAGGAGGAATTGTTCACTTCATCTATCAAATGCTGCATGACTCTGTGTAAACCCGTCACTGTATGTAAGTAGCTGTTTGTAGAAAAGATTTAAGATGCGATGAGGGTAATCGTTTGTGCCTCGAGACTACAGACTTGGCTTCTGAGAGCGGCAAACCTGAGCATGTAATTGCTCTCTCGTTCGTGTTTGCTTATACACTCCAACGCCTCTTGACAATATTAGATTATCCGTGAGGTAGGTAATGTAACTATTACCTACTCGTTTATTGCTAATGCCCCCTTTATTTCGATAAAAGAAAGATTCCAGTTTAATATCTGCTTTATTGGTTTGTAAAAGTTATATTTCATCATCGACAGCTCATTATATGTCCCCACTGAGAGGCTCGAGCCTACTCTGAATTAGGGCGATTAAGCCTTAGCCGACCACGCTCGCCCAGTGTGGGCTGGTCGACTTATCGAAGTACTTACTCGTATCATTATCAAATTCAATTTTCTAAGTATTTTGAGATTTTCGGTAATTATGTAAATCCTTATCAATATAATCCCTTGTTAATCCTTATATTTGAGCTGTCTGTGTTTAGTATAACAACTGACTTTTTTTTAATTGTCTTGTTTATTTATTAATATAACATTCTATGAGATGTTCCAGGCTATGAAACTGAACGATTTTCATTAGGAATATAGATTCAACAAACATACCTATCAGGTGTTACAATAAAAGATAACATTTAGATTGCTCTTCTGAGACTTGTGTGTTGTTGTGCTCTTTTAACATTATTTGTTTGCGATTATGTTAGGCAACAAAAAAGTATATGTAATGTGCTATTTTATTAAATTAATTATCCGTTAGTTATTTGAATTAGCGGCCGCCCGCTTTGTGTAAGATTTTGCCCGTGGGAGTAAGTATTTTTCCCGTACGTGTTGATTTTAGGTAAAAACTATCTTGATTCCAGTTCCGTCCAAATCCACTCAGTAGTTTGGGCATGAAAGCAGAGCAAAAATCCATACATCAACATCAACATCAACGGCCCGTTACAATCCATACATACTTTCACCTTATACTATTAGTGTGATTTACATAACCTTATTCTAAAAGTGAGATTAGTTATTAATTATTACACCAAAACCCGGGAATTTTCCAACTTAAAGTCATGCTTACAAAATGTTTCACGTTTTAAAAAAAAAGAAACAAATCTGATATAAGCACTAACTTACAACGTTTTCTTATTATTTTATAAAGCTTCTAAATTCAGTTTCAAAAGTAAAAACAAAACTTTAGAAGAGATCTGGAGGGAGTTGAGGGTCAGACTTGGAGCAACGAAATTCCCAGTTTGAGTGCTTCATCCAACTTTTCCTGATCTAAAAGGGACTTGAAAATATTCTTTAAATTTGACGTAACATTCAAATGTAGTCAAAACAAAACTGTAGGTAGGACGAAAATAGTCAAACCAAAAGACATTGATTCAACTGAACAAATAGAACAGTAATAGAATCTGAGAAGTCTAGAACAGTAATTGTGATTTTAACTACCCACGGCCTACCAAATGTATAATGTTAGTCAAAGTCAAAGTCAAAGTCAAAATAATTTATTTCCATAGGATGTTATTACATCACTTAGATCCGTCATTACATTTTTTTGGGTGAGTTCACTAACACTAATATGAAATATCTAATACTGAATGAATATACTAAATGTACTAATACTAAATGTACTAATACTAAATGAAATATCTAATACTGTAGCCAAAACATAATATAAGAACTGTGATTAAAGCAAACATATTCCTGAAAACGATTATGTTAAAATGATATCAGAATCAGTTAGCGAGAAACGATCAAAAGAGATAAGAGCTCAATAACCCATGGAACTCAATATCACAGATTAGATAATAGTTACCACGCAATATAAACACTTTCCAAGTATTGATATGGTCACAGAATATATAATTGGTACTACGTACAGAAGTTGCACTCGTTGATCTCGAAGAAAGCCGACATTTTAATCACCTACACTTAACGCGTCGTCCATCCTAAATCGGTTAAACCAAACACGGGGGATAGCAAAGGTTATCACTATAGGTAAAAATGAAATACCTACCAATATTTTGGTACTAGATGGAATATCTATACAACCTTAACGAGTAGATTACTTTCTACTTTTTCATTATTATTATCTTTATGTAACGACTATAATATTGTTGTATAGAGCTATTCGAATTTAACTACAAATATACATTAAATTGTTTTTAGTATTACTGAAAGTGTTAAGTAATAATTAACGCATACCGACACTCATTTATTTATCTGACTTCTCAAGTTTCATAATAAATTCACCGAATAAATAAGTATATCTGGGCATACCAGGACGTACATAATAACAAACAAATATGACCCGGCGAGTAAGCGCGAGCGCGAGAAACATTCGACAAAGTGCGTATCCCGAGAGCGCGACGATGGCCGGCGGCGGCCTTACGGAACGAACAGGCACCCTAGGGGTGCGCCGGGCGGTAGGTAATTATCTCATACCTACGCAAGGTGTGACGGAGGCCTGGTATGGTATACTACTTAGTATTCGATAATAGTGTAAAAAATACGGTAAAATTACCTACTATTAGGAATATTTTCAGTTAATTTCTTAATAGTAAAAAAATATTTTTTTGGGTTGACCTATGATGACAATTATAGGAAGTAATACAACGGTTTTATCATTTTTCTCTTCAACCGACTGCGACTGCTCCGATCTACGAATGGTCTTTTGTGAGTGTAGGTAGGTATGTTAGTAGTGATTATAATTTCACCTAAAAAATTTGACTTTGTGAGAGTAAGTATAATTTTAAATACCCCGCCATTTCGAAACCCTTTTTATCGAGTGTTTTTTATCGTCATCTTTTTATCAACTGCTTATTTCTCCAAATTATTCTTTGACCGAAAATTATTTTACCGATGTTACTTTTTATCGAAACATTTTTGACCGAATGTTTATTTGTAAAAACCCTTTCTGATCAAGTTATTTTTTATCGTAACTCTTTGGATCGAGTATTTTTTTTATCGAAACCCTTTTGATATTAGGACATTCTACGATCTGTAAAGCTAATTGACACTATACTAAACTTAACGCTGGCATTCACTTAAGTCTAAGCTAAAATGCTGGCTTTTCGAAAAATCTTTGGTAAGTTTTTTCGAAAAGCCAGCATTTAGCTTAGACTTAAGTGAATGCGCTATAGTAGCGCAAGTAAATAAGATATTTGTTCCGCTTTCAGGCCTCAACTACTGAACGGATTTGGATAAAATTTGGAATGAGGATAGGTTAAATTGGATTTTGGATTAACAAATAGGATACCTACTTTTTACGGGGAAAAATATTATTCGCACGGGAAAATCTTATATAACGCGAGCGAAGCCGTGGGCAGACTACTATTAATATTAATACAATATAAACACAATAGAAAAATAATAAAAAAATCACAATCAATCAATATTAATCAAAAACTTTTTTCATATTATACACAAAAGTAATTCCTTATTTGACTAAAATTATAAAGGTATATATAGACTTACTACCCCATCTTTGAACTGAATACAAAACGATATTTCTACCAATCACGGCAGTTCTAAATGTTAACATTTCCTTGGTTGTGGCACAGTAATGGCTGTAGTTATAACTTTAGCCATTTCACATTTAAAACTTACTAGCTTTCCACCCGCGTTTAATGAGTGTTCCCGTAGCAATGAAGTATTTTCCCGCGGTAAAAAGTAGCCTATGTCCTATTCCAGAACCTAATATATATGTGTGTCAAGTTTCAACCCGATCCGTCCAGTGGTTCAAGCATGATTTGGCAACAAACCTCCAAACTTTCGCATTTATAATATTAGTAGGATGTCTGGAATTTTGTTTGATTTATTCGATAAATTAAAACCTCGATTCGAAGTTTTGCGATATAATAATGTATCGACATTATTATTAACCAAGCTACTATAAAGATGTTTTTTAAATACAGCATATTTTATTGTATGTTTTTTTTTATTAAAAGAGTTCGGTTTTTATCTGTAAGTATATTATTATTATCTTACGTATTCAATGTAAGGTATGTTTTTTTCTATAGACTCAGAAAACAGAATAATAATCTCGGTTTGCGTCCCGGCGCACAATAAAGTTTACAGGCCATTGGCTTCTTACTGGTTGCGCAAAGATCCTCAATTTATGAATGTGACGTCAGCGGTCCTCTTGGGAACTAACCCACTGTAACGTCAGTCTAGCTGGCTAGTAGGTCAGTAGTAGGCATCTAAAAAAATGTAATGACGAAACTAAGTGATGTAGGATCAACCCATGAAAAAAAATAATATGAAAAATTAACGGAAAATATCCTTAAGCTGTATCCGGAATAACAAAAAATAACAAACATCTATAACCAAATATACTTTTGTTGCTTTTCAAAATATTCCCCGTGATGATCGATGCATTTTTTCATACGTTGAAACCAACTTTCGTAGCATTTTTTCCATTCTGTATCGGGTATCTCCAAAACGTGCATTTTGAAAGCATCAACGGCTTCTTCCTGGGTCGAAAATCGGTGTCCACGTAATTTGTTCTTCACGCTTCGGAATAAATAAAAGTCGTTGGGTGTCAAGTCGGGACTGTACGGTGGATGACCCGTCAATTCGATCATTTGACTATTTAAATACTTCGTTGTTGCGGCCGAGGTGTGACAGCTGGCGTTATCGTGGTGAAGGATTATTCTTCGTTGTCGATTGATCTTGCGTATTTCTCCAAAGACTTCTGGCAAGCAAATGGTGGTGTACCATTCAGAATTAACCGTTTTACGATTCTCTAGTGGTACTGTAGCCACATGTCCACTAATACCAAAAAAAGCAGGCAACCATTTGCTTCAAAGTGCTTTTTGCACGAACAACTTTAGTTGGGTTTGGCTCATTTTGGACCCAAACCGTTGACTGCTGTTTAGTTTCGGAATCATACGCATATATCCAAGATTCGTCTCCTGTGTATATATTATGAACAGCTTTTGATGTACCACATTTGTATTTTTCTATCATTTTTTTGCACCAATCAACACGAGCCTGTTTTTGTTCAACTGTTAAGTTGTGCGGGATCCAACGAGAAAAAAATTTTTTTACAGCCAAATGTTCGTGTAATATTTAATAAATACTCGTCATGCTAATGCCCAGAAATGCCTCTATCTCGCGATATGTAACATGACGGTCTTGCATTATTAGTTCGCGCACAGCATCAATATTTTGTGGTACAACAGCCGATTTAGGGCGACCTCCTTTAAAATCGTCCGCAAGCATACGACGACTACGATTAAACTCACTGAACCAGTGATACACAGTGGTTTTCGTAATAAATCATAGCACGAAAATTTTCACGAGTCAAATCCATGGTGATGATAGACAATGAATTTAAAAATGGCGCCACAATGTAAAAACAATTGACAGATGAATGAAATAAACTTTATTTTACAGCCAAAGAGTTTTATTTTTAAATGTTATAATTTCTTTTTAAATATTGTTTATGTAAGTGGCCAGTTCCGGATACATAAATAGCAGCCCTTGTAGTAATTTTACCGTATTTTTTCCACTATTACCAATACTAAATATACCATACCAGGCCTCCGTCACACCTAACGGAGATAATTAATTACCGATAGATAAGGCCGGTCATCATCGCGCTCTCGGGATACGCACTTTGTCGAATGTTTCTCGCGCTCGCGCTTACTCGCCGCATCATATTTGTTAGTTATTATGTACGTCCTGGTATGCCCAAATATACTTATACATTCAGTGTTTTTACTTTTAACAATTTACCATGAAACTTGAGAAGTCAGGTAAATAAATGAGTGTCGGTATGCGTTAATTATTACTTAACACTTTTAAAACTAAAAACAATTTAATTAATCTTCGAATAGCTAGTAGGTAGGTAGAATATAAACGTCTATCTTGCTTCACAGAAAAAAACTAGAATCAGACCATTAGCATTGGCTACCTACTATCAGTACTACCTACAAACGTAGAACTTCTCCATTAAACTTCGCAGAATTCTAAACCACATTTAGCACCGTTCTCATCCAATGATCAATAACCACTCTGATCTGCTCGACGATAAACAACCTTATCCGTAACATCACAGGTACATCCTCCCTCGTAGGAGTATCTCAGAATTCATATAATCAACAAAGATTTAAACCACTACGATAGCCAGAAACGTAGTCCTTTCTTCTGCACCTTTTGTATTCATCAGTATTTTGCTTTTCAAATTAATCTGTTGACTAAGATAAATTAGTAAGAAACACTATTATCTTCAGTATCCCAAAATCAAAATAACATCTTTCTACTTCTAATCTCAACCTTGATAAATGCTTTGTAGACCAAAAATTACTGACGCAATCTATTAATAGTATTACATATCAGTCAGTATCATAATTTACAGAAGTTACTTAACTTACAAGGTTGCAATTGAACAAACGATTCTAATTACTACGCAGGCTATTTATTATTGGCTATATTATTTATTAGGGATATGGTTGTTTATTTGAGATTTAGCTTTCTTCGTCGTGCAGATCAGAGTGGTTATTGATCATTGGACGAGAACGGTGCTAAATGTGGTTTAGAATTGGCCGATTTCAGAAGTTTAATGGAGAAGTTTTACATTTGTAGGTAGTACTGATTGATATAGATCTGATTCTAGCTTTTTTCTGTGAAGCAAGATAGATTGTTCTGCGAATTAACTGATTTAATGGATAGGAAAAAAATAATCTTTGATTTATACACTAAACACTAATAATTGTATTCTAAACTGCTAGAAGTGCCTTAGAGTTTTGATGACCGGTCAGGCAGTGAGTAAGTGAGTGACAAAATTAAGAAACTTTGACTACCTAGTTATATACTGGTTCAAATTGAATGAAATTTGAAATATACCGTGTTTATATGATGCCTGGCTTGGTTACTGAAAATTTAGGCTTCTAGTTTTATCCACAACGAAGTTATGGGGGGGTCGAAAATGGCCTGAACTGCTTCGAGAAAAGGATGCTACGGCCGCAGCCGTGCCGCTTTTTTGCTCGACTTGGCGGGGGCACAGCCGTGCCCCTAGGATATGCGTGGTCATATCCACGTGTAGCTGTACAGCATACACTTATTATAACCATAATAATAATATGCCTACTCGCCAACACCTTTATCAATTGCTCGACCGTCATTAGCGTGCTAAAACATAAAGGAAAATAAATAATACTGCATTATTTAACATAAATTTTGTCTCAATATTTTTATTTAATATAAGTTGTTTTTGTTTTATATTAGTTTATCACAAATTTGTTTGTTTTTTTAATGGTTAAGTATTTTATTTCTTGTATTTAGGATCTCACATTTGTTCCTTGTATAGTAATTTAGGTTATACCTAAAAGCTTTACATTGTATTGAATAAATAAATAAAAAAATAAGATAAAAATAAACATAACATCGTCCATATATTAAACTACACTGAATAGTAAATAATTATATTATCCTAGTATAAATTCATCTCACTAGTATACATTTTACCTACGCGGAATCAAATAAATAACCCGCCTTGTCTCTTTAAGATAAATTATAAATTATGTATTGTCTAGATGGCGTTGCTATACAACATTACAGAACACTAAAGTGTTTGAGCGTAGTTAGGTTACCTTAAAATTCAGATTGGTACAGAGACAAAAGTGTCCGTTTTTTATAAGTGTTTATTTTTTAATATTTGATCCTTTTTAATTTTTCAATTAGTTTCGAAGTCCACAAGTTTCAAGTTTCCGCGACCGCTAGATGGCGTTGTCAAGCGGGGCACACGTTGGCTTGTACGAAGATGGAAGTGTAGTTGACCAGCAGGAAGAGTAGCAGGGAGCCGACGGCCGAGCCAATCTGCGTGGCGCCCCCCACCGCCATCATCCCCCGTCCGCCCCCCGCTCGGGCCCACCCGTACACCCACATGCGAGCGTACGACACGATTCCGCCCACGCAGACCCAAGATATCACCTATCAACAAAGTTACCAAGTGTCAACATTGATTACCAGCAAATACCTGCTAAGTTATTTAGGCTAAAGAATAAAGTGCAAGAATAGAAAGCTTTGTAATTATTATGTGTTTTAATTAAAAAAGAGAAATAAGATGTATGTGTAGGTATCTCTACATCTCAGTTATTTTGTGGGTAATTGCATAATTGGTTCAAATTGTATAAATAGACGAAAATTTTGTTAATAAATGAGATCTGCACGGACCTCACTCGCAACAACAAGTTGTATCATTTCAACCCTCTCCCTGACCAACTAGCTACACACGCTACACCCCAACCTATAGGATCTGTTCTTATCGGACCAATAGGTATTGGTCCGATAAGAACAGATCCTATAGGCAGGTGCCAGCGGCAACAATTCCCTTTTTTTAACACGTAAAGACGTGTCTATCTTGTCTGTCTCTTTGTTTGTTCGGTCCGAATCTTGCAACTCATTTTTTGAGTACTTGCTGTCATTCGATTGTGCTGGGTACAATTATGTAACCTCGATGACTGTCATTATTATTTTTTTTTTTTTCATTATTTAAAATATTCCATGCACCCTAGGTTTTTCGTTTTAAGTCCTACAAGAATTACTACAGCAATAAAAATCATAATCTAAATTATTTTGTTCTTTTTAGTGCAAACGTGTTATGTTAAAAAAATAATTTTTACTTTAATAATAATATTTTACACACTTAGGCAGGTAAAAATAATATTTGCACGCGTAGTCTTTAGATTTTCCAACAAGTACCTAAACTAGGTACTTAATAAGTACTTAAATGTTCTTACTATAAGGTAAAGTAGCAACCAGATTTCTCGTCACCTACATTTTATGTGCAAATAAAGTCAGGCGGGGATATCTATATTTATTGGTTTTGCCTTATCTGCATACTTTACGGTGACGAGGTCTCGTTGCTCCTAGCAATATCCGACAGGCTTAAGGATTCAAAATAAACAGGAACACTCACAATAATAGCTTCTCCTATCGCTTGGTTCTGCAGCGGCGGCGCGGGGCTGAGCAGTGCCGTGGCGAGGATGTAGGCGAACGGCAGCCCAGTAGCGGTCAACAGCGCCGCAAGAAGGCGCGCTGACGCAGGCTGCAGCCACACGCCCGCCAGGCACGCCGCGGGATTTGCCATCGCACCCAGCGTTGCCGCCAGGTGATACGCCCGCGTCCCGTAAGGCATGCAAGAGTAAGACTGCACTGAAGGCAGCACGCCGTTGTTCAGCGCGTTCAGACACGCCATTAGCACCAACACGCCCAACCAACGGCCGCGAAACAACGGCACGGGCGGTTCCGACGCCTCTTCGACCTTCTCTCCCGCAGCCGGCGTTATGCGCTCCGATTCAAATGTCTTACATCGGTCCACGACTATGAAGCTGACTAAACTCGCCGCTGATAGACCTCCGAGGATTATAAAGAATACCATGGAATCGAACCGTGGAGGAGGATACACGGCGCCGACTCCCGGTACACATTCTGGCTCGCCACCGACACCTTGAATGAGCGCCAGCACGCTTGGAATAAACCCGCTGAGCCCTTCTCCGACTAGGTACGTGGCGAGGTACACGTCACGGAAGTGCCGCATATACGGGTAGAACAGGACCGAGCTGGTGCAGCCGACGAGCGCTGCGAAGAAGGTCAGCGCGAGGAACGCGACCGACTTGTCTTCGCCGTTGATCGGCAACGTGCGGTCGTACACAAATGCGTTGATGACTAGCGCCGACGCGCCGATCACCAGTAGTGCGACAATGTACGGGGAGTCGGAAGCGTTCGGTCGCAGGCGCCGCAGGGCTGCGTAGATGAGGAGGCCGACGTTGGCGAGTTGCACGGAGAGGACCATGCTGGCAGGCAGTCCCCATCCTTCTGGCAGCAATTCGACAAGCAAAGGGAGCTGCACGTAGAGGCCGTTGACCCCGAGCCAGGTGCCAAGTCCCCAGCAGATGAAGAGCGCGTCGAGCGCTACGCGCCGCTGCCCACCGAGCATCGCGTCGCCGCTTTCTACGTCCGGGGTATCGCCGCTACCACTCCAACACGGGGCCCGCTCCTTTCTCCTCGTTTAACCTACACGAAAATTATATTTAAAATGGCATACAATTTATTCACATATAAAAGAAACCTAAGAAATTCAAAGGTTGTGTGTGAAACCCGCACTGGGCCAGAGTGGTCGACTAAGGCCTATTCGCCCTAGGTCAAGGTAGGCTCGAGCCCCTCTTTGGGTCTCCGTCGACGTCTGTATATGAGTTGTTGATGATGAAAAGAAACCTGGATGAAATCAAACTTGCTCTAACACTAAAACTACTCGGTAGAGGCAGTGTCGAGTTTCGTCGACCTTTCACAGAGCTTGGTGGCATAATTGGTAATGCGCTTGTTTCTGGCCTGGATAGCCAAGGAGATGCAGGTTGGAGTCCTGTCCAAGATCGTCAATTTTTTCATTGTTCGCTTTATAATGATTATTCGGTAGAGTATTTAATTTAATAGTCACGTACCTAATAAAAACTTTGAAATAAATCAAATATGTCACGCGCGTTAATTATGATACAAGCTAATAGCCGTTACACAACAAGATAATATCGTAATTAGACCCGTTTATACATATAAAAAATGTACGACAAGACTTTTTAAATAATCTAAACTTGCAAAATTTCGAACGGGACAACTTGTTTAATCACTGTACGTACACGTCTGCACGCTACAACCGACACGCCACAATAAGTAATTTGATTTGTCATGACAATAACCTAATTCATGAATTATCTTTATTACATATATCCGTCAAATTTATTGATAAGCCACCTAGTAGATACGTAATCTAGCTGCAGTATACATAATGCCGGACCATAATGTTGAATTTGTAAAATGTTGAACTGTAAATCCTAAAATTTTAAATTTGCAAAATGTTGAACAGTAAATCCAAAACCTCGACAGCAAAGAATCTGGGTCGGGTAAAGAACACACCTGAAAATCATTTAATTTGTTGCATATTATTACCACTAAAAACTGGTCACTAACTATTAATAAAACTTTAAAGGAAATAAGTAAGTATCTAATAAATGAAATGGATTTTACGTTAAATATTAAAGACACAGACGACCGCTGGAATAATCCTAGGACTTGATATCCATATGGAGACGAGAGTAAAATTATACTGACTGAACCTTTCCCTCCAAATGAAGATATAATATCTTCTGAAAAAATAACTAAAGCGAGGTGATATTTGGCGCGCAGACATGCACAGTAGCACAGGAAGGAGTAACTTATCTTATTCGCCATTACGGAAACCTGCAAACGTGAATAGTATGGAAAAACTTACATGCATGTTCTAAAATCGTTTTACGTTGACAAAATTTACCAAGTCTACTCGTAACCATGGAGCGTGTAACCGTTCCGAAATATCGAGGTAACAATATTCAATATTACCGTGGTAACAAACCCGCGAATCGTGAGAATGTTAGTGTAGTGAACAACCACGAAAATCTTAAAACATAAAATTTACCAACTTTTTGATAAATGCTAAAATCAAGAGGATATTTTAAAACACCATCAATAACGGGTTATTTATCTATTAAAGTTTCAGGGTACTATTTAGTAAAAGCCATCCTAAATGATAGACATTGGTGTCAATTCTAACAGTCACGCTCTAACCCTTATCTATTCTATATCTTAATTTTAAATTTAGAATTACGATGCTATTTAGAGGAAGCCAGTTAACTTGAAGTCTCTAGCTTTCAAATGACAGCTCTTAAGTTTTTTTTTATACTTATAACTATTGTTTTACTGATCTGGGTGCAGAGCTCTTAACCAGTGTTGGTCCTCTGTAAAGAGTTCTTCTAGAAATAGTAAGAAGAAGCTATAGAAGACAGCCCGTCAGTCTTTTAGGCTTAAGTTTCTTTTCTAGCCAGCGTGATTGATACTTTATAATTTATACTTTACTTCATGTAGTAGTGATAACATATAGTAATCTAAATATCTGTGAAGTCAGTTGTCAACTTTATAACCCACAATGAAGATCTAAATGACTAAATATTTTATTTTTTATACAGATCCGAGCCCTACCACATAACCATGGTATCAAACATCAAATCCATAAAGTAATATTTTGTATTTTACAGGGGATGGAGACTGGTTTTTCTGCTACTACAGGCCGCAGACAAGATGACCTGCCATGCATACCTTCCTATATATGATGCCATGCCATACTATCTACACCATCTGCCTCCACATATTGCGCTAAGATTGCGTCGTACACGTCAAAAATTGGGCTGCCGGAATAGCGTTAGCGACTTAAATCTAAGTTGAATTGTTAATCCCAAATTTAGAGACGTCAAAATCAGCTGATCCAAGTTTACGCCATTTATGTCAGTTTAGAAGGACCGCCAGAATAGCGAATAAGAAATAGAGCACAATTTGACATTAGCGACGTAATCCTAATTCTAATCTTGCGTGACTGCGCGAATCGCGGCCATTATGGCTGGTTTACACGTATTAAGTTGTCAAGTAGCAACTAAATTTTAAGTAAGTGTTTACACGTCATTTTAGTAGTTAAGCTCTTTAGTTAGCCCAAGATGGACGATCAACAGCGAATTCAAATCTGTAATAAATATAATAAATAAAATAATAAAGTATAATAAAATATTTATTTTTATATAATTAATATTAAATTATTATTTATTTTAATTTTTAATGATTAGTAGGAACTTGAAATTTTGAATTCAGTTTGAGATGAATAAATAATTTGACACGCGTTTTAGCAATTTTTCGTCATCCTCATTTTAAAGGGGAAGTAGGAATTCACTGATTGATAGAAAAAGTCTGTTATTTTAAAAGTTGGGATCTTGAAAATTTTGATTTAGAATGAGATGAATTATTTGACACGTATTTTAGCATTTTTTCGAAAGCTCTATTTTGAGGGGGAAATTAGGGATTAAAAATTTTTGTATGGAGAGTCTGCTATTTTTAAAATAAGAACATTTAAAAAAATATATACAGACAAAATTATTTGGTTCGAGTACCAGCATTTTTTTGAAATCCCGACGTAAAGGGTGTAGTAGAGATTAAAATGATATTATTATGCATACCAGCATTTTTTTAAATCCCTGCGATATGGGGACCCGGGAGCGTATCAGAATAAAAGACGTGTTGTGCGTCAGACGAACGTATATTGACCACAAGCTGCTTAGATGCTTACTTATAACTATCTTTATGGGGTTGAGGCGAGTCACACACTACATCTCCCCCGTTTTTTTGAAAAAGAAAGATATACTGTTATATTCATTTCTTTTTTACATTTACTGCTATTATTATTACAATTTCAAATAATTTTATCTAAATGTCAATATACTTATATACATATTCATTCTTATACATTCCTTTCTATCATCGTCAAGTCCTAGCCAAGCGTTATTGGTCTTCGTAAATCAAAATATCAACTTTACTTATACAAGCTTACATTTCTTAAATAAATTTTATAATAATAAGAATACTAAGAAATGACGACATTACGACGACATCATGACGTCATTAATCCTACCCCTAGGTAGGAAAAGGACCTATCCTTTTTACATAGCATGCTTAAAACATTTTATTTAAATTAATAATGTATGCTTTCTTGGATACGAAAAGATTTTTAATATTTATATGCCCATCCAAACTTTTCTACATACATTTACCTACTAAATTCTCACCTTTATCTATACATCCATGTACCAGTAATACTACACATAATGTTTACCAAATTATTTATTCATTTCCTTTTATTTCTCTTATTCTCATGTCTTTCAATTAACTACATTGTCGTATATTTTTATTAAAGTCATATCCGTTATTTAAATTTTAAACAATATCACGTTCGCTACCGCATTAAACCTACTTATTATTTACTTATACTTCTAATATGAGTAAAATAATTATTTGTGAACTTTTTTACATGGAGAAAAAACAGAAAACAGTACAGCTTAGCTAAGCAATTAACAAAGAATAGTAATTAGACATAGCACTGCTTCTATAGAACATTTCTCGCAGATACATTTCAAAGAAAAGTAATAATCGGGGATCCAAGCTAGTGCTCAAAACATAAGGTTCGTAATGAGTACAAAGAGACAAAAATAAAAATAAAATCATGTGACTTAATAGGTGACGGGGGTTTGTAAAAAACAAATGTGACATAAGGTTAAAGGTTAAAAGACGCGAGAAAAGCATACATATACCTAGATATGAAAGGCATTAAATCAGATAGTTAAAGTTACATCAGAACATGTGATATATGCATAAAATAAAGTGCATCAATCCAATCATATAAAACCAGGCCAGCCTATGACAAAGTCTTGGAATCGCTGAGACAAACACTATTGATTGCAATAAAATATAGTGTCTCTATTTCTTTTAGTTTCTTGTTTTCTAAAATACAACTAAAGTATTAAATTCAACTTGATATTTATATTATTTTAAAATCTTTCAACTAAATTATCAGGTATGTTTTTTTAATTAGTGTTATTATAATTATTTAGTATTAAAATCCTTACAAAAATAATTGCTATTAATAACTTTGAAGTTTTAATTTTACATCCGTATCCGTCCGTCGTCGGTAGCTAATTTGATGAACAGCAAAATCCAAATATAAACGATGCACGCTACACGCGCTCAGTCCTACTTTTTTCCATCATGTCATCAGAAAGTGATACAGTAGCATAGAGTAGTATATTCCAGTTGGACGAAATAGAAATTAGCAGTGAGCGTATGCATATCATTCGCTCTTCGCATAAACCCTAGGGGTTTCTAGAAGGGTGTCTTAGTTTATACTTATAAAAACGATTGGTAATATGAATAAATAAATAATAAAAAAACAATTTCATTTTTAAAAATATGTACTTTTAAAATTATAAATGTTTATTTTGGTATCTTGATCATTATGTATCAAATATGTTTTAATTGATACGGTTGCAACAAAACAGCTAAATCATTAAACTAAATTTTTTCAAATTATACCTTTTTTCATAATATAAATAATTATTCTTAATGCAGTTTACAAGCTTGTTCCATCTAATAACTGTTTCTTGACTCTTAAAAATATCAAATACAAATTAAAAATTAATAAAAGTATTAAAATACTTACAAATGGTTTTTATACTAATTAGAAGGTTAGGTTAGGTTAGGTTGGTTAGGTCTTATTTTTACATTTTGCATGTTTGACCAAAGTTTATTGCATTTTATTGTTTTGTGAAAGGCCATAAATAAAAATTAGAATTAGAATTAGACTTACAATAAATGCAACATGATTACACCTTCAGTACCAGACGATCACGTCAACGTCGAGGGACGTCGACGTGATCGTCGCCAATGCCACCTTTTACATAAAAAATCTTGACAGTAGAAGGAAAATCACACTTAATATTATGAATGAGAAAGTATGTTTGGATATTTGGATGATTGGACGTTTAGATGTTTATGCTTAGATGTTTTGTTCTGATTTCACACAAATTGTTTGTTCGCGTCTAAAGTACTGAACGGATTTAGATGAAATTTGGAATTATGATAGTTTGTACTCTAGTTTAATACTTTTTAGGGAACAAAGTCTTATTCCCACGGGAAAATTTTACAAAACGTGAGCGTAGCCGTGGGCAAACAGCTGGTAGAAATAAAATTAAAATATTATGGCTTTATAAGATACAAATGGATTGATTTGATATCCATCACTTACTGCTTGGTGAAGTTGATTGATTACAATAAGATATAAAAATGATTACAGTAATTGTTCAAAACTACCTTTGCGGTATTTTACGTTTTCTGACAATCCACCTGCAGTTAAGCTCACGTTGTGTAAGATTTTCCCGTGGGAATAAGACCTGAATAATATTAAGTGTGATTTTCCCTTCTACTTTGTTGTTAAACTCTATGTTAATGAGAATCTTGGTAGCTATATTCATAATGTATTATCAAATTAATAGAAGGGTCATTCATGAACCATTACATTTTGAGTATCATCAAAAAAATTATAAGCTATTTCTATCTTTACCCGATAGTAAATTTTCCAGTTTACAGAATTAAATATTAACACCCAACCAAGCGTTACCAAATTGACGTTTATTACCTCGGCACAATGTAGTTCAAATAAATATCTGCATAATAAATTCAACATTTTACCTGATATCAGAACAGCCGCATGTAATCATAGCTTATACGCTTAACCTGCTTGTTGTATAATTAATTGACGCAGACAGGAGTGTACGCGGTAAAGAGTACAGTCGTCCACAGCGATGGTAATACATTTCCAGTTTAAGCTGGTACACAACGCTATCACACGATCTGTCTAAGCTGGAATTCTAAAGAATAATTCACTGGGGTTGCTTTCATAGATTTATTTCATTTCTCAGGCTTTGGTATTTTTCTTCTAGTCACTGGTAAGCTAGCAGTGATCTTGGCGTTTAATCATTTCTTCGTGTCTTCACTCTTTACTAAGTTTATTTCTTCCATATTAGCTAAGTATACAAAGATAAATTTTGAAAACTCAGCTTCTTTTTCATTGGTTTACTATCATAGAAGTATTTGTAGAACAGCGTTAACCTAGTTTATTGAACCAATCAAAGGGCTGGTAGCTTGGAGCTGGTAGATGACATCTTTGAAATACTAGTTAGGCCGTTGGGTCCAGCAACTTTCTTTTTGATTTTGGTTCAATTATTCTTCAGCAAATAAATAGAAATGCAAGTTTTCACTTTTCTTATATGATATCTGTAATAGTAAGTATGATAGTATCGCTCTTAGTAATGAATTGTATTTCAATGTGCCTCGTAATTTCCATATTCACAGAGCTAACACATTATTTACCACTAAAACTTGCAGAAGTAATGCAGGTAAACGTTCACCACTGTATCGTATTACTCAATCTTACAATATCTATATATGATATTGATATTATGAAGCGTAGGTGAGTTTAAACTCCAACCTAGAAAAAAGTAAGCACTTGTGTTTGCCTTGTGTCTGGATGTTGTTTATCTACATAGGTATGTATTTATCTATTTGGGTAATGTACATCAGCTGTCTGATACCCGTGGTGCGGGCTCTGCTTAGTTTGGGATCAGATCGCCACATATTATTATTATAGAGATTGTTTTGTTTTGTATTGTATATTTAGCAAGGTGTCAGGGAAAATAGCGTAAAATAGCGTAAGAAACTGTATGAACTACCGTACATTTAGTAATCCGTGGTTGTCGGTGCAGGTTGTACAATAAACTCTGTTTAGCTTGTAAGTTAGAATAAGTAATACCCTATTGTACAACCGTTTGATAACCCCAATAAAAAAAAAGCCTTGTTCAAGAACGAAAAAATTTTGATAGTACAAAAGTATCGTTAGGCAATTTACATAGAAGTTTTTGGTAGGAATTTATAGTAGCTTGCTACTTTTAAAAGAAATGAATCGTTCTCTAGCTGTTCTTGTAAGAGAAACGAGCACTACCACGCCTTATCACACTCAATTTCTAAAGCGAGCTCTCTGAACATAAAGTACTATTACTACACACATTTTCACCATTACGTTTTCCTTTAGTCCGACACTTTATCGTGTAAGTGACTTTATACTAAAATAAAAGTAAAAAAAAAAACACCTTTTATAAAGCAGTAAATACTTACCTTAATGTCAATACCGACTTTATTTAAAAATGTAATCTATACTATTATTATTATTATTATAAATAAAGAGAGAAGTCCGTACTGATTGACTGACTGACTCATCAACGCACAGCCGAAACTACTGAAGCTAGAAACATGAAATTTGCACAGTAGGTTACACTTATGACGTAGGCAAGCAATAAGAAGGCATTTTGGAAAATTCCTCCTCTAAGGGGGGAAAAACGGGGGATTCAAGATTGTATGAAAGTCCGTCATTTTAAAAGTTGGGATCATGAAAATTTGTTTTAGCATTTTATCAAAATCCCTATTTTGCGGGGGAAAGTAGGGATTAAATGTTTGTATAGAAAGTCTGGCATTTCTAAAGGTAGGAACTACAAATTTTTGATTTAGACTGAGATTAATAAATCATATTTTGACACGTGTTTTAGCATTTTATCAAAATCCCTATTTGAGGGGAAAAGTAGGGATTAAATGTTTGTATGGAAAGTCTAGCATTTCTAAAGGTAGGAACTAGAAAGTTCGGATTTAAACTGAGATTAAAAAAATCATTTGACACGTGTCGTGTTTTAGCATTATATCAAAATCCCTATTTTGAGGGGGAAGGTAAGGAATTAAATGATTGTTTGGAAAGTCTGTCATTTCTAAAGGCAGTGACTAGTAAATTTTGACTTAGACTGAGAAAAAATAATTGTTTGACATGTGTTTCAACATTTTCTTGAAATGCTTGTTTTGAGGGGGAAAGTAGGGATAAAATTGTTGTTATGGAAAGTCTGTCGTTTCTAAAGGTAGGTACTTGAAAATTTGGATTTAGACTGAGATTAATAGATCATTTGACACATGTTTTAGCATTTTTCGAAATCCCTATTTTGAGAAGGAAGTAAGGATTTAATGTTTGTATGGAAAGTCTGCCATTTCTAAAGGTAAGAACTTGAAAATTTGGATTTAGACTGAGACTAATAAATAATTTGAAACGTGTTTTAGCATTTTATCAAAATTCAAATTTGAGGGGAAGTAGGAGTCAAATGTTTTTATGGGAAGTCTGTCATGTCTAAAGGTAAGAACTTGAATTTTTTAGTTAGACTGTAAAAAAAGTAATCAATTGACGCATTTTTCGAAATCTCTATTTTTAGGGGGAAAGTAGGGATTAAATTTTTGTATGGAATGTCAGCCAATTTTAAAGCTAACAATTTAAAAAATTGTATTCAGACTAAATTATTTGGTTCCATTTCCAACATTTTTTGAAATCCGACTTAAAGAGGGGAAGTAGGGATTAGAAGTTTGTACGCAAATTTTGTCAACTTTGAAGTTAAGAATCTAACTGATTGAATACGAGTTTCTGTATTTTTTTAATTCGCTATTCTTAAAGTGACAAACCTTTCATACAAACTTCTAATCCATACCCCCTCTGAGTAGGGATTTAAAAAAAAATGTAGGTAACACGCGTTAAAATATTTATTTTTTATGGTTTGTTCACATAAGTTTTCAAATTTAAAAAAATGGCGGATTTTGCATTCTAACATAATTAATACTTCCCCCTTAGAGAAGGTATTTAAAAAAAATGCTGAAGCATTAACTGAGATCTCTTACTACAAAATGGAGGTCTCCATTTTGTAGTTGGTTAAAAATATGTTAAAGTATTAATTAATATATCCGTGCGAATCCGGGGCGGGCCGCTAGTCAGTTTCAAGAAATACGAACACTTTTGAAATTATATTTTTCTCGGTAATTGAAAACCATTCCGAGATATAAAGTTTCTCTATTCTGATTAAAAGATTTTATAATAAATCAATATCGATAAAGATAATCAATAAAAACCATTAACCTTGGATTTGACTTAACTATGACGTTATGAAATGCGTTATAAAAGTATGCCTTCGCCTAATGTAATTCATTCCTACAACAAACAAAAAAAAACAACGTGAAAATGTCATAATTTGAGTAACATCTTATTTAAGTTATATATAATATTGTTTTGCGGCAGATTTCTCAAGTTATATTTAGTTATTTCTCTTCAATTTGCGACAAGAACGGAGATTTTTTTTAAAGCTGACGTGTATTTATCTAAAAAACAACAATAGTAACATTTCCCATGGGATTATCCCATTGAATAAAAAAGGAAGTAGTGGCTTACTACTACTTCCTTTTTTATTCAATTCAACAGAAAAAAACGCGCCCAAATACACCCATACGCCCATGGGAAATGTTACTATTTATAAGGAACTAGCTGTCCGCCAAAATCCAAAAATTAATATCAATAATTATTTGTTTCCATAGGATGTTATTACATCACTTAGATCCGTCATTACATTTTTTTGGGTGAGTTCACTAACGTAATGGCGGAATCTGTGGAGAAGAGTTCACCGAAGAAACTCCACAGTCGTCGCATCTTTTGCGTTTCCTTTTTTAAATAAAATATTGTCAATTACAAAATTAATGCGATAAAATAATTTTCGATATATAATTAATATCGAAAAAGCCTGCTACTCAAACAATCTATTCCCATGGATATCTGTCCTCTAAGTAATCAGATATCCTATAGTAACCTTTTTTATACAATTTCTGTTTTACCAGACGTGCGCTGGTAAGTAGCTGTCGATTTGGATGCTATTCAGATGCGTAATGATTAGCTGGTTAGGGAGAGGGTGTAAATGATAAGAGGTTGAGTTCAAGTGCAGAACTGATTTATTGTTGGCCGTGGGCCTCTATTTATACTAAATTCATTATTAAACTACCGTCTAAATATGTGATATGTAGGGACACCTACACTGTTTTATAATTACTCGCGGCTACGCTCGCGTTTTGTAAGATTTTTCCCGTGGGAATAGGACTTTTGTCCGTAAAAAGTATCTTATGTGTTAATCCAAGGTACCCTATAAACTATTTCCAATGCAAATTTCATCTAAATCTGTTAAATCGTTTAGGCGTGAAGGACGGAACAAATATCCAAATTTTTTTTTACTTTTATAATGATTAGTGTGATATCAAAACTAAATTACAGGCCAAGCACCTGTCAGCCACGCAAAGTGTAGGGTTCCGTAGTTTTTTAAAACCACTTAGGAGAAACCATAAAAAAATTCTTAAAGATTTTATCCTACAGCTTAATTATAGAATAATAATTAATAATTTGGCAGTTAGTTGGTTTTGGCTTAGTAATTTACCAGTACATCCATGCCAAATAACAACAAACACATGGCGAAACTGTAAGGGTTCCTTTTTGACTACGGAACCCTAAAAACCGCAGCTTTTGTCGACTCCCATTTTCAAAAATGTCTTCATAGTACAGTAAACAAAGCCCATAATAAAATAATAGGTAATAAGGCTCAGCCTATAACTTTTTTGCCCTCACTCAATTTGCCAATTTTTCCTCCCCAATAAATTAGACCTGTCATTCACTTACTACTGCTTACATATTTAATGATATAATAACGTGGCGGTCAGGAGCGAAACATATCAAAAGTTGTAACTCTATTGCGACGACGACGACGACGATGTGATATATTTTACTTTTAGCTAATTCACTTTGAATGAAAGTTTAAAACAATTCAATCTCTAGGTTTTGGTGTGAAAATCGAACCTAGATATTTGGAAAACTACACTGAAATTATGATTGCTTGATTTTTAAACTATATTTGAAAGGTATGGAATTAAAAAAAAAAGCTGAATAAGTAACAAAATATCGTCCAAAATACTGTGTAAAACTATTAATAGTTTGACAGTTGTCAAGAAAATACAAATTCAAACAAATAACTTTCACAAGAAAATACGTATCGAATGTCAAATAAAAAATAACTCGTATCCTATTTTTTATAGTTTCTATAATACCGATCATGCGTGCGGCCATATTTGATCTAAGATTGAAACAATGTTATTTGTATTAGCAGAGCTGGCGCGTTCATTTATCTTTCATGTTATCATATTATACGGGAATTTCGTCAGTGATAATGTTTATTAAGAGCGACGTTTATGAGGAACCGTATTCTTTCTTATGATGCCACTCAATATACCGAAGCGTAGACCCTTTTTATGATAAATTTATCTTGGTGAAAGCAACCTGTATGTAGTATTTTACATGTCAAACTCGATGTTATTTTAAGTTCGAATGAGTCTAGTGCAAACTTTAGTATTATTCGTCATAATTTTTAACTGTTTTCTATTTCATAAATTGATAATAAAACAAACACATTAGAAGTTACATAAAAAAAATGAGAGCCTCATAAGCTCAAAAGCTTTTTGCCCATTGGCAAATTAAGTAACAAAATGTTTTATTCAGAAGTGATACTACACTATATCAAGTCAAAGAAAACAGCGATCAGATTTCTAAAAATTTAAACGTCTGCGGTATAAATTGAATCTGTTGTGTCTATTGTTGTTGTATCTGTAATTGAATTGTGTCTGTGTTTGTTGAACATATTTTTCACGTAATTGATGTTGGTATGTCATAAGAGTTAAACCCAAAAGTTCACAAAAGTTAGTTAACAACGGGACCCAGCGAAACTGATTTTAAAATCTTCTCACAATATACCTTATATTACTATAACGAGACATTCGTCCTCTTTCCTGTTTTATGACTGGCAATCTATCTTGCTGGCAGTTTTATCTTTCATTTTAAATTCATTTTCAAATTTAGATTTCTTACGTTTCGATTTTGTCTTTTTTCTGCCAAATTCTTCACTTCATGTCCTGATCTCCAGTAAACTTACCCATGTTACTATTTCCTACGTTAGTTATTTAATATATAAATACATAAATAAATACCTTCGGACTGAGCCCTGGTGATTTGCCACGCTTTATATTATCATCCTCTACAACACTCTTCGTGTGCTGGTCAGCAGCTCCGTGGCGGCTGCTGCGCCACATTACTTACATCTATGCAAATAAGCATTATAGCACTTAACTTTTCCGGTTAAAATTACTTTCAGTAGGAAGTTAAGCATGAGTTAACTTCCTACTGAAAGTAATTTTAACCGGTTCCTTGTTACGCCGCCTTCCGCTCCACAATCTATCAAGTTTGCGTGTGTAGAGCCTTATTACAAGGCGGGCTTGAGCAAGGGACTCATGTTGCTGACTCATTTATGTTCAAGCTGTTTTCAAGTCATTATTAATAGGCAAGCTTGCATTTTATGGTTTATTTTAAATGGCGCAAGAAACGATAAATTATTTTCTTTTCAGAGCAAGTAAAAATTGATTTCGTTTCATAATTAGCTGTCCGCTTGCTACGGTCACTTGTTTTCAATTTATTTATTTATGTTGTAAAAAATGTTTTATCCGCTTTTAAAAGTGCAAGCATCCAAATACGATGATGTGCTTTTTTATTAGGATTATTATTTTGATGACGCAATAGAAACTATCGAATTAATGGAGCGACTAAACTTACGGTAAGATGATGATGATGATGATATTTCCGACTGATTTTTCAACTTTTCAACTTCTAACCTAAGGTAATGCATTCCACGTTTTTACGTTGCTTGCAAAAATATAATCTGTTAAATTTTACACACATCAAAAATAACAACAAAACTAATATCAAAGCGCTGTTTGTTTACCTTTAAAGTGAATACACCAGAAATAAGATGATGATGATGATGATGATGAGTCCATTAGACGGAAGCGGTCAGATGCGCAGGATATTTTAAGGTGCGCAAGCAGAAATATATATCTTGCATGAATCCTAGTTAATGAAACCGATATCAAAATTGACATCCATTAGTTTCCTTTCCTTTCCCCGGGCTATTATAATTGTCAATTCAGGATGTAACCATTTACGTAATTCCATAAATCATGTTATTAACCAAAAAGGTAGGGTTCGCAAAATTAAGGTAGTGGTTATTAGTTTGGAATTTAGCAGGTACTCCAAAAACTCATTTAATTTTGGATGGGCACATAACAACAGGACAAACTCATAACGGGACACATTCCCAACGGGACGTAGTTTCAGTCGGACACATTTCGAAATGGACACAAAACAGTAACGATCAAAATACAAATTTTCGAGTAAAAAAATACCAATTCACCAAAAAATATTTACATAAATCGTCTAATGCGAGTGGTATTGCATTGAAAAAGAAAATATTTTTTTTATCTTATTTTAATATGTAACTTTAATTTTTTTTATTGCGTTTCCAAGTTCTAAGTTATTCATACTGTGAGGGTAGGGACCTGAGTCACGTAACAATGTGCATAATCAAACGACCCAGACATCTTTGGGCAAAAATGTATACTGAATTTAAATAAATCGTTTATAATCAAACAGTACATCCATCCAACCTGATTTTGTAGATTGCACAAATTTATCACCTTGGTGATCTTGTTTTTTGTCGTAGTATACTTATATTGTAACAAGTTTTTTTATAATTTATTTATAGTTTAATATCAAGTCAACTTATTCGAAAGTTGTTTGCATTATTATCAAATTTTCAATGAATACGGTAAAGGAAAAAATTAAGATCAAAACTGCACACTGCGATGAAAATGGTCGACCAGTGCGCACTGGGCTTACGTTCGTGGTCGATTGAGTCCAATTGTTCTGATTCAAAGAAAACTCAGAGGATAAAATATATGAGCTGACAATACTACAGTCAATCAATCAATCAATCAGCCTATTGCAGTCCACTGAAAGAACACTCCTCCAATGGAAGGTCGTTGGTGGTGGCTGGATGAGGAAAGCCGGTGATCGTGCGCTTTGGCCAGCAGTGGAATACTACAGTATAAACTATAAATTATGCGGATAGGTTGCTTTAGTACTAAATTAAAAAAAAAAAAAAAAAACTTCGTCTTCTTTTTTCTTTCAATCTTCATCCGATTTATAATACTTTTGAGTTGATTTTCGCTATGTATACTGATGACTAAAACAATCTGTCTGTTTTTTACGTGGAACTTTCTATTTAAATTTAAAAAATATAGAAATAATTAGAATAAAACGTGAAAAGAAGAACGATAAGATCTAAAACATTTCAATTTACGGTATTTTTGAACATTTGCAAAGTACGTAGTGTTGACCCAATTCACGCTCTCTGCTGGAAATTGAAACCTAGTTTGTAGCAAATGGCACCTTTGATGACCTCTTACAACTGCAGGGAGGAAATATTTTGAGAAATTACTCGACATATAAAAAAGGTTCACGAAGAAATTGTTTTTGAAAGTGGTTTAGCTGTTTTAGCGTTTGTCACTTACTACATAGAGCTGTTATTTTATGATTGCGGAATAAACGTGATAATCTGCCTCCGTGGTTGAGCGGTAGAGCATTCGGTTCTCATTATGAAAGTTTCAGGTTCGAATTCTGGTGTGAACTCTGTGATTTAATAATAATCAATTTGTGAGACTGTTCCCAGTTAGACTTTTGCAGGCTGGAGCATCTGATTGTCCGGAGAGTAAACTGCTTTGGAAAGTACCGTAAGTTATTGTTTCCGGGCAAAGAATTTTGACCTCCTTGCGCAATCGGAGTTAAAAATCTATGTTTTTAAGCAATTTTTTTATTTTTTTTTATTTTTTTAAATCACGAGCTATGTCAGATGTCTTCAACAGGTCCATAACTTTGACATAACGACTTTGAGTTTGTAAGATCGATTAGCTTCAGTTAAAAATCTGAATCCAACTTAATTTTCAATAAAAATATTATTTTCACCTCTCCACCTCGGAAAGTTGACTTTTAATGCCCGAAAACAGGGCCGAAGATCGCTTATTCATTTCTAGACATGCAAACCATTCTCATGTCTGGAGAGGGTGGGAAAATTAGTTTGAATTTCGAACATATCTTACACAGGAAAAAAGTTTTCGTATATCCGCGCGTAAAATAATTGACGTGTGCTATATTTTTTTATTGGGTGTGTTCCGAATCAATATGTCAGTGCCATCATCGATCAGAAAACCAAAAGATTGTATGGGTTTCACCTGCCTTTGAGTGCGCTGAAATCGATTTCAGCGCGTCTCGGAACGCAGGGAGGGATAGGTTTTCATACAATTTTGGAACGCACCCTAAAAAAACATAACCTATAAAAAGTTTGTTTATTGTTTTGGTTATATAATTATTATCTTATTAACTAAAAATTTAAATGTATTATGATAAAATACTGTAATTAAATCTCAACTTATAGAATTATACCGAAAATAAGAGAACTCTTGTACATTTTTAAGTACCAATATTTACGTAGGTAAGTAAATAGTTAGTTATTTCCTTGCCGGAACAGGTGAAAAATAATGTGTTGGGTTTGAGAGGAATATTATTCTCACCTCAAACCTTAGAATCCTTCGCGAGCTTCTGGACTCTATTTTTAGAAACACTCGCTTCGCTCGTGCTTCTATTATAGACTCCTTCGCATGCTCCGGATTCAATATCAGTTTTTTGAGGAAAAATCAACATTCCTCTCTTACACAACACTATTTTGTAATTATCCAATGCATTTTACTAAAAATTCTTTTTTTCTTTGTTTGAAATTTTCGTTTTAATGCTAAAAGCATTGCGGAATATTTAAAAAACTATTACACAACGACAAGCAATATATCGAAAAGGTTTTTGATGTATGAAATAATAAAATATTTATTTCAGAAAATAATTCCACATTTTTGTTAGAAATGGTAATACGTGAATACGTATTTTGTATTTTTAGGGTGCCTGTTGGAGGGCGCATGCGTAACTACTGTGTTAAGCGTTCGTTGCTATGTTACTCTTATACACGCCTGTCGATTTCCTTTTCTTTATTTGTTTTTCATCCGTCTTGCAAACAACACATCCTCTGTGTATCTCTTAATTTATCAATGTATCTCAAAATGTAAAAACGAGCCCTTATATTATAATGGCCGTCTGTCTGTCAAGACCCTTTTTCTCAGGAACGCGTGAATGTATCAAGTTAAAATTAATACCTTATACTAACTTCTATGGTTTCTTGAAGCTATGATAGAACTAGTAAAGGAATAAATCTGAAAGTTGTGAATTTGTGCTTATTTACTATAAAAATATATATATATTTTAAATTCGGCTTCATTCTTCCCGGAATAATATATAAATTACATTTTGTCACATCTCACTTATATTATAAAATGAGAAAGTATGTTTGGATTTTTGGATTCTTGTTCAGCTTTCACACATAAACGAATGAAAAGAAAAAAAAATGACGAATGAATAGATTTAGTTGAAATTTGGAATGGAGATAGTTTGTTTATACCCTGGGCTAGTTACATAGATCACTTTTTACGGGAAAACATTTTATTCCAACGGTAAAATCTTAATCTACAACGCAACCGTATAGCGGTCGGATAGCTAGTAAATAAATAATAATTCATTCAAAGTGCATTGAGAAAAAACTTCGCGGCAGTAAGCAAATTAATACGAAATCGCTGTAACAAAGCGATTTACTGCACTTCCGAACATAGAGGCGGGTCTCGTTGCGTTTACCAAAACTGCAGCACAACCATCGTTAAACCGTGCTAAGAACAGATAGATATTGTAGTCAGCAGACATAAATCGTGGTACGAATTGCAATTCCTCTCACAAAGGTAATGTTCCATCCGGCCGGTTAGCTAGATAGAGTAATGTGGTTGCAATATACGCAGCTACGCTCACACGTTAATAGGCATTTCACATAACTATGGGTATCTACTTAGAGTTACTAGTAAATACATTTTTTAGTCTACTTGTATTAATATCACAATATAGACCTGATTAGAGCTATTAAAAAATACAGCTAAATGCTTTATTGATCAAAAATAATTAGCACAATATTAGTGCCTGTTTTGTAGAATTTGCGGGAGTGGTCAGTTGAAGAAGCTGAAAAAAAATCCTTAGCAACATAATTAAGTTTTCATCAACAAAACAATCTATCCTTTCGTACAAACTCCCGCGAGCAACGGACCAATTTGCTATCGGAGATGCTATCAGTTTTTCATCTGCAAACTTTTCTTTAGGGAAAGTTGTTCAGTGCAGCAGTTCACTCTTGCAACTCGGTGTATAGGCAAAGCTCAAATGTTACATTTTTACCCAAAAACTTTCGGATATTTTATCTGTGTTCACATTCTTTCTTTTCACCCCTTTAAACCAAATTTAATAAAAATTCTAGTCGTTAGTGTCTGGAATAGAATTATGATTTCTAGGTGTTGCCGGAGCATTTGCATTTTGTTTGTGTTTGACAAGCGCGTCGCACGGCAATGAGTTATGACCCCCGGTGCTGCAACCGTTCTGTAATACGTGACACATTTTATGTGAAAGAATAAAAAATAAAACAAAAATATGATTGTAGTAATGACAATTTATAATCTTACTACTTTTGGTAAACTGTTACTGTTGATATTTTCGTAATTCATTATCACACATTAAAAATATTAGAGATTTTTTTTTTTTTAATATTGTTTGCATGCTTTAATATTTAGGCTAGATATGTGACACTTAAACAACTATTTGTAACATCTTTAAACAACCATATCTTTAGCAAATAAAAAGTTTGAGTTTGAGTTTGAGTTTCTTCTTCTTCTTATCATCGTATGGGTTAGTATCATACCGAAACTCCGATATGAAGTCGCCAAAAGGCTTTTAACAATAATTCCGAGTCGATAGGCGGGGATCTCCAATAATTATGAAAATCGAAAGAAATTCTTGTTTTTTTTTTATCTTAATCCATCCAATCCATTCATAAAGTACAAATTTTAATAATGGCAATGCAAAAAGCAACTACATACTTTAGAAAAACCGCTATGAACTTTCAAACAAAAAAAGTGCTTTTAAAAACAGCAGGGGACCGTTTCATGAAGCTACAAGTTACAAATTACAAGCCCAATTTGATGTACATTGCTTAGACAATGAGGTAAAACGATAATGGCTTCCAGTTTTGGTGAATCGGCTACGCAATGAATATCAAATTGGCTAAAAGTGGAAAATACTTTAACAGCTTATCTTGAGAAATATTTAACCTAAAATCTAGAAGTATCATGTAGTAATTATAAGTACATGAACAACTTATAAGAATCATCATCATTCGCTTGCCCTTGTCCCATCATTTGGGGTCGGCGCAGTATGTTTTCTTCCTCCATACAACCTTATCGTTCACCAGCATGAAGACGTCTTTCATCCATCCCTTTAATAGCACAACACTCTTATAAATTTTCCCTTTTAGCTTCAGAGGCATTCGGGGGTCGCATATTGTTCCCGTAACCTACCGCTATTTCATCCATCCTGAGTTAATTCTGTGCTTTAAATTCCGGTCTATGTCGCCATCTCCCTGAATCAGTGAACCGAGGTATTAGTCGGAACAGACCGGTAATTAGAACCCCTTCAAGGGACAAGGGGAAGACCGCCAAAATCGCAGAATAAGTATTCTGTTTTGGTTCTGCTGATTCTTAACCCCACATTCTCCAGTTTCTTTTGCCATTTCACCAGTCTGTTAAGGACCTTGGCTCCATCTTCACCAACAAGAACAATGTCATCGGCTCTTCTTGTATGTCCGACGTCAGGGCATCCATTAATAGTAGGAAGAGGTAAATACCTTATCTTAGATGCATTAATTTGACCTTCCAATATTCCTATCGTCTTGCAAGACTAGAAAACCAGTAAATTAATAATGATTTATAGACATTATATAAAATATGTCACTGCTTAATCTGTTTGTACTATTTTACTGTTATACCTTTCATAATTTCATTGCACTAAACAAAATGAAATAACAGTTTACATACATTCTAAACAAGAATCCCAACAAACAGCCTTTACAATTTCTTTTTACAGCTTTGCATAAAAAGATTGTGAACGTGAATACACAAAAAGACACGAATTTGCACAATGTGCAAATAGTGACACTCGTCACCCCTGAACAATCAAGCGTTTCCTTTTAGGGACACGTTTTCTTTCCTTTAGGGGGAATAGAGAATTCGCACGGCATTGTATGCCTTTATCTGTGTTCATCGGCCACTTTTTATTTCCATATAGGGGTCGGGCCAGACTTGCAGAAGCCAAGGGGTAAGCTAAAATGTGGGTTAGGAACTTTTATGATAAAATTTTAGATAATTAAGTGCAGAAAAAAAAATGCGAACCAATGCCACACATAAGTTGGTCTTTTAATCGGTGTACTTTTATTATTCCTGTTTTTTCTAAAAACAAAGTAGGTAAGTACTATTGTTCTCTTTTTATAAGGGTGTAAGTACATATAAATAGAAGATAATTATGATAAAAATACAAAATACACAATTATAGGACATAATTATTATGAAACAGTTAAATAAAAAATCACAGTACAAATAGCCACTGAGGCACCGAGTGCTCAAAGAGTAAATAAACAAATAAACCGTAATGAAAACTGTAATTTACCTTTAATATCTTATTAATTGGAAAATGAGCTCGATTAAGTCAAGCGATGGGCTACATACAAACACAATAAATTGTTAAATATTACTCGAACAAACATTGACCTTCGGTTAAAAGCTACAATTATAACCCACTAATTATACCCACTATTGCCGTGTGGTGACGGCGGAGTAGAATAAATAAATAAATATGTTGGGACATCTTCACACACGGCCATCTGATCCCAAACTAAGCAGAGCTTGTACTATGGGGTACCAAACAGCTGATATACAATACATAAATAGATAAACACATACTTATATAGATAAACAACAACCAGACACAAGGCAAACACAAGTGCTCATCACACAAATGTTTGCCCTGGACGGGATTCGAACCCGCGACCCTATGCGTCGGAGGCAGATACACTACCACCTGGGCTACGGAGCCGAATTTTCTGCACACTAATTGGTTTATTTTAATTCGGCTACAGAAAACCGACGAAAGCGACATAAATACTTGCGTAAAAACCTAAACAATTAAGCAAAAAATATACTAAGAAAATAAGCTTTTTATTCAATCAACTTACATAAATAAAAAAATAACTTAACTTTGCTAGCTTTTCCCCTCACGGCAAATTTGAAAATTAGCTATAAGTTGTTAGATATTTATTAACAAATAAAATACACTGAAATAATCCTTCTACCTCCAGATTGTCGTCAAACCACATGTAGGTAGTCAATTTGAGTATCTGTTTAATAAATCACGACCCAGTCCCTGATAATAATAAATGGGCGGTTATCTGAAACTACAGGACCCAGGAGCAAAATAAACGGTCTACGATATCGATTGCTCGTTTCTTTCAGATACAATTGTAAGCTGTCATGCGAAGCCAGAAGTGGATACCAGTGGCATGTAATAGCCCTCGCTTCAGTCGTCGTGGTCGGGGTTACCTATTGATCTATTGTTTGTTTACCATCTCATTTTGTGATGTGGAAGTGCTTGGGCATGCAGAAAACAGAGATTGATAAAGGTTCAAAGCAAGAAGGGTGTGAATGGTGTGATCAATTTAGTTAAATAAACCCATTAAAATTTGTAGATATAGCTGTTTAGGTAGGGTTCGTTATTGGTCTTTGATTTTCTAATAGGACTTACTTGGCTACTTCTCCAAACGAGAAAAAAAACAGCGTCTGCCTGGAGAAACCATACTTCTAAAGATAAATTTGCTACTTAAGATATTGTTTATTGTAGTTTGGCATGCACTTTACCTGGGACAGTTACATAATGTTGCCTAGTTTTCTTATAAGTACCTCAAAAAAAATCACAAACCACCAAAAACTTATCGCTCTGGTGTGTCCTGACTCCAGTTTTGTTCAAATTATGATCCATAACTTTTTTTCTATCACCTTATTTTTACTGAAAATCTGTTCGTAAAGTAAACAAATAATGTGGTTTTAATAAATCGAATCAATTTTATGTAAAAACTTATTAGTTTAGCGTCAATACTAAAAGAAATAAATGTCCGACGCTTTCTATTGATCGATCTGTATCGACATGAAATCGTTTGCCCAATCCTAGTTTGTGCACGCAATGCCTCGCTCCCCTCCGCAAGCTGTCCCCTCAGTCGCGTTTCAACAGCTGTGGGGGGTAGTTATGCGCTGCGTTCCCGCGTTTTCGATGTACGAAGGTAAGAGACTGATCGATCTGGTTTTGGTTTTCAAAATTTTTGACTGCTATGGTCCACTTCTTTAAATAATGAGTAAGTTGGCATGTACACTGATTAGCCTAAAGTGATTGTATTGAAAATGTTAAAATGACATAAAACTATAAAATTTCTAATGTTATTACTTTTCCTAGAATTGATGAAAATGTATATTTTTCTTATTGCTATGGTATTGATCGCTCTGGACAAATTGACTATAGCGATCAGAAATTCCAGAATATTGGTTCTTTAAGTATTAATTTCATGTTGAATTAATTGTAAAATGTGTGTCAATTTGTAAAAAATAAATACATAAATAACCTCATGACGACAGCGACGATTTTTTTTTCTAATAACTGTTACTGGTTAGCAAAAACCATGTTTAACAGGGCAAGTTTTTTACGCGACTGTTGGTTTTTTAAGTTGATTTCAATTTGGTGTGTTAATTTTTTATAAAGGGAATTTAACAAGAAATCTTGTGTTGGTAAAACATTACAAAGAAATCGTGATAATTAATAATAAGTTAGTATATTTGGTCTATTAAGCAACTAACTAATATGCAAATGTTGTCTTTTTCGCTTGATTGCAAATGAAATATATAACATGTAACTTAAAACTAAAACTTAAACCTACCTACTTAAATAAACAAACCACCCCGAATCGTACCCGGCGGGAATGTGCCCATCACGCTGGCGGCATTGCCTCGTTGGATAGCCAGCAAGATGTGCTGAACCAAATACGACTCGGCGCTCCATTTTATTGCAACCGCCGCCCCAGTTCTTTTACATAGTCTTTGGCTGCAGCACACCAAGACCCTGCAACCTCCACCGCGAATGGAACAAAATGGTAAGACTGCGTCAAATTTTCATATTTGAGCCGCTTCTGGGAGGCAGCCCACTCCGCAGCCGAGCCTGCCCCACGCGTTGTCCGCGGCAGATGTGACGCCGCAAAGGTGCTGACGCACGTGGCGTCCCAGACAAGGCAACGCCCCTTCTCCCACGGTACTGTGGAGTTTGCATTGGTTACATGCAGTCTCCGCGCACTTTTCCCTTTGTTTGTTGTTGCTGGCACTCGATATTCGCCATATATATCGTAAAAAAGCTAATTAGACGTAGTGAGTCAGAGAATGATGGGCTGAAGAAAATAATGGTGTGGATTAGGGATTGAAATGAAGAAAAGATAATACAAAAATATTGTGATCTAATATTGGAGTCATTATTTAGCTACGGATTTATGCGCTAGAAGCGAGTGCCTCCCATCTTCAAAGGGCTACGTCCACCTGACATGGTGTAGACTTATGAAGAAATCGGTACCTCCAGTTACGTATTTTTTTTTCTTTGCTATATTATTTGCCTGATTATTTGCCTTGTAGAATCAACAGCAAATATCACAGCACGGATCGCAGCTATGAAGCAATTTAATTTTGTTACCTTTGTTTAGCTTCGACTGAACGCGGACGCAGAGGAAGACGTGTTTAATCTTAAATCCTTTTTATGCACCATATTAAGTTTTCCAGAAAAAAGTCTAAGAAAAGACTGTGAATAAAGAAATTAATATTGAATGAGATGGCCAATGCAGCGATTGCAGCCATTAGAATGATGATGAGATACCATGGAAAGGTCTCTCTGCATTGATGCCTTGGTGATGTACAATTGATATTATTTTGTTAAAAAAAGTTGAATTATGTCTGATAAGTATAACGGTCTGAATTCGTCCGCGGAGGACTTCTTCTCGCAATTCGAGATAATCGCCGCTATAAATAGTTGGAGTGACGATGTAAAAACGTTAGTGTTGGCTACTTATCTATGTGGGCCGGCTCTCAGCTATTATAATTTGACAAAATCGTCCTCTACGAAATATGAGGATATTAAAAAAGCGATTTGTTTAGAATTCCCGTCTCCTATAGACCATGCTTCGTTGTTTTATAAGTCTCGTCAAGATTATAATGAGCCTCTGATGGACTATGTGTATCGTGTGGAATCTCTTGCCGGAAAGGCTAAGATTTCAGACCAGAAAATAATAATTAAGCAATGTTTGACTGGTATGTCATCTTTTTTTAAACGTAATTTCGGAACTCAATTATACAAAGATTTCGCTACCCTCAAACAAACCTGCATGGAGTATTCGATGCTCTTTATGGCCACACACACTGAATTATCGTTGCCAGTGAAGATAACCTCGACTCGATGTGGCGAGCCCAGCAGTTATACGAATTCAATGGGTGATGGTTATCCCAGTGAAAATATTGGGCAGCGTGGTGCGCAAGTCTCACCGCAGGAATTATACTCCACGCCGCAAAATAGATCTTCTAGTTGGCCGCCGAGGAGTCCATCTTCTCCACGTACTACTAACTTTGGATCAAACCGACCCCGCAATGATGCGAGATCGTCAAGACCCCAATACACTCAAAACCGGTATAATTTAAGAAGCGGTTCGCGTGATAACGTTGGAAATATACAGGGTAATGACCCAAACTTTCAGCGTCGCCAGTGAATGGGACTACATTGGTAGACGGTCATTTTAGTCGTCCCGTTTCTCCTATTATTTGTGTTGATTTGTACGGTGTAGTGCATAATGCGTTGATTGATTCAGGTGCCACAATTTCTGTGATTTCTTCTTCGTTTCTTGAAAAAGTGGATAAATTCATTCCGTCACACGCATATAATGATAACGCCTCTTGTTTGCGTACGGTGAATGGGATTAGGTTATTAGCTGAATGTTCTGTTATATTGGACATTACAATAAATAGCATTGTTTATAATCATGCATTTGTTGTTGTGTGCGATTTAGTACCTGATATAATTTTAGGGCAGGATTTTTTATATGCAGTAAAGGCCATTGTCAACTTTGATAAACAGTTCATTGAACTGGATAGGAATAAGGTATGGTTCAGAAATGATACAAAAATCGCGGCGTTTTCACTTGATTATGTTCAGTCCGGGACTGAGTCCGAACATTTATTGCCGTTACCGAAAGGTGATTATATCTATTTTCTTAATACGGTAGAATCAATAAATGAAAATTTGGACGATTTAAAAAAGGATACGATCCTAACGAATAACACGAAATGTAATAATTTTAATATTTCTGATGCTTTATTATCAGATCAGAAAAGTAAGTTGTCAGAATTACTGGGCAAATATGAAAAGCAGTTTGCGTTTGATTCGAAGAATTTAGGGGCATGTTCATTAATGGAAGTTGAAATAAATACTTCAGACGAGACTCCTATTCATAAAGCTCCTTATAGAGTTTCACACCATCAACACAGTATAATTAGGGAACAAGTGAGTGAGATGTTGGAAAATGGAATCATTCGGGAGTCGCGAAGTGCATATGCATCCCCGGTTGTCTTGGTCAAGAAACCTGATGACACGTGGCGATTCTGCATTGATTATAGGTCATTGAATAAAAAAGTAATTACCGATTCATATCCTTTACCCAGAATAGATGACATAATTTTATATCTAGCTAAAGCCAAATATTTTGCGGATCTGGATTTAAATAGTGGATATTGGCAGTTGAGAATCAAGGAATCTGATAAGCATAAAACTGCTTTTGTTACCCCTTCGGGATTGTATGAATTTAACGTCATGCCGTTCGGCCTTAAAACAAGTGGTGCGATTTTCCAGCGGGTTATGGATAGTGTTTTAGGGGGCATGAAATATCGGAATGCTATTGTTTATATTGACAACATATTGGTTTATGGGGAAACATTTGAAGAATTTTCTTTATCTTTAAATGAAATCTTATATAGAATTAAAGAATGCAATTTGACACTTAAACCTAGTAAGTGCAAATTTGGTTTTGAAAAAGTTTCCGTTCTTGGTTATGAAATAACGGGTCAGGGAATTCGACCAGATCAATCACAGTTTGAAAAGATTATGAAGATCCAAGTGCCAAAATCGACTAAAGAACTTAAATCTATTTTAGGACTCTTTTCATATTATAGAAAATTCTTAGATAATTATGCGGATTTGGCTATGCCTCTAACAAGGTTGATGAAGAAGGGTGTCAAATTTATTTGGACAGAACTACAGCAACATGCATTTTCTAAAATTCTTTCTCTTATTCAGAACCCCCCTTTATTAAGACATTTTTCGAATAGCGAAGGCATAGTTACAAGATTATTTGTCGATGCTAGTGATAAAGCATTAGGTGCTTGTTTATTGCAGGGTGATGATAAAATATTTCCGATTGCTTTCGCGTCGCGTAAGCTCTCTGATTGTGAGACCAGGTATACGATTACCGAAAAGGAATGTTTGGCTCTAGTGTGGGCTCTTAATTATTTTAAGCATTTACTATGGGGAATGAAATTTGACGTCGTGACGGATCACAAAGCTTTGGTATGGCTCCGTACTAAAAAGGATATGAATGGGCGTTTAGCTCGTTGGTCTATAGCGATTCAACAATATGATTTTGATATAGTATATTGTTCGGGCAAAGATAACCAAATTGCTGATTTCCTAAGCAGGAATCCATTAATTGAGGATGTTGATGTTAAGGAGACCTCTCCTAAGGATGTAGTTGAGGATGGTTTAGAGTTATACAGGATTGAAGCTTCTCGTTTTGAATTTGATCAAAGCGTTGATAGTTTTTGCACTGAACAAGTTTCAAGGATTGCTTCTAGATCTCGGCTAAACTATAAAGGTTTTCTTACTAGAGACAATAAGCTCTTTCACAGGTGTAGGATAGGTAACAGATATGTTGATCGTTTGGTTGTTCCTCAAGCTTCATTTAATGACGTTATGAAGGAAATTCATGATGATCCTTGGAATGGAGCGCATTTTGGTCTTACGAAGACTTTATGTAAATTTAGGGACAGATATTTTATTCTTGATGCTGAAAAGAAAATTTCTAGATATATCGAAAGTTGTAAAGAATGTCAAGAGAGGAAGAGATCGTATTTGATTGCTCCGATGCAACCGATTGAAGTCAATCATCTTTTTGATAAAATAGCCCTTGACATATTAGGACCTCTTCCGACCTCGGATTTAGGAAACAAATACATCATAGTTTGTTTAGAGTATTTATCGAAATACGCGATAACTAGAGCAGTCCCAAGTGCAACTGCTCAGGCCGTTAGTGATTTTCTTACTCAAGAGATCTTCTGTAAATTTGGTATGGTAAATGAAGTCATTGTAGATCGTGGATCAATTTTCACATCACACATGGTTGAAAATACGATAGTTTTTTTTGATTCCACGTTATCGGTTGCTGCAACTAGGCATCCTCAGACCATTGGACTCGTGGAACGTTTTAATAGCACTATATCTCAGAGTTTAGCGATGTATACAAACGAGAGTCAAGCAGATTGGTGCATGTATTTGCCCATGTCAACGTACGCGTATAATATATCGAGACAGGCGTCATCAAATACGATTCCTTACACTATTGTTTTTGCTAGAGACCCAATTTTGCGTTCTGATGTTGATATTGTATCTAATCGTAATGATTTGGATATTGCTGCTCGCAATAATGCTAATATTAGAATGATCTCTTGTGCGTTGAGAAATATTCGTAAATCGCAAATGACTCAAAAGGAATATTATGACAGGAAAGTCAGGTTCGTAACGTTCGATCCAGGTAGCTTAGTCTTGGTATATAATCCTAAAAGAATAACAAATGTTGGTCAGAAGTTATCGCGTCCATATAAAGGTCCGTTTCGTGTTATTCGAAGGCTATCTAATAATAATTATTTACTACGTAAGATAGATGGAAGCTCCAGACGTGATTTAATATTTCACCATAATTCTCTGAAACCGTTCAGATTGCGTGTTTAAAAATATTATTTTATAGTAACTTGGCGTTTGTTTCCCTTGATCTGTCCTATGCCTTACTTTATTCACAACTCGTCATGAACTTCTATCGTCATTTGTAGTTGATATGTTATGTCAGCGTCTTTGTCAACAAATAATTATTATTGTCTCTATATATAAATTTATTTTTATTTTTGTATGATGGGTAACTTAATGTTTGTCTATATATGGCATAGTTTGATAACTTATTCTTACATTTTATTTATTTTTGTTTGTCATGGACTTTTGACTTAAGCTATGGTATTTTCATTTAATCAACAATCGTTCGAGATATTCGTTTGGTTTGAGCATTACTTGTCGGATCTCATAATAGGACATATGCATCCTCATGAGATGTGCTTTTTCTTAGCACGATTGTATTGGTTTAGTATTTTATGAGTCGGTGGGTTCGAGAACGCTTATTGGTTTCATGTTATGCTTATTAGGTTTAGTCAAGTTCTATTAATTTTTGTTTTTCTCTCGAATGGATTAATCCAGCTCTTATTTGCAGATTCGTAATAAGTAGTTTATAAACATTTTATATATTAAAAAAAGAAACTTCATGAAGAAAAGAAGGTTTTAAAAATCTAGCTATTTAATGGGGTTGTTATTTTCTATAAGGGGAGGGTGAGCTTAGTGTATAGGCCACTCATTTTAGATATGCTATCGAATATTTATAGTTCTTCGGAAAAGATCTTGTTATTCGGTTAATATTTAACGTAAGTGACGCATAGTGTAGGTGATCATTATTTTTCTACATATACGAATAGGCCTGAGCTCCTGTTCCAGACCTGCCGCTACTTCGATTTTTAGACTTTGTATTCGCGTTTTTCATTTGTTTTTGTCTTAGCTTAGGTTGAAATATTTAAGTTTAGATTAGGTGTGATCACTTAAAGTTTGTTCATTATGTTGATGGGATTTTGTTGTCATAATTTGATTTATCTGATATTACATAATAATAATTTCGTTTGTTCTTGTTGGTCAATTATAGCAGCATGGTCCAATGTTAATATTATGTTGAACGTTTTGTGTCGCTGTTAGTTGTTCTATTAATTCTTCAAAATTTATTTATTGTTCTTTTGGTTCATGTAGTGTACCATGAGTTGTACTTGAATGAATAATCTTTTGGCGTGGTTTTAATTATTCGTATTTGGTGAAACGTTGTTCCACCAGGTAGCTGTTAGCTATGGCTTCTTGTACAAATCATAGGGTTTGTTAAATGAAATATTATACGCACTTTTAGGTAATTAGTTAGGTTTATCTTTTGTGATCGGCTGATCATTTTCCTGTAGGAGGAGGGATGTGGAGTTTGCATTGGTTACATGCAGTCTCCGCGCACTTTTCCCTTTGTTTGTTGTTGCTGGCACTCGATATTCGCCATATATATCGTAAAAAAGCTAATTAGACGTAGTGAGTCAGAGAATGATGGGCTGAAGAAAATAATGGTGTGGATTAGGGATTGAAATGAAGAAAAGATAATACAAAAATATTGTGATCTAATATTGGAGTCATTATTTAGCTACGGATTTATGCGCTAGAAGCGAGTGCCTCCCATCTTCAAAGGGCTACGTCCACCTGACAGTACCAAAGTAAGCCCATCCGGATGCTTTTCGTCTAGGCGACTAAGACCCGGTGGCTCCAGAGTGCAAGGGATCTCGGCAGACACTAAGGCACGCCGGATAATATCATTGAGCATGTGGTGCCGCGGAAATCTACCCGCACTTTTGCCACAGCTCAAACCATAGTAAGCCTTACCGTCTACCGGCTTACCGCACTTGCAGACATGGGGCTCACAAACTTCGCACCCAAGCCTGAGAGCCACTGCCACCCTTAATGTACCGCCATCCAGAATGGTACCCAAGTTTGGAGAAGGGAACGTGTTTAGCCAGGCTCCGGCTTCATACTCAGTGGCCGCCTTAAGGCGCGCGATGTCTGATCCAGACGCCGACTCCAACAACCCACTGAAAACAGCCTTGCAGACTGGGTCGTCCCATTGGCGCTGCGCCGAAGGGTTGTCTGGGAGGGATGATGAGGGACACAAACGCGACCAAGCAATCGTGGCCTCGCTAGCAAACGGAATATCGATCTGGTCACCTTGAAATTGAAAAATGTTAGCAACCAGACCCATCACTACGTTCACCGAGGCCAAGAAAGCCGGCACACCCACATCCCGCATCCTCCTGACACCCAATCCTCCGTGACGCACGGGTAAAGAGGCCTGCACCCACTGTGAGTCGTTAAGGTGCACATTAAGAATGCTGCCCAGAGTGTTCCTGAGGTCATCGTCCAGTAGTGTGACCTCATCCGGAAACAACCAGGTCGGGGCAGTTCTCATAACGTACACCAGCTTTGGCCAGAGAAAGACAGCTCCTAAAGAGAGTCAAAGCCACGTGGGGAGGCAACTGCAGCAAGTGTTTCCGCGCCTCGTATAATGTCCGCCTTTTACCCAGCAACGCCTCAGGTACCTCCTGGAGAACTGGGGCCCCCAACAGCTCAAAATCTAGCCAGTCCAGAACTTTGATACCGGGAACAAGGTCTCGGAGTCCGGTACAGCTCGTAAGTGCAACAGCACTACATGGAAAGAGCTCACATTTTGAGCTGTTTACTACCAAGCCCAGCTCCTTCAGCCTTGGTATAAGCGCTGCAAGGTCCCTGACAACGACATCAGGTGGGCCACCAACAGTACCATCATCAAGGTACCACAGATTAGGGGAGCCTCTAAAGAATGTATCAACCTATTGATGGCCAAGCTGAACACAAGAGGTCCCAGAGGGTCACCTTGCTGGGCACCCACCTGAGATGAAATCTTTTGACCGTTGTAAGCCAAACAACTAGACGCAGCGTAACACTGCCACAAGAAGGGATATAATGCAGGGATCCTATCTTTCGCCTCAGCCAGCACTACATCCCTCTCCACAGAATTGAATGCATTCCTGAGGTCCACCTTCAGAATCACATTTCCAGCATTGGCAGGATCAAGAGCAAAAACACGGGTGGCGTGAATTGCTGCTTCACAACCTAAGGGAGTCCCGAAGCCAAGTTGGTGAGGTTGTAAAGTCTTTGCCATTTCGTTCTTAACGGCTCGACAACCCAGCTTTACCACCAAACGGCGCAAAGAACTACCTACAGCAATTGGTCTAATGCTCCCGTCCTTTTTAATTAATGCACAAAGTGACGCACCATACAGAAAAGGGCAAACCTCGCTTTTAAGCCTGCCCACCAACAGAAAGTTGCAAAGGTTGGTAAGTGAGTTGAGTAAACGTTTCCCGTTGTCCCCAGCTGTAGGTAAGATAAACTCTTTGAGATGTTGGGGACGTAATCCATCCAAACCTGCTGCAGATCTGACGGGAAAAGACCCCAGAGCTAACCCCACGTCATCAGAGGTCACCGTAAGATAAGGAGAATTTTCATCAGGTGCTGGCGGAATAGTGTTTGCCCTAGAGGGGGCCGGATGCTTCTCTTGCAGACTCGCCAGTGTATCTGGGGTTGACAAAGCCAAAGTACAGTCAGACGTGAGCAACCTCACCGCGCCTCTCAAATTCCCGTCATGAACCTTTGACTCCACAAGTTTATAAATAGATTGGGATTTTAATGATGTATCTCTTGGTGACAAGTTGCAAATGTTGCAAATGTTGTCTTGGTCAGTATGTTATTTCTTTTATAAAAACATTTAAACAAGAAATTGAGATAATTTTTAAGTAAGTTAATTACTGGTCTATTAAGATTTTACATTAAAATTGTTGCTATTTTATTTATGTTTTTAATTTCATGTCCATGTTTAACAGGGTTGTCGGTGACCTTGCTATAACAAGCTAAAACATTTAAAAAGTTCATTTATAGTTATATTAATGATTGATTTCCTATAATTTGTTACTTTTTTTCCCATCTGATTGCTCTGGTATCAATTATTGATCGCTCTGGTCACGAAAATTTCTAAAATAAATTTCTCATAAAACGTTTGTTGAAAAAGAGGGACAATAAGACAATATACATTTACATGCGGTTTCTTATATGTAAAGCTATATATAACTTATTAATAACTAATAAATAAAAAGCACCAGAGCGATCAGAAGAATAACGTTATTTTGGAGAAGTAGCCACTTTCAATTGTTTTTTTTATTAATGATTAAAACTCAGTGTAACGGAACGCAGTGCGAGGTGTGTAAACTCGCCTCATTCTCGCGAAAATTTACGCTCATTACCGCGGATGTAGACACGGCAGAATTATCCGTCTCGTTCGCTCGCATACTCAGGAATGCTCGCTCTCTCTCTCTCTCTCTATCATATTCCCGCGTTTTGACAGTGACGCTAGCGCCGCCGTGTCATTTTAACCACGGACGTCATCCATTTTTTCTTACCTCTCGCGTTGGAACCCGATACCCATCTTTCTAGAAAATGTTTGTTAACTAGATTAGAAATCTCCAAATAAACGGACTCAACTTCATTACATCAGTTTTTATTTTATTTTTCGCGAGTCCGCGTTGTTGATTGCATAGTGCATACCCTTATTTAAGGTAAACCCGCGATACCTAAGCCCGAGACAACAAGAGGTGATACTTTCAAAATATTTTACTGTTTCTTTGTTGAACTCTTAAAACAAAGGATTCGATAAAACCTTTTCTGATTCATGTTAAACCTTATTTAATTGGTCATTAGTGAGGAAACTAGCTACCCTTCTCAATTATCACTGCTTAAACAAAAACAAAATTGATTTACAAAGTCCCTGAGGAAGTCTTCGAGAAAAGTTTTATGTAACAGTAATTAGAAAAAGCTTAAAAATTCGTTTATCATTATTTTATTTTTAGTATCGTAGATTTTGAGCATTTGCTTTAATCCTTACTAATATTATAAAGCTTGTAAGTATGGATGTATGGATGTATGTTTGTTACTCTTTCACGCAAAAACTATTAAACGGATTGGGACAAAATTTGGAATAGAGATAGTTTGTACCCCCCTGGATTAACACATAGGATACTTTTTAAGGGAAAGTCTTATTCCCACGGGAAAATTTGACACAACGCGAGCGGACCGCTAGTAATATGATAAAGGGTGCGAGTACACTGGATAACTACAGACAAAACTAAAACAAAAAAGTTTTGTAATGCCTTTTCTGTTGATAATGTCGAGCGTACTAGAAATGTGCAATTAACAGCCACGTTGCCCAGGTGAACAGGTGTTCGATCGATGCGTTGATTGTATTAAGTTAACTTGCTGACATTAACGTCAGTGGTCTAGTGGCTAGGGTCGCTGTCTTCCGTCCGGGAGATGCGGGTTCGATTCCCACCACGTACCACTGTGTTTTCAAATTTCGAATTCATATTTACGTTTATTCCGCTCTTTCGGTGAAGCAAAACATCGTGATGGCACACACGCCTGCGAAGAAATTCAAAGGTTGTGTGTGAAGTTGATCAACCCGCACTGGTCGACTATAGCTTAATCGCTCTAATTCAGGGTTAGCTCAAGCCTCGCGCTGAGGAAGTATATGAACTGTTGCTGATGATCACATTGACAGACAAATACTGCTTAAATACTGCTAATTTAAGCTGTTATCTATAAGCAAGTGATTTATCAGCGTCTAAGACATATTATTTTATCAATACCGATTCATATATTTAACACAGTTTTATGTTATAATCTCAGTTTTCTTAGTTAAGTTAATTTTACGATGAGAAAATGGACGGTTGTTCATAAATTAGTTTAGTTTTCCACAAGCAACATGAGTTTATTATCGCGAGATCCATCATTGTCCCAATGTAATAAATTACCGAGTCACAACTTTAATGAGAAAATTTTGATCCTGTTTAGTGAAATTATACTGATAGAGATATACGTGTTAAAAAGTTATTTACTTCTAATAACAAAACACAATAAAGTTAGTGAAAAGCGCCGAAATCTTATTCTAGAAAAATAATACCACGTCAAAAGTATATAAAAGTCGAGCTTTTCTGTTAGGAAAATGTTAAAAGAACACTGTTTTATACTGAAATTGTAAGCATGTATCATAATTTCAGATAATATATGCAAGAAAGATTTGAAAACAGACGTATCCGCCGTTTTTCTATTCATAAATGTAATGCCTAGCTATTGGAGAATTTTACGATCCATCTCAAAAAGGCGACAGTAATAAAAGATTCTGTCTAGTGCATACCATGTTTGTCGCAGATGGATTGTCATATCAGCTATCTTACAAAATCGTTATCTGTTTTAGCATTCATCAAACAGCAGGTCAATGCTAAGAAGTTTTGATACCACAAAGTGTTTAGAAATATTTGTAAAAAATTATAAACATTTGTAACTGAAGCATTCAGAAATATTTTTGTCAGTAAAAATCGCGATTTAAAATGATCGAAACTATGTAACTGTTTGAAATTGTTTAAAACAGTTCGAAACAGTTTGGAACAGATGATACAAAACATCCGATTCAAAATTTTAGTTCTAAGTTTTGTCGCTCGAGGCTCTATTGTGTCATTATAACATAACAGCAATAACGGCGACCGAGACTGAAAATCATTCAGCAAATAAATAAATAAAATTAGTATTACTAATGAAAATGTGCTTAACTCAAATGAAAACAGTGATTTTAAGGACAATAAAATTTCTTATAAAACATATCAGAGTACATCTGAAGTTCAGTGCGGAAGCTCAACCCCTTGACGGCCAATGGTTTAAATCTAAATCAAAACAAAACGTTGAATGTTTGTATCTGTCATTCGGGTATTTCAGGGCTTTATTTTAAATGTTCAGAGTAGATTATTGTACGGTAAGTTTATTTTAGTTGATTGAAGGTGCTGGAACTCTGCCACCGTCAAAGGGAGAAAGTCGTTTACAACCAATGAATTGTGTATTTAAAAATATTGTGATTGTAGAAAAATTAAATTGTGTCTTAAACTTGGCGCTATGGCATGGTTTTACATAACAGAGCTGTTTTAGAAAATAGCTATAGGTTTAGTAAAACAACTGATTCGACAATTTTGTGACGCTAGACAGTAATGGTATCACCACGGAGGATATAACTACTCAGTTCAGTAAAATTCTTCATTCGTGTAGTTTTACCTTGGCTAATCTATTTAGGTACGAATTTTTCAATTTTTTATATTACAATTTTTTATTTATGTTTAAATAGTGAAAAACACTCAAGAGCAAACAATCCGGGCCGGGTAAACAACATACCTGAAAATCTCTGTAGCTAAGAATGCTAACTTAGAGAAATAATAAATCAGCCTATTGCAGTCTACTGCTGGACGTAGGCCTCCCCAAGAGCACGCCAAAGCGCACGTCCACCGGCTTTCCTCATCCAGCCACCACCAGCGACCATCCTCAGGTCATCAGTCCACCTGGCAGGGGGGCGTTCCACACTAGGTTTCCCGAGACGTGGTCTTGTGACGAAATAATAATAATATAATAATGTTAATGTTATATCTTCCTGCTCTAAATTTTGCCATGTGGTGACGGTAGAGTAGAATACATTTGTCACCAACCCTTACTCTTCCCGTGGGTGTCGTAAGAGGTGACTTAGGGACTACACATTGAACAGGGAACGGGCAGCAGCGCTCTCTGATACAGTAAACTTTTAATCTGCGATCTCCAACCCGCCTGCCAAGCGTGGAGATTATGGCAAAACCCTCCACTTAAGTGGAGGAGGCTCATAGTCCAGCAGTGGACTGTAACGGGCCGTTGATGCTCTAAATTATCTCCGAAGTTAACTCAGCCCACAATCACTCAGCCCGCTGGCTCAGTTATTATTATTTTCATTAAAATGTTTTTGTCACTGTACCTACCTTTCTTCAGAAGACCCGGATTCATTGCTATCGTGTGTAGTTTAAGCTTTGTAGGTTAACCGTAACAAAATAATATAGGGAAAATGAAAATTCTTATAATGCATGAAATATAAATTTTTTTAATTTTACAATACCTTTAAACAGAGTATGACTATAAATATTAGGCAGCAATTTAATTAATTATTATCTAACGTAGATTCAGTAGTATCCGTGCGTGTGGTCACAAATTGTGACGTGCTTACAATAACAATGGACGCCGATATACGGTGCAGTAACTTGACATGCAATCTGTTTCGAGGACTAAACGCATAGCCCAAGTTGTATCGTGTACGGAGTAACTATTAATCAATCTTTGATTTCTAAAGGTATACTATCTACCGTTCAATTTGTGTAGGATCTATGCACTCTTATGTACAGAAATAAATAAATAATAATGATAGTAAAAACTGAGACACCTGTGACTTAAAAACCTGGTTTTAATTCCAGGTTTACATTCATTGACCGAGCGAGCGAAGCGTCTCTGTTTCAGCTTGGCCAAATTTGCTTTTGTATGTCCATCTGTTACGCTAGCAGCCCCTATGAAATCTGCTAACGTATCTATCTACTGTCAACTTTGCACACGGCACTCGACGAGTATTACCTACCGTCAGCATTGCACACGGCACTCGATGAAGATTTCGACATCGGCCGCGTTTCCGGTAAAGTGCTGATGCAGCGCATGCGTGGCCTCGCCGGACATGGGGCGTTGCAGCGGAATTGAAGAACACTTCGATACTTACATCGGTCGTCGTCGCTCATTTATTAGATTAGAATTTTTATTGAAATACATTAAGTTTAAATTGTAACTTTTATATTTTAAATTAAATATAAGTACCAAAAGTTTTTGGTTTTTTTTAGACTCTCCCGCTGCAGCCCACGTAATTGGCGCAGTCTTCCGTCTTGGGGAGAGAGTATAGTTTAGGGACTCGGAAACCGCGTATCCCTAAGTTGCTATCGCGCGCGTGCAGTAACTTATCGCCGCGTAACTCGACCCAGGAGAACCTACTTCTACAACTGGAGGCTCCAGCCGGGAGAAGAAGATCCAGACATTGATCGTAGAGAAAACCAAGAAAATTATGTGAGTACATCTGAATCGTTCATGTTGTGTTGCTCTCCTTCCTTCATATAAGTTCCTTTTATTTTTAAAAATTTTTCGCAATAGTAAAACCAGCCCTTCAGGGCCTGATCGTGCGAGAAGTTCACGTAGGTTAGGTGTAGATAGAAATAGGAATATAGATTTAGAGTTTTTGAATCTTAGTGACGAAAGTTTCAATTTCGATAGTCCTTCTGACTCGGATTCGGACAGCAAGATGCCTTACGATCCGGACTCACTTCACAAGGCTCTGCGCTTGGTACCCGATTTTGATGGTAACCCTAATGTGTTACCTAGATTTGTTAAACTTTGTGATCAGATAGTTGACGAATTAGTAGAGGAAGATGATCCCCGTAGGGACCTTTCGTTACTATTTCTGTGTAACGGGATCTTGAACAAAATTACAGGAAATGCAGCTCGTATAATAAATTCAAACGGCTGTCCTGATAATTGGTCCGACATAAAAAGGTGTTTAATTAATAACTTCTCAGACCAGAGGGATGAAACAGCTCTTTATAATGATCTCATGATTGCGGTTCAAGGTAATAGCACCCCACAGGAGTTCTATGATAAGTGTGCTAACCTGCTTAGTACTATCATGACGTACGTAACGTTGCACGAGACCCTTGATACTACAGTAAGGGCCAAGAGGGACCTCTATAAAAAATTAGCTCTTCAAGCTTATACGCGTGGTCTTAAAGAGCCACTGGGGTCAAGGATTCGTTGTATGCGTCCTGATAGCCTAGAGGAAGCTCTGGAATTTGTTCAGGGTGAAACCAACGTGATGTATATGCAGCAGAGGACAGATGGTTTGCAGGAGAGAAAAGTCTCAATAAATAAGATGATGCCCATGGCCCCTCCGGCCATGCCGACGCAAAGATCTTTTCAAATGCCTGCTGCACAGACATTTAATTGGCCGAAGCCTAACAATACAATGCCTGTTTTCCAATGGAAGCCTAACACTACTTATAATACTAACCCAAATTCTAATTTTATTCGCCAACCCTACATGCCTACACGCACTCAACAAATGTTCGCTGCCCCGCCACCTAATTATAATATGCAGCAAAATAGATTTGTAGCACCGCAGCAACATTACCGCAATCCGCAATTTCAAGGCCCAAAACCTATGAGCGGTGTGAGCCATTACGTCACTAAGGCTCTCCCGTTACAATCCGGACACGACTGGCGCCGTCATGGAAATCCGCCGCCTTCAAACTATTTTAAAACTCGTGAAATGAATTTTAACGAGGCTTACGATAATTACGATTATTACTACCCTGATCCTTATTTGTCCGAAAATTCTGAACTTAGCTACCCCTCAGTGGAGTACTCACCGGACGACTCAGTTTTCGTTCCATATTACCCGGAACAACCCGACAACTCTGGCTTTCCTGACGACTTCGTCGTATACGAGTCGGAGGAGCCGCAGGCGTCGTCGAGCGCCTCCCCTGTTTGTAAAGAGCAGGATTTTCAAAGTCGCAAGACTTTCAAAAAGCAAAAATAGAAATTAATCTTCAAACACAGCGACAACTTCCATATGTTCGGATATATGACCCGCCTATCAAGTTACTCATAGATACTGGCGCTAACCAGTCTTTTCTGAACCCTGACGCTGTACGTAAGTTCTATTCCGATTTCCCACTAAATTATGACCCATTTGAGGTAACAAACGTTCACGCTACATCACGTAACGATTTTTCTATAACCATTCCGTGCTTTAAGGAATTTCAAGATTCAGATCCTATAAAGCTATTTATTTATAAATTCCATGACTATTTTGATGGTCTTATAGGGACCGATCTTTTAGAAAAATGGGAAGCTAAGATAGACCTAAAAAATAAATCATTAATTACCCAAAAAACTACAAACCCTATCCATATGTACAACTCACGTAATGTGAATCTTTATGAAGACCTTATTCCCGGTAATTCCTCAAAATTACTTAGGATACCTATAAACATGCAAGAAGGTGACGCAATTGTAACAGAACAGACTATATCGAATTGCGTGATTACTGACTGCTTGACGACAGTGCGAGACAGTCGTGGTATAGTACTTGTTACCAATTCATCGCCGCACGACATCATATTTTCAATGGATCGCCCTGTCGAAGCGAGTATGTATTCGATGGAGTGCGCCGACACTCAGGAGTTGCGTAATCGCGAGCGTGTGACTGAAACGGCGCGAGCGAAGGAAGTTTTGTCTCGTTTACGCACTGATCATTTAAATATAGAGGAACGCGCGAACTTAGAAAACTTGTGTGCGCGCTATGCGGATGTATTTTATCTTGATGGTGAAACGTTAACTTTTACTAACAAGATAAAACACCATATCCACACTACGGATGAAGCACCTATCTATACAAAAAGTTATAGGTACCCGTTTGTTCATCGAGATGAAGTTAGGGACCAGATCCAAAAGATGCTGGACCAGAACATCATCCGTCCATCTGAATCTGCGTGGAGTTCACCAATTTGGGTAGTGCCCAAAAAGGCTGACGCTTCAGGCAAGGTCAAGTGGCGTATAGTCGTCGATTTCAGGAAACTGAATGAAAAGACAGTCGACGACAAGTACCCAATACCTAACATCACGGACGTGCTTGACAAATTGGGTAACTGTAATTATTTTACCACCTTGGACCTCGCCAGTGGATTTTACCAGGTCGAAATGAACCCTTCGGACATCCCCAAAACGGCTTTTAACGTCGAAAATGGCCATTACGAATTTTTAAGGATGCCAATGGGCCTTAAAAATTCTCCATCTACGTTTCAGCGCGTGATGGATAACGTTCTCAAGGGGCTCCAAAATGTTATTTGTCTTGTCTACCTAGACGATATTATAGTATTCAGTGCATCCCTACAGGAACATATGGTTAACCTTGAAAAGGTCTTTCAAAGATTACGCGAATCTAACTTCAAGATCCAGATGGATAAGTCTGAGTTTCTTAAGTTGGAAACAGCGTACCTAGGTCACGTCATATCAGGAGATGGCATAAAGCCTAACCCGGACAAAATTTCAGCGATACAAAAGTATCCTATCCCTAAGTCCCCAAAAGAAATAAAGCAATTTCTAGGCCTTGTCGGTTATTACCGCAGGTTTATCCCAGACTTCGCTAAAGTAGCAAAACCACTAACGCAGTGTTTAAAAAAAGGCCGAAAAATTACATTCGATGCCGGATACGTCGCCGCATTTGAAAAATGCAAGGCTCTCCTTATTAACGACCCAATATTGCAGTACCCTGATTTTGGTAAAGATTTTCTCCTTACAACGGACGCATCTAACTACGCTATAGGCGCAGTTCTTTCCCAAGGCCAAGTAGGTAGCGATAAGCCTGTCTGCTATGCGTCTCGAACCCTCAATGAGAGCGAGATAAATTATAGCACAATAGAGAAAGAGCTACTCGCCATCGTATGGGCCACTAAGTACTTTCGCCCTTACCTATTTGGTAGAAAGTTTACGATCCTAACAGATCATAAACCACTCCAATGGGTAATGAGCCTGAAAGAACCTAATGCACGCATAACCCGATGGAAGCTTAGGCTAGCCGAGTACAATTTCACTACGATCTATAAGAAGGGTAAGGCTAACACGAATGCAGACGCTCTGTCCAGGATCCAAATACATAATGAGGAAACAAGCTCCATGATCGCAAATCCTTCAGAACATCCACCTACGGCTGGCTCATCCACCGCTTCCGCCCACACAAGTCAGGAAAACCCTATATTAGAAATTCCGATAGTCGATGAACCTCTAAACAAATTTCACCGCCAAATTCATATTACAGTAGTGGGTGATATAAAAAAGCGTACTACAGTCACGAAACCATTCGACACACACACTAGAACAACGGTCTATGTATCAGAGTCTAGCTTACGCGATGACGTTATCAACGTGATAAAAGAATATGTCAACCCTAAAATAAAAACCGCGCTTTTAATAACCCCATCATTAGCCATGTACGATATTATACCTATTATCCAGGATACGTTCAAAAGCTCCGCTATGAACTTAGTATTAGCTAAGAGGGAGGTCGAGAATGTAAAAGACTACCTTAGGCAACAAGATATAATACGTAACTATCATGACGGTAAAACAAACCACCGTGGAATTAATGAGTGTTACATATCTTTATCTCAGCGATACTACTGGCCGAAGATGCGTGAACACGTGACTAAATTCATTAATGATTGTATTATATGCGGTCAAGCAAAGTACGATCGTAATCCTATTAGGCAACAGTTCCATGTCGTACCGCCTGCTACAAAACCCTTTGAAATTGTACACCTTGACTTACTATCTATTCAGAATGAAAAGTACTTAACCATTATAGATGTATTTTCAAAATACGCCCAAGCGTACCGCCTTTCTGACAGTACGGCCCTCAGCATTTTACAAGGGTTATTGGATTTCTGTACTCACCATGGGTTACCTCTAAATATAGTTACGGACAATGGGCCTGAATTTAAAAATCAACTTTTTTCTGAATTTACCGACTTGCATAAGATACACCACCACAGGACGCTGGCGCATACCCCTAACGAAAATGGGAACATAGAAAGATTTCACTTAACATTACTGGAACACTTACGAGTCCTAAAGCTCAAGTGTAAAGATGAAAACGTAGTAAAACTTGTACCTTATGCGATATTAGGCTATAACAGCTCCGTACACAGTTTCACCAAGTGTCGACCTTATGACGTCATAACTGGTCACTTTGATCCGAGAGATCCTTTTGACATAGACATATCAAAACATCTAATGCAACAGTACGTCATTAATCACCGCGAGCAGATGAAAACTGTATACGAAGCCATAGGTGAGCCTCTACTAACCCAGCGTACTAACCTTATTGAGAACCGAAACAAAAATCGCGAACCGGAAGCAGAGTATCAGGATCATCAGCGGGTGTTCATAAAGAACCCTCAGGCTGATAGACGAAAACTCGCTCCACGTTACACCCATGACACTGTCTTAGCCAACTTACCGATTCATATTTACACTTCTAAAAAACGGAATCCTATAGCGAAAAGTCGACTAAAGCGAGTACCTAAAAGTGCCAAATTGTTGCAGGGCACCACTGGTCCTGATTGTTCTTTTGATGACAGTCCACCTGGCAGCAGCACAGGAGATAAAACTTGAGACCTTGGATGATGGCCCGGGTCTACTACCTTTCAAACTTGGCGAAACACGATTGGTTACACACTATCATACTTTCCTACAAGCTATCAACTTAACTAATATTAAAAGTAAAATTAATATGATACAGGATCAGATTTCGCAGTACGAACACATACTTGTTAATGACACTTATTCGCTTTACGAGCTTCAAATTGACTATCTAACTAATAAACTAACTACTGTTTTAAATCACCTAGAAACCCTAGAGCCTAACCGCAAAAAGAGAGGTCTTATAGATGGCTTAGGTTCCGTAATAAAGAGCGTAACTGGTAATTTGGACTATCTAGACGCCGCTCATTATGATAACGCTTTAAAAGTTTTAAGTAATAATCAGGATCGGTTAGTAACAGAATTTAACAGTCACATAAGTATAAGTACCGAGTGGATGACGCACCACAACCAAGCAATAATTAAACTAGTAGAAAATCAGGCCAAGATTAACGAGACTTTGCAGCTTCTCATAAGTAGCTCAGCCTACAGAGATGCATCCCTTCTGAAGTATGCAAAATTTGCCCAGCTTTTAGTCATTATAACCGAAAATACAGATGACGTTCTACAAGAACTCTTTAGAATAGAGAATATATTAGCTTTGATACGTGCCTCAAGCACTCATCACTCTATTTTAAGTATTACGGTTCTAAAAACCATGTTAGATAAACTTAAAAATTTGTATGGTAGGGACAAAATTTTAGATTTAAACCCTAGAGAGTATTACGACGTAATAAAACCAGGCTACTACTTTTCCAGTAGCAATATCGTTATTATACTAAAAGTACCTATATTTGCAACTCAGGTTTATGAACTATACAGGTTAGCAGTTATTCCAAACAAGGATAGGCAGGCTCTTATCCCACCTTTCCCTTTCCTCGCAACCAACAGGCTCGGTTTCGTGTACATAGAGACAGAATGTCCGAAGTACAACAAATGGTTTCTCTGCGAGGAGAAGATGGACCACCAAGTTCGCCACCAAGCTGACTGCATCCAGAACCTCATACTTACTCAATCGCTACAGAAACTCTGTAAGATGACCAACGTGACACTATCCCAGGAGGCCATGGAGGATCTCGACGAAAAACATTACACATTATCTTTCCCAGCACCGACGAGAGTACATACCATCTGCGGGCACGAGGAGTACATAACTCTACAAGGCAGCTACCTGGCAACAATACCTGTAAATTGTTTTCTACATACTCCCAGTCTAACTTTAACTAACAGTAATGATCAACTGGAAGGCCATCCTCTGAGAATAACCAACATATCATTCACCTTCAGCGAGCAACAGCCAGCTACGTCGCACATTCATCTCAACTCCATTAATTTAAAGGAGCTGCACGACGTACAACATAAAATTATAATGCAAGCGCCCGTACACATCAACGAGGTATCAAATAGCGCATTGTATCATACTACAATCCCGCTCTACATCGCATTATCAAGTTCACTCGCACTTGTGGTCTACGCCGTAGCACGCCGCTACAACTTGCTACGACGCTCACCTGATGACAAGCTTACACCTGAACCTGAAGTCAAGGTTGAGCACATCTATGCCCGACCTAGAGGAACAAAAGGAACCCCCGTAAAACTGCTATCAGCAACTATTTCTTCCAAATCTCATCAATAGTTGCTTCTCTAGGGGTGGAGGTGTTACGCTAGCAGCCCCTATGAAATCTGCTAACGTATCTATCTACTGTCAACTTTGCACACGGCACTCGACGAGTATTACCTACCGTCAGCATTGCACACGGCACTCGATGAAGATTTCGACATCGGCCGCGTTTCCGGTAAAGTGCTGATGCAGCGCATGCGTGGCCTCGCCGGACATGGGGCGTTGCAGCGGAATTGAAGAACACTTCGATACTTACATCGGTCGTCGTCGCTCATTTATTAGATTAGAATTTTTATTGAAATACATTAAGTTTAAATTGTAACTTTTATATTTTAAATTAAATATAAGTACCAAAAGTTTTTGGTTTTTTTTAGACTCTCCCGCTGCAGCCCACGTAATTCATCTGTCTATCTGTTTGTTTGTTTGCTTCACTCTACAGGTCGCGTTTCTCAACCGATTCTCGTGAAATATTGTGAGCAGGTTCCATAAATTAATCGATTTTTTTGTCGAGTCAGTTTTTGGAAATTTAAAAAAATGATGGAGTTATGGGGGTTGCCAGCTTACAAGGTCGCCGCTGAGGCTGTTTTCCTCTCAACTAATAAAAAAAAAGTTTAAAAATGTAAGAATTAAAAAATGAAAAATGAAATTTAAAAAACCAAGGGGTCGGGAATGTTTGTGGAGAAAAAATAAAAATAAATATGAATAGATATTCAGACTCGCGAGGTCTACAGCTCACAGAGTAGTGGCGCCTTCTTCAAAAATAATTACGTCATCTTGCCAGATTCACTCTCTTACTCACTCTTTAGGCAAACGCTATGGAGCACTGTTTGGGAACTGCCTATAAACGATACGTCAATGTGTGCGTGCCCGAAATGTGCCGAAATGGCAGTTTGTTCTGAGTGGACTCTCTGTCTGGGTCCCCGCGCCGCGCCACCTACTTTGTGGTAATGTGTTGCCGTTAAATATTGTGTGACCCTTTTTGTACCGTTAGGTTGGAATAAATGAACAGGTATCAGGTTGGAATGAATGAAAATTCACCTCAATACTTTTACTCGAAACAAAACTTCCATCAACAGCTTCCCCACCGAGAGTGGCTAGAGACTATCCCGAAGGTCTTAGCCGACACGCTGACCACGGTGCAGTTTTGTACACTAACTTATATAAAAACGTAAAGAGAACCCCTTTTTACGAATACCTGTAATTTTGTAAGCACATGCCTGTTCACGAAATCTATGTAATTGACTGTTGGTGTACCGAATAAAAATTAATTTATTTATTTATTTATTTAACTGTGGTACGGTTGTGTTGGTTTACCAGCCGGACCATGGAAAATTTATTTTTCCCATTGGTACTGTTGATCGATCCAAGGATAAATCAACTTAAAAAAATAGATTTAAAAGACCTTTTCGGGAATTTCTTCATCAGACTAGTAGTGGACTAAAACCAAAAAACCTTTTTGATTATTCGATAAATTTAAGTCGACTTATACGCGTTCGACAATTTAACTTCCGATACTCGAACGCAACCAAACATTTCAAGCCTCATCGAGTTGTGCAACATTATTGAACTGAAAAGCTGACTCAAAGCATACTTACATAAAGATTTTAAAGACGGGCATAAACAAAGTGACCGTAAACGTCTTTTTAAGTGCTCCTATGGGAATGGGACACGATCCCACTCGAACTAAGAACAAAAAATACGGGACACAATGATTCAATGCTGCAAAAAAGTACCTTAGGCTCATTTTAACGAGCGCCAATGCCAACAAGTCAAACTAGACCAGGCTTCTGTTTTGTTTTGTTGCTACTTACTTGACCTTGAGTGGTTAATTATTACTTACTAAACAGTAAATTTATCTTTAGGTGCTGCTGCTGCATTTAATTTGAATGATGTAGGATGTAGGCATACTCCTGCGAAAGAATATCAAAAGTCGGCCAACCCACACAAGGCCAGCGTGTTCGATTTAGGTCTGATTGCCCTAATTCGAGATAGACTCGATGAGCCCTCGATGATGATGATAAAGTTTCATGTACTTCAAGTTTTTTTATTACTATTATTAACTCAAAACTACTCCGCATTTTAATTTCTGACCTTAGCTTATAATTTATTTGTTACCTATACATATATTAATTTATAGTAAGTTAGTTCTTTACTTCTTCACTTATTGGTATTCTAAGTAAACATTGCAGACATATTCCAGTTTGACTTTATTTATTGGGCTTTATTATGCTCTTGACCTCTGTTATAATAAATCCCTACTTGAGGTATTTTTATGAGCAATTTCGATATTTATTGTATACTAAGTTTAGGTAAATGTACGACCGTGGCCGCGTTGTGTTAGTGTTGTTAGTGTAAAACTATCTTAGTTTCAATTTGATCAGTTCAATAGATTAGTGATTAGATAGATAGTCAATAGATAAATTAGCCGAAATTCTGTTAGCAGGTTTTCATCATCATCAATTTTAGACCTGTTTAGTTTATTTTAACAAACTAACGAGGTCTAAAAATTCTACTGCTCTCCGGTGTCTATTAACAATTCAATGTGTGTGTCTATCAACAATTGTATTAACAATGTAACCACAGTTTAGACTATAATCCACTACTTCTAGTGATATTAAATATGTTACTATTACGGACGTTAAAGTTATTTGACTTGTACTTAATAGTATAACAACTAAGTTTGGAACTGTAACAGAAGACATAGAAACTTGAAACTAGTGCAAACATTTATTAATACTCGAGGTTCAAAACTCCTTTTATCCCGACAATGTCTACCGGCGGAATGTAGGAATTTCTGAGACGCCAGGCATTTACTTCTAAAGCTCTGATCTTAGAGAAAAGCTTCGTATACTGGGTAAGAAATGTTTTCACTAAACTGGACCGAATGCAGGAGGCTGGTTTTAAACAATCATGAAGGAAGAAACAATCGGGCGCGTAAAATATTTTCTTCCTTCATGTAAACAATCTATAAAAAACGGCGAATTATAAAAGACCGTCGGTGGTCCTCTAGAGCCACCTGTCTTACGTCAGGAAGACGCGGGTTCGATCCCCACCACGTACCCAAAGTGTTTTCGAATTTCGAATTCATATGTACGTTTAGTCGTTTATTCGACGCTCTTATGGTGAAGAAAACATCGTGATGAAACCTGCGCACTCCTGCAAAGAAATTCGAAAATTCGATCGAATTCGATTTTGTGAAGTCGATCAATCTGCACTAGGCCAGCGTGGTCGACTAAGGGGCCTAATCACCCAGTTTCGTCATTACATTTTTTTAGTCTGTTCTATGTACTTACAGTTACTACTCGTACTACCTCAGGGACTTGACTGCACTAGTATGATTTATGAAAAAGTAACTTTCTCTCGTCATCTCTTATAGTTCTAAAGACATGAGATGAGACAACCACGAGTCGTTTTAGGCATCATGCAGTTTTGGTAATTTCACGCCTGATCATGATTTTCGATGTCGCTAGAACGAATTTTACTATTTTATGCCAGAAAACCAACCACGCGTACCGAGACGCGCTGAAATCGATTAAAGTACCCGTAATCGCGTTCCGAATTACTGTCAGCCATATATTTTTTTTGCTTTTCTGATCGCTGATAGCGCTGAAAGTCTGATTTGGAATGCGCCCCAAGAAGTCTGTACAATTTGGAAAAAGATCTGCATTTTATAACTCTAAAAATTGTAAAATGACATATTTTTCTAGGTTTTGGGAGTCGTAGATTTCGAAAATAAACTCCAAAACTTTCATTTTTACTGCAAGTACATGTTAACAGCATGTCGAATAAAAAACAAGCTTCTTCAGAAATTACCAGCGAAGATTTCTACAATTTTAACAAAATCATCAGTTAAGATACCTACCTGACATCTAAATAATCGAACCTTTCAAATTACCTTGTTCTATAAAACAACATTTTCCATAAATTTTACTGCATGGAAATGCAAAGGAAATATTTTTGACTCTACTCTGCTTATGCACGTCTGAAATGGCAACATTTATTTCGTTAGAGAATATATTTTTGTGTTTGAGTTTAACTTTGTCGTGTAGGTATTTAAAAATAAAGAACTCATACTAAATACTATCCTATTGTGTTGTCTTGTGACAGCTCCTATACGAAGATTAATTTAGTCTCTATATCATCAAGATCAAAAACCGAAACACATTTATTCCGCGTGAACTTAGCAATAATATTACTAGTTTAGTTTAATAATAATTAACTGAGTGTCCGTTGGTTATTTTATTTCGAATTTAAATGTTTTGTAGGTTTACACCTACTACGTTACCTTATACGTTCGATATTTGATTTTATGTAAATATTTAACAAGAGATGCGACGTATCTTCGTTTGTTTGCTTTCATGTCGTAATTTAAAAATTTGATTTTCACAAAAATATTCGGCCAAAACCGAACAACATTTTAAGTTCAAATAAACTAATTGTAGAAATCATACCTACCAAGAAGACGACCGATTTAGTAAATGTTACTGTTATTATCTTACATTCTCAAAGCGATATCCGAGATTTTTTTTTTTTTAACTAACCTGATTGCTATTTCTATCAAAGTGGTAATAGCGGGCGCAGGCTTGAAGTGTTTCGGAAAAAAAACCGGGTACCTACGGGTTTCGTGTATACATCAACATCATCATCAACGGCCTGTGTAAACATTCCCTATTATTTCCAACACTTTGAGCTGTTCTAGTATAATGTTATTTGGATGAGAATTCACGTTTCAGTTTTAATGAATGAATGAAGCAAATTGTTTGTTTTAGTAAGTTGTTTTTGGAGACTGTTTATATCTGAATAAATAATGATAAAGATATAAATTTTATAAATTCCTATATTATATTTACAATAAAAAATAATATTATTTACATTTTAAATGGTACATAAATTATTTATTTAAAGTAAAGTTCTACTGAATAGTTTTTCAAATTCAAAGCTAGCTTATTATATAAAAATCAGATAAAATAACTATTTAATCATAGTCATAATCAATCACTCCCGTCGCTCTTTTTGGAAAATGGAAACACTTCTTTTTATTGTGTGTTTAAGTAAACCGACTCTTTTATTTCTCTAGTTTTTCTCTCTCTATCTTTTATTTTTCGGCCAATTAGGCCCTCTGAAATGACCTTACCAAACTGCAGATCGCTACAAAAGGATTTTTGTTGACTTGCTGCTCACAATACTACACAACCCAATACAAATTTTCTTTCTCACTAGAATTTGAACCCAGAGCCATCCAGAACCATTAATAAATTAGATAAGAAACACCGTTCCTATAAGACATATCTCGGAGGCGGTATTAATGATAGGTAGTCTGAATATATATTTCCTCAATTATAAATACTACTCCTGAAAACCTTCTAGTACCGATCGATACGGAAAAAACAACGTCATATCTATTACGTAGTAATGTAACATTAGAACAGATGCGAAACTTAGTCTCAAGAAGTCAGTAGGTAGTCTGTAGGTCGTCTGTAGAGGCGAACAGCGATCGTAACTCACAAACAACCAACTTATGCAATTACCAAGTTAAGATTACGAATCCGAGTATTAATTAACTTATTGCAAAACAAGCAATAGGCATTATTTTATTAAACTTTGGACTTAATAACGTAAATCAATTAATAATTATTTATTAATTTAATTTAATATCTCTGTAGCCATAAAATCTCGCTTGTTGTTGTAAAAATTCAATCACCTAACTGAATCAAATAGGTTTAAACTACTTATGACACTTTTAAGTAATGTCAATATTATATTTAAAAAAAAAAACAATAAAACAAACGGATTTTTCTCAATATCTTAGCGCAGTCAAACACCGTTTTCGGACTAAATTATAAAAATGCCAATAGGTCTACTTTTACTTTGTATTTTACGGTAGTAAAATTTTGATCCAATCAGATATTTCTATGTTATTTTTAAAACATGAAAAAACTAAAATAAATGCTATTACATTTTGTTGGGTTCCGTATACAAAGCCAAAAATTGTTTTCACTTTACTTAAAGTTAATAACAAATTTAATTTAAGAAGACATTTAAGTTTCTCCTAAATATTCATTTAAGCCCAACTGCAAAACTTTCTAGCTCTTCCGCCGATTGCTACGTAACACCCGCTCTCTAGAACCAGACTGTCTTCGGTAAAGCACAAAGTAGAATTTCATTTGTTTCATGACAACTGTGCCTCATTTTACAGTGGCCACTTCATCAATAATGCAGTGATGTCTCGCAACATTTAGCCTCACGGGACCCCGGCGTAATTAACTTAGCACCTTTCTAGGGCTTACACATTACACTTCAGGTAAGGTATTATTTTTTTACAAGAGTCTTCTGAGAAAACCACGTGCAAACTTTGTAATCTTATTAACTGTGTGTATTGAAGGAAACGAGGCACCTATATTCGATAAATAAGGTTGTGTGCGTGTTTCGAGTTGAGGACGAAAAAAGTATACAACGAGTATATCTCTCGGCCTCATGCCCCAGCTCATGAAACTTAACAATACCCTGCAACTTTTCAAGATTTTTTTTTCATGCTAATACTTTAGCAAATCTATTTGTATGAAAAGATAATTTCCACGTACAGGAATTTTGCCTTGAGAAAATTATTTATTAGCATAGTATTTAAGGAACCGTTAAAAACAAAATATAAATAAATAGAAGCTTATATTTTAGCCGTGTGGTGACGGCAGAGTAGAATACATTTGTCACCAACCCCTACTTCCAGTGGGTGTCGTAAGAGGCGACTTAGGGACTACACATTGAACAGCGAACGGGCAGCAGCGCTCTCTGATACAGTAACCTTTTAACCTGCGATCTCCAACCCGCCTGCCAAGCGTGGAGATTATGGCAAAACCCTCTACTTAAAGGGAGAAGGCTCATAGGCCAGCAGTGGACTGTAACGGGCCGTTGATGGTGTTGGTAAACTTATATGTATTAATGTGTTAAAAAACTACGTTACATAACTGTTATTTTTAACAAAAATCCCCATCATTCCATCATATTACGTTGAAAGTTTTCTGAACGACGACGACATACAAAGCGTTCCAAGACTTTTTTGCCAACCCTACTAGTCGTTTTGCCCTCACATTACGAATGCAAAGCTATTGTCGGAACCCAATGTCACTCATTTCATTGCTTACATAGATCAAACAATCACAAAACAACGTCCAGTTTATTCATGCTATAAATATGTAAACTGGAAATAAGGTACCTATATATACGAGTACAATTAATAAGAATATCTAAATGTAAATTATCTTAATAGGCCAAAATTAAAACATAAGATAAAAAAAAATCACACGCCTACAAAAAAAGACTACACAATGGAATTGTATACGATTTTTTCACATACAAGGAAACATACATAGAACAAGCTTATACAGATAGGAAGTAAAACTGTGTGCAACTTTTTTTTCCTTTGTTACTGGCCAGTGTGTATGTAACAGCTAGCAATAATCTAAGTAAAACAAAAAGTAGGTAGGTAGCACAATGTTGAATAAAATGAAAAATAATGTTTTGTTACCCAATCACAAAACATCCCCGTACGTACGTACATGATTTTGCTTTCAGATATATCCGTACATAGGACGGGTGCCATGTCTGATCAGCAATAAAAACTAGCGGCTCTGTGAGCTGTAGACCTCGCGGGTTTGTATATATCTTTATATTTAATTTTTCTCAAAACATCCCCGACTCTGAATTTTATTTAACTCAAATATTTTTTTATTTGTATTACTTAAGTTTTATTTTTTAATTTATTTTATATGAATTTTGTCTTTTTATTTTTATTCGTTGAAAAACCTGTAGACGAAAACAGCCTCAGCGGTGGACCTTGTTAGCAGGCAAACCCCATAACTCCGTCATTTTTACCTGCTTACAAAATTTCACGAGAATCGGTTGAGAAACGCGACCTGTAGAGTGGAACCAACAGACAGATGGACAGACAGAAAGACATACAAAAGCAATTTTGGCCAACCTGAAACAGAGACGCTTCGCTCGCACGGTCAATAAAATGTGTTTACTTTATCAATAAATGGTATGTGTTTTAATTGATTTACTGTTATTTTTTTATGTGACAAATCTACCTAAAAAATCTATAAGTTGAAAAACTACAGTACATACCTAAAAAGATTTTTAACATGTTCCAGTAAAATTTTGCAATGCAAATGCTGGTTCACTTGCCTAGGGGCGAATCAAAAATCACTGAATTCGTTTTACCTTTATACTTCGAATTCCATTTTTATTTGAATACTTGATAATTTGTTTTTAGCGTAACAATAAATAAACCTAACCTATACAGGGTGGCCCATTTAGGTGGGTCATTATGGGTAACTCTGAAACCATAAGAAAAAAGATTTGTTCTAAGAAACCATGTCATCGATTTTAGTGACAAAAAAAAAACAGCATTCATAGTTAAAAAAAAAAAATTCGGGAATCGAACCCGGTCGTATTGAATAATAAAAACATGATTTCTATCTATGAATGCAGTTTTTCATATCACTAAAATCATCATCGAATCATTATAGCTTTTGAGGCTTGAAAGAACGATAAAATTAAAGAATAAGAAAAGAAAAAACCAATAGCTACCACGCGGTAGTAGACGCAAGCAAACGAGTATTTTTATAAATTAATAAATCTGTTGTTTTAATTTATCTATCTTCTATCTTTTTTTCTTTTTGTTTTAATCTTAGAGTGACTAAGTAAGTAATCTAATCATTAGACCAACAATTACACACCAAAAACCGTTTTTTGCCTCTAGCATGTTTTCGTTATAAGTTATTTTCATCTTTTGCTTGTGACGCGGTCGGATCCGGATCCAACAAAAACGAAATTATGGCATATTTTAAATACACGTATAACAATCTGTCCGTCCTTACTGCCGCTACATTCCACAGATTTGCATAGCTTTTGTGGTAAGACATCGGAATATAAATTATGCTACCGACGACGACGCCAAGATTTTTTTGTTATATCGTACATAAGGTTTGGTCAAATGTTTCTTGAATAAATCAAAGTAAAGCACAAGAACCTCCTTATCAGTGCAATATTTAACTTCAGCATAACATACATAAGTTATGCTGAAGTTAACTTAGTTTAATCAGTACAAATTAGTTGCCCCTACTTTGTTAACATTTTGAAACAAAATCAATTGGATAGTCATCACTGACGCTGAATTAGATTTGGTATTTTATTTATTTATGTGAAAATACAATTAAACTTATAACTAAACACACAAGGATGCAACAAAAACTTATTCAAGTTTGTCTGTACACCCAAAGAAAGTGGTTACAAGACGTCACACGTGCGAGCTACCTACATTATAGTATCAATGAGACATGATGAAAACTATGAACTGCCATTTGCAAAAAAAAACAATACAGGAGCCTATAATGAAGTAAGTACGTAAGTACTCGTTTGCCGGGCAGTCGCTGACGCGCCGAAACGTGACGAATGGCGCCCGCTGGAGCACTTGCGCTGAAAAACACGCAAAGTGCACTTTGGAGCTTCATTGTTCCTCTAGGTGAGTATTGTGAAGATAGAATCAAGTTACTATTTGGATCGGGCCTCGTATTGAAATGTTAAACTCGAAGAATTCATTTCGGAGATTATCTATCTGCATTTCAGTATAGATAGATGGTACAAAGTAAAAGAAACAGTAGAAAACCCGATTACTTATCTCTACATCAGATCAGATGTAGAGATCAGATGTAGATAAGTAATCGGGTTTTCTATCAATTCCGTCGAGTTTTAGATTATAGGATGAATCATTTCATGTAAAAAATTAAAAATTTTGATATGACAAGAAAAAAAAATCTATTTCCACTGATCTATCTATCCAAATGGATGTATAGATTAGGTACCGTATGTAGGTACACAATTCAAGCCGCGCATTCATAATATAATCAATGTAGACTAAAGTTTCACATTAGAAAAAAGATATTGGCCTCGATTCGGGATGTCATGCTCTAATTCTAATTTTAAAATCCAGCTATCCTTTTCGTTTTTATGGCCAATGACAGAGAGGCGATGAACGAATGATATTAATTTGAACGAATGATAACTTAAAATATGGGCATAGCTGTCGCATGTTTTAAGTGCTCTCTAAAATTGTGCAATCGACACGGCCATAAAGTTCAAATTCGATGTTTGACAGTTCTAATATTAGGATGGCCATCTCCTGTCCCTTTTCAATCTTTAAAAGGTAACAAGGACGGACTAACCTAAATTAAGGATTAGAGTAAGTAAGTAAGTAAGTAACACGTCTTTATTGCATAACACATATGGGACATATAAAGAAAACATTATTATAAAATGTGCGCAAAGGCGGCCTTATCGCTAATAGAGATCTCTTCCAGACAACCTTTCTTTTTATAGAGGAACAGTGTACGGAAACGGAGTAGTAAATGCGTGAAGGAAATGTACAGTTACTTTAACCTATAACTATGATATATAGACAAATATAGTAAATATATAAATACAATATACAATACATAGCATAATACATACACATATTATATACATATACACACAAATATATATACACACAGATATATTTACATGCGCAATATATACCTTCATAGATACTTAAACAATATATAGCTAGACAAACAAGAATACATACATAAAATAATACCTACACACTACGATTAAATTCGTAGCCTACCTACATACATACATATATGAATACATACACACACTATGTATAAAAATAGATGCATAATGAGAAATAGAGGAGATTAAGCGATTAGCAAACAAGTTGTGACTGCGTCAATAGAATGTGAATCGGGGCCATTAAAATACAAGGGAATGAATCATGAAAATCCTTTTGTATGCCATACATTTTCTTAGTTATTTTTTCAATGTTATCTGAAATAACATTCAATCAATCCTATAAAAAAACAGAACATAGCGAACATGAAGAAATGTCTTATTATTTTTTATGTTTATAATATACGCATGTCTTCCGACATTGTTCTTACGTGGGAGATATCACTACCTACAGACATACTCATTTGCTCTTACGTACCTACGTTGAATTTAGAACATGAGTGAAATTCCAGCTGTGAGCAGTGAGACTCCTTCAGACCTAAACTGGATATTAAAACTGTTCCTAGAATTATTTAATTCAAGAGTTTTTACTTACTAAGGGTGAAAATCCTTTGTTTTAGTAATCCTTTATTTTCAAGGCTGGAGTGAAAAAACATCCTTTGGGTAAGCGCTGGTTCCTTGTTCCTAGGGTAAGCGTGTCCGACTATGGCCACGTTGTCGCTTTCCATCAGGTGACAACCATAGACAAAAAAAAATCCCCAAAAATGCAAAATATCAATGTGAAATCGATATGGATTTGTTACTCATCTCCGACTTATTTTTCCCCCATGGCAACGTCCTAGGCCAAGGTCCGTGCCCGTCTAAGGGCGCCCTTAGACATGGTGATGTCTTTAAATTTTTAGGGGTCTGAACCTTCTGCTGCCCCGCAAGTCCGCGCCCGCTACTTTGGTACAAATAACAATTAGGTCAGTAGGAATAAATACATACTCTTCTGTGCTTGTCGCTTTACCAGGCCACTCAGAAAGTATTGCGAAAAAAGTTTCTATGTATGAGAGACTGGCCAGTAATAATCAATATTGAAAATATGATTATTTGTAAGTAAAAAAATAGGTACCTACGTTTCAATTTCAAAATTTCCCTCCACATGTATGCGAACTAATTTAAATTATCGTGTCTCATTACAAAATGGATCTGCTGCGCCGGGAAAATTTTCACGCTATAATTTTTTACGATTTCAAGTGTCGCCTGAAACCGGAATAATCTTCAAATGGCATTTATCCATGAACGCCCCAGAAACCCTTCTAAAGCACACGAATGAACGAACAACACGAACACAGCGAATAACGAATTCAAGCGCGGTCGCCTAACTTTGGGGGATGAACAAAGAAGTGCGCCCGGCTGTTACGGAAAAAAATAGTACCATGAGATTCAGCACATACTGCAGATTGGTTCGGGAAACCTTCTCGAGATTCTACAGGTGATGAGTCCTGGATTTATCAATACGATTCAAGAACGAAGCGCCAGTCGACGGTTTGGGTGTTTCAAAACTAATCAACGCCTACCAAAGTGAAGCGATCTAGAAGCGGGAGGAAGATTTTGATCGCAAGCTTTCTCAATTTAGCTATGGCTACTTAGTGTCAATTCCTTTACGGAACCAAAGAAGCATCAACGCCGAATGGTATACTACCAAATGCTTGGCAGAACTTTTCTCTATTGTAAGTAAGAAGCTAGCGACCAACCAAACACAGGGCTCCGCGGGCTACTGTTCCACCACGACAACAAGCCCGCTCCCTCTGCACTCAAACGAGGGACTTCCTGGACAGCACGCCGGTCAACCTCCTGGGCCACCCTTCTTACAGCCCTGACCTAACACTGCGTGACTATTTTTTATTTCCGAAAATAAAAAGTCAGCTCAAAGGGAGACGATTTTCGTCGCCGCAAGATGCTGTCTGCGGCGGACTGAAAAAAGTATTTCGATAACTGGTTCAGACGCATGAAACTATGGTATAGAGGCTGGTGGAGAGTACTTTGAAAAGATTTAAAAACTTCAAAACAACAAAAGCAATCAATCTTCAATTTAGCAAAACATTCTGAGTGTCCCACGTATTCTGATTTTTACCGGATATTACTTGGAATCTCAAGATTTAATTTCAATAATTACACTATTGTCAGCTCATAACTTCCCCCTCCATGTAGCTCAAATCTACTTATTAATCGGTCAAACCCCTTTCTTTGTTCTTTATTTATGTGGGTAAAAACTAATAACTGTTTACAAACGTATAGTATGAGATAAAAGCGAAACTGAAAACAACGATACTTGGTTCGTATGGAAAGCGGAAAGAGCGGAAAATAAGCTTTATTTTACGTTTCACGTAAATTCAAAACCTCTCATGTAATAAATAAAAGAATCTTATCCCCTTTCAGCCGTGACTTGTAAAATATAAAGCTCTTCCACTGAAACATTGCGATGGGTATAAAGTAAAATAAAATTTACACTATAAACATTGTGAAAACAATAAAATTGCACGGGCATTTTTCTTTTCACTTGCTGAACCTACTCGTAGTAGTAACAATAGCAAAAAATTACCTGTAACTGGTCATTCTTCAAATTGGTGTTCTTCGTCTAATTTGCGTGGGATTTTTATAGTTTACGTTTTTAACATCAATTAAAATAAATATCAAGAAAGTAACGTAACAATGTATTATTGAAGTAATTGTCATTAATTTTCGCTTAACAGCTTATGAGATATTTAAATACATTTAAAAAATCCACAAGAAAATTAGCAATCACACACGAAAATTAGGTCGGCTTGGAAATAAAATAAAATCACGCTAATGAATCGTATTATATGATTATGTATTAAAAAATCTTTATATAAGACATTTTTCCTAAACAAAACACTATGATTACTAATTTTCGTATCCTAAAACACACGAAAATTAGTACACGAAAATTAGAAAAACAATGTTTTATGTAAATAAAATTATGTGGTCGGTATTTGGCGAATTAATAAAAACATTACAATGATAACTCCAAACTACTTTAATTGTAAAAAAAAGTCAAGAGTCAGTGATCAGAAGTTAGGCTATAATTTGTTCACATGTAAATTAGAAGTATTAATGACAAAACACACGGTAATTAGGTACCTACGTTCGTCGCTATCAAGTTTACACTCCTAGACACTCGCGAATCACTCGGTTGCCGAGACACTACTGACGCTTGAACGATCATGTAATAGTGTTGTACCACTAACAATTTGTTAGAGATGTGACGTGAAGTATTTGTTCACACACGATAATTAGAACTGATATCCGGACAAACTGTTATCTTGCGATCATTCTTAAGAGATCGCTTTAAATTCTCTCATTTTATATTAACTGTGTGCTGATTTATATTATTTTAATAATACATTAGTCTGGTGAGTTAAACTTGGAAAGCTTAAAAGTTATGAAAGTTTTTGTAACTGTTATTACGTTCCGGACACACCACGAAAATTAGAGAACACAGTTTCAAAAATGTTTTCAGTTAGTATTTATTAAGCATTTCGTTCAAAATTACGAAAACATCTAGTATACTATGTACATTTTTATTAAAAAAATATTTAACTTTCTAACTTTACTCTACAGTAATAAATATACGTCAGACACAGAAAAAAACCTCTATAAAGAATGACCGTAACTACCAGTCTCCCAGTGGTAGGATCAGTAGGAACATGGGCATGCCTGTGGGCAAGAAAAGGAATTTTAAAGCTAAATAAAATCAAATTCATTTAACCAAAAAATTACGATTTATGTCTTTTTTGCCATAACTTTGGTAAAACTAGGATAAAAAGTTTAAACTTTTACACTGCATGTGATAATAAAACACAACACTGTGCTTGCTATTTAACGTGAAAGGACAAAAACCACCCATATTTGTATTTTATAGTTGAAAAGTTCAAACGTTTGTGGTGGCACGCCGCGCAACTTCGCCAATTTGTCATCACTTTTTGGCCATTCAAAGACCTGCAACACTTTGTGATCGTAAATCAAAACGCCAAATAAAGTTCCTTGGTTATTACGAAGGAAAACGTTTTGCTGTTTTCATTTTTCATTTCTGTACGTTGTAAATAACTTAAATTAAAAAGCTTGTTACACGCTTGGTTGAAGTCCTCAAGTAGTTCCATATCGCATCGCGTGGAAAATAAATTGCGGAGCAGCCGATAGTGTGGGCGGGCTGTCGAAACTCCTTATTTCTTGGCCGAAGCCCAACAGCGCCTGAAGCTAAATCGTCTTTTTGTCAAGACAGTCATTAACATTTTATTTATCTACGCACTTGATAAAGCATTCAGTTCATTTCCTGTTTTGAAAGTATTGAAATTGTGAACTTAATTCATTTTATTGAACAGTCCCTAATTTCTTACGCTCTACCCCATACTTGTAGCACAAGCTTATGAAACAAAAAAATGAATTTGTAAGTATACGATATTATTTTCGGCTTCATACTCTGGTCTAGCTAGTTGTTAGTAAGCCTGCCTGCCTATAGAGTCAGAATCGCGAGTTCTAACGAAGCAGTGATGTCGATGCTTCCAATTTAAAATTACAACGTTAACCGATTTCGATTAAATTATTTTTTTACCATCTTTTATTTTGTTTGTTGGATTTTAATTTTATAATAGCTACCTAGCCTAGTGCTTCCAACTGCACGCAGACCATAAAGTCCCCTTCTCTTTCGTGTCAACCTTTGCTATTATAATGTGCCCCATAGCCAGTTAACTCCCACAACCAATTCAATATCCTCAACTTAACTTAAACCAGTGTAAAGCTGCACCTAGAGTTTAAATCTATCTGAAACATTCAAGCCTACTCTCTTTTTAAGTACAACTCAACTACCTAATTCTTGTAACTTTCTATAAACTTACTGGCAAGTAGCAATAGCAGTCCGGAGAGGTTTAAATTTCATTTGAAAATGGAAGGTTTCTTGTAATAACTTTAAACAAACTAACCTTAATGAACTAATTTTAACTCGAGTTTCAACACACAACAGGTCAAAACATTTTTAATTAGTTCTGTGTTAATCATAAATGATTATTTTCAAAAATCTATATAATAAAAATAAATTGCTGTTCGTTCGTTAGTCTCGCTAAAACTCGAGAACGGCTGAACCGATTTGGCTAATTTTAGTCTTGAAATATTTGTGGAAGTCCAGGGAAGGTTTAAACGGTGAGAAAATATGGGTAGGGTAGGTGTAGGGTAGGTGTTGGGTAGGTGTTGGGTAGGTGTTGGGTAGGTGTTGTGTAGGTGTAGGGTAGGTGTTGGGTAGGTGTTGGGTAGGTGTAGGGTAGGTGTAGGGTAGGTGTAGGGTAGGTGTAGGGTAGGTGTAGGGTAGGTGTAGGGTAGGTGTAGGGTAGGTGTAGGCAGGTGTAGGCAGGTGTAGGCAGGTGTAGGGTAGGTGTAGGGTAGGTGTAGGGTAGGTGTAGGATAGGTGTAGGGTAGGTGTAGGCAGGTGTAGGCAGGTGTAGGGTAGGTGTAGGGTAGGTGTTGGGTAGGTTTAGGGTAGGTGTTGGGTAGGTGTAGGGTAGATGTAGAGTAGGTGTTGGGTAGGTGTAGGGTAGGTGTTGGGTAGGTGTAGGGTAGGTGTTGGGTAGGTGTAGGGTAGGTGTAGGGTAGGTGTTGGGTAGGTGTTGGGTAGGTGTTGGGTAGGTGTTGGGTAGGTGTAGGGTAGGTGTAGGGTAGGTGATGGGTAGGTGTAGGGTAGGTGTTGGGAAAAATGGCAGAACAACGTCTGCCGGGTCAGCTAGTTCTAAATAAATATGAAGGTACTTCAGCAGTAATACTTATGCTTATATGTACTTGCTTATATTTCTCACGGTTTAGGCACTTAAAAAAATATTTATGTGTGTACAATTTTCATCTGATATTCTTTTAAAACTTGCCTCTTGAGACGGCACCAATCAGCATCAAAGAAGTTTGGAGGCAAAAGCTTGGCGACTTCAAACAGAAATATTAAGGTAGAAACATAAACCGGAAGTATTTGTCAAATCGAACTTCTGACATAAATTACTTGTTATTTAAAGATAGTAAAGGCTTTGTAAGCTCCTCGACTTCGTGCACAAAAAATACAAAACCCTTTTTTTTTTTTTTTCAAAAAAAGAAAAACATCTTGGCAGTCAAGCAGCGCTTGTTTTTTCTTTAATCTCTTCTCACCTTTGATTAATGATCAGCCTTGGTAAAATCCTAAAATGTACACGACGAAACACGAGTCAGCAAATTTATCAAATTGCTCCTAAAAATATTATTATTAATAAAAAACAATTGCGGTCGGCTTTATTCATAGATTATGAAGAAAAACCTAAAGCAGTATTTTTGAAACCAAAAATTCTTGATATTCTGTGGTTTGGTCAAGTTTTTAAGCTTTGTAGTAACTCTAAAACACGAAACTGACCGTATCGAATGGTGCCGTGTCGCTTCGCTGCTTTCTGTGCCGACTTTCCATCACGATCAGTGTACCCGCCGCCGCGTCGAGTAGAAATACAATTTAAACTGTCGTCTGTGCTTTTAATAATAAAAATAAGTTTATAGCAAACCAGATAAAGAAAGAAAGAAATTATTACATATACATTAATACATACACATTAATTATTAGATTATTATTATATTTTATATTTCAATGGGCTCGCCAAACTGCACAGCAGTGAAGTTGTCTTAGAAAACTTAAATCTCAGACAACTTCACGTAAAAACAATACTAATTATCTATCCGTACCATCCAATCATCACCAACAACGTCCCCACTGAGGGGCTGAGCCTACCCTAAATTTGGGTGATCAAACGGGCATTATACAATACAATACAAACTCTTTATTGCTCACAAAAACAATTACAACACAAAAAAAAACATTTAAAACCGGCGCTAGGCAAATAGTCGATTACGCAGGCCTAGTACGAGTTGGTCGACTTCCTTTGAATTTCTTCGCAGGAGTGAGCAGGCTTCCTCACGATGTTTTCCTTTACGGTAAAAGTGGTCGAATAAACGACATAATGAATTCAAAATTTGAAAACACGAGGGTTTTATGTGGTGGGGTTTGTGAACCCGCGTCTCCAGACCGGGAGGCAGCGGCTCTAGTCTGCATCACCATCTGACGCTCCGTGCAACCAATACTTTGACCACGGACTAAACGTGACTCTGACAAAAAGCTTTTATTTTCAACGTGGATTTATATAGGTATGTTATAGATACGTTTATAGATAGCATGCAAATTTTTGGCGCCAAATAATCTAATGTTTTACTACCTTTTATTTTAGTTCTTTCTGTCTTTATTAATTATTATTTATTTATTATTTATTTATTTATTTGTATGAAAATACAATTAAACTTATAACTAAATACAAACGAGTATTGTGTCCGTTCAGCTTTCACTGTTTATGAAGGGATTTCAATTTTATGTACAGTGCAAAACCAGTGTGGTACCCAAGGATACAATTAAGTTACTTTTTAGCCACGGGCAGACAACTAGGTTAAAATAAATAAAAGGACTAATATTACAAAAAATTCTGGTCTTAGATTTTAGTCATCAATATATATTTTTCCTTCTGGTAGAGAATTTATGGTCAAACTCTCTTAGCAGACTAGTTTTGTATAGATCGCCTTTAAACTATCTTAACTGTATAAAATACAAAATACTGAGATGTTATCGAACTTCAAAGGTACATACAAGTCACCGCCATAAATCGTCCTTGTACTCGCTATGCTGTATTTATCAACAGATTGCAATTTAGAACCTCTGGTACAACGTTTGAATCTGTTACAAACCGAGCGCTGTCGATAAAAATGAGTGGATGCTTCTTATGCAAACGTCTTTAAAATATAAATAATGGAATATGTATTTCAATAAGCTTTCGCGATTGCAACATTATGTTCCGATGCAAAGTAGTTGACTTTGAAAGTAAATCGATGATTTACGAAAATTTAACTTATTGAGAAAGAATTTGTCTTATTTAAAAAAAAAACAAAGAAAAAACGTGTCAGTAGTTATGAATTTGATACATCGTTGCTCGTCCATAATGAAAAATTATTCCCAAGAGCTTAAAAAAATATAAATGGAAAAATGGAACGCTGTTCAAACAATTTTTGTTTGAGTATACATCAGTATCTTTATATTGGGAATTCTAACCCAAAAGTGAGTTGTAAATTTTTCCCAGCAATTTGTACGATAAATACAGGTTTTGGCACGAGGAGAGGCCGTCGCCGCATGTCAAGAATCTTGGGACCATGCCAGCAACCCGCGAACACCTCCCGCTCTTCGTATCATGATATAAAATTAAAGCGCTGCTCGTAGAACCAGCAGGTCTAATCGATTGCCTGCTGTGCCTTCAAATAAGCAACTGGTATTGCAAAGCAATTTGCGTTGCATGTTCACCTTTAGTTGATCATGGGCGTTGTAGGCAAGTAATAAACTTCCAAACTTCAATATTTAATTTTTTGTCAAGTAAGTGTCTATTTAACATATTATTAAAACATGAAATACTATTTACTTTCAGTATTTCTTCCTGTTATTCGTATAAACACCCATCTACACTATCACAGAATTTTAGCTTCCTTATTACACATAGTCATCATTAACAACCCGTTTACTATATAATACTAGACAAGCTTTTAGCATCGCATCTCTCCGCCAAAATAAACCAATTTAGGAGGAAGCCACTGCATCATCCAATTACTGGTAAAAGAGCTGTCTGTTCGGTACTGCGGTGGAAGATGTCGAGTGCGCGTTTTCAAGATTCATCCATTAAAAGCAAAGACCCAATTTCCAGGCAACAGTTAATCCCGCCGTAACGAGACCATTAACTGTAGCGGCTCACTTGCAGACTGAAAGAGGCTAAAAAATTATACACAATAATGACATTTAATAGTTTTTTTTTTCAGAGTGGCTGTGAGCAGCCATGAAAATCAAGGATTGGAAGCGACTTGTTTGTTGATTATGATCACATTCCTGTAGTTTTCTTTATTCCGTTTTTTCCTTAGAGACTTTGAAAAGTTGTTGCAACGTTTTTTTCACACTAGTTTAAAATTTTTTATTTTTTTCGTATTTTTTTTTCTTTTACGACATATTGGCTAAGGTTAAATTGTATTTACAAATATGGATAAGCTGGGCTGCTTCATAATAAAATGGCTTTGCTTTCATGTTTTAATAAATTATCAAACCCATTCCGTTAAAACTTTTTGTATTTGTAACATTAATTCATAATTTTGTATCATCTTTGGCCCCGTGACGAGCGGCATTGGCTCTCATTTCGGGTTCTGGGTTCGGATCCGGGTGAGTGCATTGCGGTCAAGCAGTGCCCAGTTTGGTAAGGATATTGCAGATTGAAACAAAAAGTAAGATGATTTCATTATTCCGATGGTACGTCGACACAGAACTAATACGTCGAGCCGAAGATGGTCCCGGGTATGATATCTACAGAGAAATACTAGTCATTGCGTGAGTCATATATTCTAACCCGCGTCTCCCAGATGGGAGGCAGCATAGGTGGCAGCGGCCTTAGTTGCTACTCCACCTGCGCTGATTCGATCGACGAACAACTTAGTCCAGAGCATTTGATTTTATCTATACAGACTTTTACTTCTGTTCTTATACCATTGAGGTTTAGCTACGGTAAGTGCCAGTATAGTTTAGCCCAGTAGTGACCGTCTGCCGGATGAAACAATATACCTATCATTTCTTATCGCAAGGTGAAGGGTTCGACAATTTAGAGGGGTATTTAAATTAAATGATATATAAGTAATTGCAGTTACTAATATGAAGGTAATTTAATAAATTTTACAAAACACTTGTGATCATTCAACATCAACCAGTTTCTGTTAAACAATCATAATTTTCATGAGCATGGAAAGAGATTATTAAATCAGAACAACAGTACGATACATTTATTAAAGTTCTATATGAGTCTTGTACTTCGAAACAGTATTATTGTGCTCTTCAAAAATAACGTTGACAATATTAAGGCCATCGTTTCTTTCTTAAGAATGGCATTATAATCCATTTATCATATACTTAAATTAAATTCCAGATTTGTATGAGGCGAGGGCTCGCTCTCGAATCACTGGCTTTGAGCCAGTAATAATGCCCAAGATGCAGGAAGAAGCTTGGGAATTCAAAACTTTGATATTTGATTAATTCAATGGATCTTTTTCTGTCAGATAAACGAATCGAGCGGGCTATAAAATCGATAAAAGGAACACGGATAATATTATTTAACCTGCTAATGAGAAAAACGAAAATCCAAAAAGGCAAAAAAAAGCGGTAAAACTAAAGTATGAAAGAACCAAGGGAAGGGGATACCTCTCGAAATAAAATAAGTTGCATACTAACAGTCTTCAGAAAAGGTCTGAAAAACAAAATAATATTGGTTCAGCTCTTGAATATTGGTTGTTCCTTGTTACAACGTAAGTGTGCTCCTTCAATCCTCATAGGGCACTTAAGATCTTGTCTCGTACACGTAGGAAATAGGTATAACCAATCTTTTTAGAAATATAACGTCACTTAGAACAAAACATTACGTAATAAGTATTTCTACGAAAAGTTTAACAAACATATTTTCGATCCTTCAGTTCCGTAAATTGTGAAATAATTACGTAAAAATAAATCAAATCATTCACGCTTGTATCCCGGATCTCTTCTAAATAATACAGATAAATGCAATTGCACTAGAACAGCATCAGTTTAAAAAAAGGTTTTCTGCAACAAGCTTCTTGTAAAATGATATACGCTTTTGCTGAACTTGAATTGGAGCATAACCATAACACAAGTTAAAGATTTTAATAAAAGAATACAGTGGCAAATAATTCTGAACTAATATTGACATACCTAAAATAGAATACCTAGTTTTATGAATGACAATGTTAGTTTTACATTTTCTCTCGTACCTACATGATTATAGCCTGAAACCCGCTACGGTACAGCGATTTAGGTAAATATAGCAAGAGCCTTCACATAGATTAATAAAATATAGGTGCCTCGCTTCGAACATTATTTGCTGATCTATTTTTTTACGCGTAAACTCCATATTTAAGCAGCCTACAAAATAAACGTTTGCTTTTATGTAACTGTGTCGTATTTTGAATACATCTTACTGAAATCAGTATGCAACATGCATCTCTGAGATACTTAGTTGCTTTTCTTGGCGTTCGAACCATTTATAGTGGCACTGTTCCTTACAGACATCTCGACTGCATTCAGACACGCGACGACTTATTTTGGGTATTTGTGTATTTACTTGCTTTACATTGAAGTATTCGTAGGATATTGGAAACTTTCCCGATCGTAAAAGCAAGCAAAATTCTTCTTTTCATCGTTGTAAGTTGAATGACTGATATCACAAACCCTGTTTTCAGAATTAATGAGCCATCAAACAATAGCGCGTCATGGAAGGGTAACTTATTGCCGAGCATAAGAAGCATAATTAGGTATAGTTCTCGGTAATCTACGGCCACTTGATTGACTTATGATATTATTATAAATTAAAACTATGCTTGGTATTTCGCTACGGGATAAAATCCGAAACGAAATCATCCAGCACCGGACCTAGGTAGTTGATATCGTCCAGAAATGTAGCAAGCTGAAGTGGCAATGGGCTGGCCACGTCTGTCGCAGAACCGACGACCGTTGGAGCAGACGGATTCTCGAATGGAGACCACGTCTCGGGAAACGTAGTGTGGGACGCCCCCCTGCCAGGTGGACTGATGACCTGAGGAAGGTCGCTGGTGGTGGCTGGATGAGGAAAGCGGGTGATCGTGCACTTTGGCGTGCCCTTGGGGAGGCCTACGTCCAGTAGTGGACTGCAATAGGCTGATTGATTGATTGATTATTAATTATCTTGACCTCACTGCGCTTGCTTATCAACATTTATCTTGTTTTATAAGCTAACCAGCGATAAGGTTACCTACATACAGAATATTATTATTCTCACTTAAGTCAAATATTTAGTAAACGTCCTCAACCTCTGACACTTAGCAGTCACGTTCAAGCATTTTACTGCGGGGACAAATATGCAACATGCATTCACGACTCACGAAATGCAACATACTGCTGTGACATTGTCGCTGCAAAACTGCAACACAAGTTTTGACTGATAAAGCGAGTTTGTAATAAGCGCTTTACTTCGAAACTTTACTTTGAACTGAAATGTTCATAGTTTTGTGACAATTCTGTAAGAGTTACATGAACTACTTTCACATATATTTTTTGATTTCGTTATCGGCTCATATTATCTGACATTACTGTGGAATATTCACAAAACTTATGAAGAAATAGATACTAGTGGCTCTGTGAGCTGTAGACCTCGCGAGTCTGTATATCTTTTCATATTTATTTTTATTTTGTCTCCACAAACATCCCCGACCCCTTAATTTATTTTATTTTTAATCTTTTATGTTTTGTTTTTATTTTCACAGATTTTTTTTATATTTTATTGGTTGAGAAATGTGACCTGTAGAGGAAAACAGCCTCAACGGTAGACCTTGTAATCTGGCAACCCCCATAACTCCGTAATTTTTTTAAATTTCCAAAAACTGACTCGACAAATTTTTTTTTTTTATTTATCGAACCTGCTCACAAAATTTCACGAGAATCGGTTGAGAAACGCAACCTGTAGAGTGAAACAAACAGATAGACATACAAAAGCAAATTTGGCCAAGCTGAAACAGAGACACTTCGCTCGCTCGGTCAATTAGTATAATATAGTTATAGATAGATACTTACCTACTGGTTCTCTTTTTTATATAATAAAAGTAATACAATTCTAACTTCTACATGAATTTGACTAAATAAATCTACGTGCCTCTATTGTTAAGATATTGGTTTTCTTTTGTAGCTTTCCTTATTCATTCTGTTTCTTCTTTAGATGGTAAAAGCGTCTAATAAGTAGATAATTATTTAAAAATTCAATATCAAATTATTATGTAGTGGGTGGCCTACATGGTTTATTATTGATGGACTTGAAATGAAAGTGTTTATTAAGACAGAACATACTTATGACAATAAAGACGACAATAAGCCAACAAGACAATAAAGACGTTGCAGAAACTCGCGAATATGGCAAACAAGGTCAAAACTAACATGTTTGCTAAAGCAATATTTGTGTAGGTGCCTATATCAACGAAGTGTATTTTGAGAAAACCAGGAGCGGTTGGTTTTCGATTCCGCAATACACGTTTCAAGATGTTACTGCTTTTTTATTTGTGTGGTTATTCGGAGAAATGGCCGAATTAAGAAATGAACGAACAACGAAACAGCCGAAGAAGGATTTTGGACCGTGCTCATTTGGGGATATTGACGTAACAGACCGAGACTCTTTCATTGACATTACGAGTAAAAAAAAACTTTGATGACCAGCCAGACGTCGGAATCTCCCGGTCATTAAGGCCCGGTTTTTAATTAATTTATTACATTGAATTTGCAAGAAGTTCTAATATTTATAATAACAATTATTATTTTTTTGTTATTTTGATATTCTAAATCTAAATAAAGCCAAGCCTTTCCCCACTGTCACAATACAATTTAAAAAGAGGGCACTTTAATGCGGACAATAACCAACCATGCAGCAACAATTTTAAAATGCATTTTGGAGGTTTGTATCCAATCAATATTATTACGGCTGGGTGTGGTGGACTGTACCAGAGAACTGTCCAGAAAACGCCAGACGTCAGTGATCTTTGACAACCGACCAGAAAGTTCGAGAAAGCTGTCATTTCCCTTCAAAATATTCGCTACTCGAGACAGCTGACTGACAAAATTGGATGGAAGACTCTAGAATCTCTGTTCGAGAAAGGTCGCTACTCAAAGAGATTGAATAACGAAAAGAAGATCGAAATAGGAACATTCTCGAACTGTCATAGGGGTATATAAGGATCGCAACCGCCTAGTCGGGGAGTTCAGTGTGAGTTCAGTGCAGTAGACCAAGAGCCGAAGTAAATAAAAGTGCAAGTTCAAGTGCCTGTGACAAAGTGCAGTGAAAGTGATTATTTCGGTGTTGTGCTACCCTTGCGCGTTCAAGCACAGTTTGTGACGTAGGCTTGTGTACTATATGTGTGTAATAAAGGACTTATTCCTCGTGAACGAATTTTTCAATCCCTGAAGCCCGCTCGCTTGTAACAATATGGATCTGGACCGCATTATATCTATCTATCATAGCTATTTATATATCAAAACTAATCCTTATTTCCCTATGTCACGCCATAACGTGAGAACGATTTCACCAATTTCATTATTATTATTATTTAATACTTTGTGGAAGGTTCTTACGGAAATAAAAAAATAAAAAATTACGAAATTGAATTTGAATTTGAAATATTTAACTTAAAAAAAACTAACACAGCGCGAGCGTACCTGCAGGCAATATCAATATGTTCAACTAAAACGCAGCTACTTCATGAAATGGTCAAGATGATTTGATCATATCGTAAAATTATTACATTCATTGCCGATAGAGGCGCTGGCTTTGTTTATATACCAACATGCCGCGTTATTTCTCGCAGTGAAAAAGTGAATAATTCGTTATTAAAATGGGGAAGAAAAAAAGAGTTTATGATGAAAAAGTACTCTGAAAATATCTGTCGGACTTAGAGAACAATAAGTACCAAACATAATTATGATTCTTATTGAATATTTCATGGACGCCCTATTTTCAAGATATGGCCAATCATGGACGACAAAATCATGAAATGTTCACGATTTAATGATCTGGTCAAGTTTAGTTGCCCACATCTCATGAAATGCGACCATTTCATAAAATGATCGAAAATTTCATGATGTGGGCAATTCTATGATTTGGCCACGATGTGTATGTAGGTTTACGTGACTAATCAAGAACAAGTTCATGCGAAAAAAATTCACTATCGATCATATCGCAGTTTCAAGCTTTGCACGTTTGTAAGTAGCCGTAGCATGTGCTGCATGTTGTTTTAGGCGCTGTTTGTCGTTCTTCGTGCGATCATGCGATGCGACCAACGAGCAGTTTCATCGCCCGATGGGCGAGTGATGGTAAATTTGGACAGCGCCTAAAGGTAAAATTTAAGACAACTCACTAGGCATGTTGGCATCTTGCTCCTCCCTGTTCAAGTCTGCTATATTACCATTTTAGACACATCCTCTCCACTTTGGAACGAGTATCGTATACGTTATAGTAGTTATAGCAATTAGGTCAGAGAGAAAAAAACCTCCCAAGTACAATAAGCTATAACCGATATCCTTGATCCATTTGCTTTCAATAAAAAATACTTATAATAACCGTGAGAATAACACTCAGAAAATAGGGTCAATACTAAATAAACCGAGCTAGCACATTCTACCGTAGAACGATGAGAAATAGGGTGTATCCCGCAAACTTTAGAATTTTTCTCTCTCGCTATTCATTTCCCGGCGTATGTTTGTGAAAATACTGAGATAAATGCACTTGCGTGCCCCGCTATGGCATGAATTGTTAGGTCTTGATTTAAATTTTAGAACTAAAATGTTCGGATTGTTGTTTGTTTTCTTTATTTAAAAAAATACAGCCAAAATCCCCATAGAAAAGTTGGTACAAAACTATAGAGTTGAATATTGTACGGTCGATTAGTACGCACATCTAGGCGCATCTGTCTCAGGAGTCTCTGTCAGTCACCGATAGTACCTTATAATCCGTGTAAAAGACAGGTATTTAAAAGATTAAAGTTTTGAATACAGAGTCAGCGTAGCCGACTACGGCCTGATTACTCTAATTGAGGATAAGTTCAAGCCCCTCGGTGGGGACGTATATGAGCTGTTGATGATGAAGTTTTTAATAACAGGCAGACTTGAATTTGATATACTCATCAACTCTTATTGGTACCTCCTCATCAAGTACAAGTTAATATAAATGTAATTACAAATATTTGTCAAAGATAAACAGCATTAGGTAGCTCAAACTTACTGCGCTGCAATCTAAACTGCTTTAGTAGAAGAAAATCTGTTTATTTTCAATTAGTTCGGTAAGCCCTCCTTCTCGCAAGCTAGCTTGAACGACCAGTTTTGAGGTTCAACGCTGCCGGGGTATGTAAACTGTCTGTGTTGGCTTTGGGAAGCTTCAGGCCCTATCTTACTGATTGGGTTCTCTCACTTTGACCTGCCTGAACATCGATCACCACTGACTAGTTTAACTAATAGAGCTTTTATCATATTTCAATATAGCGCTGATTACTTAGGAACAATATCAACTTCCTGTGGCAACACGCCCTTTGAAACGAACACGTTGGTGTAATTTGAGGAATATCTTGATGTCATTAATCAATCTTAAATAACCTACAACGATAATTGATTAATATTAAGTTTATGCTGCTGAGATAGTAAAGGATCAATCAGGTGGTTTTATTACTAATTTATAAACTAATAAGAACGTAAACGTTACGTAATAATGCCACAAGCTATTATTTTATTTATTCTGTAGTCTAAATAAAAAAAAACTAAGAAAATTCACGTGATATTGGTACATTAAATTACCTAACTGTCATGAGAAACTGTCATACATGCGCAGTTTAATCGTTTTCATAACATCATGCATACAATTTTATTTAACTTGCACTGTTTAAGCACTTGCTGTTATTGGATTTTGCTGAAATTTGGTACACTTATGTAACCGCGATGACAATGCAATATTATGATACCATGGAGCTGGTCTGATGATGGAGACGGAAGGTGACCATAGAAATTCCTCTAATACACAACACAACCTAGTCGTGTTTGGGCCCGTTGGATTTGTCTTAGCAAGGATACTCCACTCTTTATATTATCGGTAAACTTATCTAGCAGACATTAGTTTTGCTCTTTTATGCAATTTGAATATCATAATTGCCCTGGCAGCTTGTCATAATATTCTGGACTTATAGTGTTGCTTTAAATAGCTCCCAGATGTTCATAAATACTCCTCCAGAAGTCGATAATATTGTGCTAGCACTACAAAGTGCTCCTCGAGGCTTTCGGGTAGAGCAAATATGGCCGCATTGTGCCAATAATTTTACCTTAAAGTTGTCAACAGCAACCTTCTATGTAATCTAAATATTTGTCTTTAGTTGAGTTATTGGGTTGTCAAAACTAGGGATTAAAAGTTGTTTAAAAAACGATTTGTTTTTCTTATGAGTCTCGCTTTGAGATGAGATCGGTTTCAAAGAATCTTTTTTGAGACGTTGTTGATGAATTTATTTTATAAGGCAGCAGTGGCACTATCTTGATACTTGGATATGAAGAATAACTACCCAGGTACGTGGATAAATTGATCAAAGGAAACCTTATTGCTATTGCACGAGGGTGTCGAGTCCTTCGTTTGAAATGCTTGATATGCTCATCCACATATCGTCTCAAGCGTTAACAATAACGGTAAAGGATTACATCGTGATGAAACCTGCACATTCCTGTGAAGAAATTCAAAGATTATGTGTGAAGTCGAACAACCCGCACTGAGCCAGCGTAGTTGACTTAGGCCTCGCCCTAACTCAGGGCAAGCTCACGCGCTGTTAATGAGTTAGCAATGACTTGCTGAAACTACCACGCTAGCGTCTACCGCGGCCTGCTCACTCAGTCATCAGATTTATCCAATTGAGCACGCATGGATGGGATATGTTATAGGTAAAGGAGTGCCCTGTCGAGTATTTATGCTGTTTGCCAGCATAACTTGTCTTGTTACCAGACTATTCCCTAAAAAGATCATGAATCAATTTGGTTCTCAATTACATATCTGAAATCAGTTAATTAACATTTAATTAATTCATAAAAAGATAGCTATCATTGTATGTATTCTACAATTTAATTCAAACTCTAGTTTTTTTTATATAATATATATGTAATTTATGATCTATTTTAAAATAGCTAATAATTTAAAATAATTATAGAAAACAAGTTGATTCCAAGATACTTTTGATGTTGTGCACCTTGTATTGGAATATGCAAGAGTTTGTTCATAGGTTAATTGCCACATGAGAAAAGAATTTATAATAATATTCATGTCCGTCGTTATATAAAATAATAATTGGCAGTATGTTCACGAAAACATGCTAATAGACTAAAAAAAAGCTTTGAACCTTGGTATTTTATGCTTACATATATTTTTTCTTATGGTTGGATTTAATTGGACTTTCATCGCTACTTTGGGGTCTTTATTAGACTATTTTCATAGTAAGGGATGATGATAGTAAGAGAGATGATATTTCATAGTAATAGACAATATAATGATGATAGTAAGAGAGATGATATTTTTATAGTAAGAGATGATGATGATGATGATGATGAAAGTAAGAGAGTTGATATTTTCAACAAATTTAAAAACGCCTGTTGTTCCATAAATTTTCTATACGCTACACCACGCGCACGATGACATTAGGAATGCCTTGATCATTATTTTCAGAATAAGACGTTTTGGAAATAGAAATACACATAACACGTAAAAATGATATTCGTTCATCACATTCCATAGAAATCCATTCCATAAATAAATATTCACAAAAACTTCCCATATAAGCCTTTTGCACGCCCCCACATGTGAAGGCCTCATAGCAACAGAAATTAAAATAGATACCTAATATCCATAATAATTTGAATCAGAAGTCAATTCTCCGAATTTTGCCCTACAATAGGAGGGTATCTGCTATTAAAACGATATTTTTTGTTGCTCATATTTCATTCAAGTACCTACCGATAATATACCTCAAGATGACTTTTTATCAACAGTCACGTTTGTGAATGCGTGCCACTTTATTACTTGGTATCCACGTATATTGTTTCTAGACAGTTGTTTCTTTATGTATTACTGTTTGTTTATTATATCGTAAATATCTTCCCCATTGGCAAGACACTAGCTGAAACAAAATTTATACTTTAGCACTTCCTCCATGGCCTGTCTGTAATTTACATGGTGTCGTACGAGTATTTGCTCCGGTCCTGGTAAACCGTCTAGACATTGTTTACGATCTGTGGTCAAAAGTTTGCCCGGTTCTCTGCCACACTGGATAAAATATGGCTCTTTGTTGACAAAAGACTATCGATCTCAGAGCTAAGGACGACGGAATTCCAAACTTTCCATTAAAATTTTCGGGGCATGAAAGTAGCAATTAAATTGTTTAAATAGTTTGTGAGGAAATAGGCGTGCGATTTTCAGTTTTTGACAGAAATTTATCTTATTTGGTTATTTTTTATATTCTTCTATTATGTTAGATTATGTTAACTTAATTAACGATAAGAGCTCACTGTCATTTTGCTCATTCCACACAAATTCCTAGTAACTACAGCAAGAAATTGCGGGTACACGTCGTTTAATTTTTCAAATGTCTTATCCTAGTATGGGTCGTCTCGTGGGGGCTCTATTTCAGCCTCCTGCGAAAGTAAAAGACCTCTTGTAAATAATAAACGAGTTCCCTGCTCAATATCTGTCGGCCTCTATCACATAAACTCGGTGATTTGATTTTCTATGCTACTCAATTGCCGCTTCTATAACGAAAAAGCATGACTTGAATTATTTATTTAAAATAAGTATCGAACTGATACGAGTCAACTACTAACGTTTTTAAAATAACACATTTACTCACTTTTTGAGTTAAAAGTTCTAGGTTTTTCTAGGAGAAGATGGAAACAAGAAAAATACATCTTCGAATAGAGATTGTAGTATATAACTCATGCGTAAATTAAAACGCAGTCAGCCTACGTATGTTTCTGTGCACATTTGGGCTACGAAATAATATACGATCCCAGCATATGCACGGAAGCTTATGAATTATTTAGTATTTTCTCTGGCAAGGTTTCTGATTCACAATTGGTTACTTTCGCCATTCATAACACACCATGATTTATTAGGTTTTAAAATCGTTGCTTTGTATACTAATCATCAGATGCTTTTTATTTGGGTTTTATTCATTTCATAATTTTTATTCAAAATTAGCTGCAACGATATTTTACTTACTATTTTTGAAGAATTAAGCAATTAAGTTACAAAGATTAGCAGTAAAATTTAAGTGACTCTATTAAAATAAGGCTTCTTTCCACCACACCCAATCAACGTATAAGTTCCATCATAGTAATATTCTCTTACTTTACACAACTCGAAACAGGAGCTCTCTAAATCCCGGCAAAACTCTGCAATATACTGCAGTGCAAACACAATAAAGGTGAGATCTTGTTCAACTAGGTCGGCAAAAGAAAAGTAGATTCCCCCAAATTCTGTTTGTTCAAAGTTGGCGCGTGGTCCACTGAGCTGTTGTCGAAATAATATTTAAGTGTTTCTCTAACATGGTTTTATTTGGGTTTCATCGAATTCTGACATATTACGGGAACTTGGTTTTCGTATGAGACTTTTTAACCGACCTCACAATCCGTGTCAAAAACGTAATGAAATGAATGAATCACACTTACACATCATTAAAAAAAATCTCTCTGTCTCTCTGCTGCAACAGTCAATTCATGACAGAGTGAAGAGATTAACTCTGTCATGAGTTTCAAAATAATCTGGGAATTCTCTTTAAATCATTTTGTCATGTTATATCAAGGGATATTTTTTATTCAATACACTAGCATACAACCATTTACAGTAAAACTATGTAGGCCCTTTTCAGTACATGCTTACAAAAGAGATATTTGCGGTGAAATTTAAAAATTGTTGTGTCCCAGATTTCTGGTTCTTTGTTCAAGTCACGACCGCATCCCACGGGAGCACTTACAAAAGATGCTTACGGTCACTCTGTTTATAGAGGAAATACCCTTCTTAAAAATATTTTATGCGGATATTCATACGACCTCTTTGTGCCAATATAGACTGGAAAAGGTCCATATGAAATATTTAATAGCTGCTCTTAAATATTACAAAGTTCGTAAGGGGAAAAGTCATAAATACTAAAAGGACTACTTACTTTGGTTTTCGAATTTTTTGGTCACTAAATCGTTTTATTTGGTTAAATGTAACTGCTAAAAACTTGAATAGATACTTGTACTTAGATACCTAGATATTTATTTGAATTTTCAAAATGAATATTTTAATACGTATTTATTTATATTTTATGCTCATGTCGTTCAACAATATATAGATTTGCTTATACAAAACGACGTAAATAACAAAAACGAACATCACTGCAGAAACAACGAAAATAGACTGCATCTAACACTCAGTCTGGCGCAAGCTGACAAGGACACCCAACCCCACGTAGGTGGGATAAGGGAAGAGAGAGGAAGAAGAAGAAAAACTGACTTGCAGTCGTACAAGGGTATTGGGTACTTCCACTCTTGCCACGGTTTCATGATGCCATATCATCATCATCTCAGCCGGAAGACCTCCACAGCTGAATATAGACTTCCCAGGTTTCACCAAGTTATCTGTCCACCTTATGGGAGGCCGTCCAACACTACGCCTTCCGACCCGTTCGAGAACTTTTCATCCTCGTCGGTTATTAGTTCGTCGAGCTATATATATATATATAGCCTGCCCTTACTACTCCAATTTGCTAATCCTGAAAGCTATGTTGATGACATTGTATGTCCTCATTTCTGATTCAATCACGTAGTGAGACTCCAAACTCGCTCGCTGAGCGACCCTGAGCTTGCCATATACCTATATAATAATTTATATTTTGAAAGATCAATATACTTTTACAGCGATCTCATACTCGTCCTAATTACTTACACAAAACCACATCGTTCGTAAACTTAGCACAGACTACAGGTTCACAAATTTAAGTAAAATTTGAGCCAATCAATTTGAATCTGGAAGCGTTAAGCCAAAGGTGGTATTTCAGTGGTAGGATGAGCGTTCAATATTAAAGCGATTAGAGAGTTAATTGCAGATTGTATGTCTTGCGAGGATTCGTGGCCTGGAGGCAATAGCTACACAGCGCTAGGGTTAACCACTAAGTGCATGTGCGGTTAGCATGAACACGGCTACGGCAACTCCTCACTATAATTATATTCAACTGAATATTGTGTAACAGAATATTTAAAAACTAAAGCAGATTAAGTTTGAAGTTCTGAATTTCTTCTAAGGACTTAAATTCGTGTAGAAAAATTTATCTATTATATACCTAGTAGTTTGTCAATGGTTCCATTGTTAATTGGTTATTGTTCGTCGTAGATGTGCTATCAAAGCCAGAGCGCGTCAAAGTTTTCATTGCGCCAAATTGTTCTAAAAATTACGAAATTTAGATTATCAGGAAAGCTTACTTTTAAATAGGATGGCAATTATATTCCAGTAGTAGAATCAGTATTTTTATACATGAGCTAGCCAAGGTAACGCATCTTTTGTTAATTTCTCAGTGGGAGCGTGATTAACGCTGCGTCAGCCGCTAGGTTTACAGGTTTCTATCATCATTATTATCAGTCTATATCCACCCACTATGTAACAAAACAGTGGTACCAACCCGAAACACGGCGACAGTACTTATAAAACTGAACAACTTTTCCCAGGGAACATAGGTAGAAATATGGAAAGCTCATTCGCAATTTTTTGTTTCGCGTTGTCTGACGGTAATTTGAACAGTTTGTACACCTCTTAACTTTTATAATAACTAAAAGAACGAACTAGGAAAATTTGGGTAGATTCTCTTTTTTATTTTTAAGCAGTGTTCTACGTTTACCATAAAGTTTAAGTAAATAAAAGAGCTCAGGTTTAAGCAAAATTATTTTTGTAGCAATCGTATTTTCATTTCGAACTTGATTGAATTTCAAATTTCGGAGAACGTTATGCAGCACGCATACTTACTCAGGTTTTTGATGTAAATGTTCGCACACATTTTGCATAGGTAATGCATTTTTACTTGAGCGATGAACAAATCGAGCTTGAATATTTGATGTATTTTAAAAGATTTGTCACTTGGTTAAAATATTACCTTTTGATCGTTACGGTTGTTATTCCCATTGATGTATAAACTAGCTCTCTAAACTTTTTCTTGTCTTGAATGAGCCAAGTTCCCACTGTCTAGTTGTTGTCACAAGAGTTCAAACGTTTCCGGGGTCGAACTCGCCGCCACGCCGCTGGCTATTCTCGAAAATCCAATATAATATGTATAACAAATAGTCTGTTATTCAATTTTATTAACGATTTCATTAATTTATTATTTCAGCCGAAAAACGATTAAGTTTTCGAAACGTAAAATTTAGACGAGTAACAACTCATCTAAATTTCAAGTGGTCTAAAACATTATTTTATCTATTTTAGAGTTAATCTGAAAAGATTTAACCTTTCAATGTAAATAAATTTCGATCTGACAAACGATTGGTCATTAACGTAGATTTTTTGATGAAACTACAGATTACATGTTCTAGCAATAAATATTATGTACGTATACCTAGTAGGACCTTACAAAATATTATCTACTAAACATGATAACTTAAAAGTCTAAATGTGAAGAAAACTTGGAACGTGTAAGGTCAAACTCTTAGCAGTTTCCAATACCTCTGACCCTGGTTCCATTGAGCAACAAACGTGACTCAGTGCTCGTTTAAGCTTCGACCCGTGAAATGTTAAGCGCGCCAAATATATCTGAGTCGGACGTGACCAGACTGAATGCACCCACTATAAATTTTCCGACTGCAATTTTCGAAAAGAAGCTTTTTTACTTTTGCTTGAAAGCAGACAAGAATACCTTGATTGTTTTATTTTAAATGCGTTACGTTTTATTTCAAAAACTACATACTTACATAGATACCACGCCACGTACAGTCGAATTAATTGAATCATGCATGACCCACCATCAAGATCATTTTCTTCCAGTGATTCAAATACAAGTAGGTCGAAATTCGCCTGAACATACATTTGACAGTCATGCCTTATTGTTTTGACAGTTTGAAACGAATTAAAGGCACAGTGAAACAGGATTCAGTTGGCTCGACTGTACCTATAGGTAAAAGGGATTCAGGAAAATGATTATTCATGTATAGATTTTGTTAGACCATGAAAACTTGTAATAAACACACTTTATTAAATATTCGCTTTTTTATTTTTTATTTATGTACAGACAAAACATATTATTATGATATTACTTTGCATCCATTACAAACATCACCTCACCACGGCCACACCTTGAAGAATATTACCTTACATGTTTTTCTTATTTGTTTACTAATCTGTGATCCAAAACAAATGAAAGAAAATTCCATGATTCGATCAATTTCGGTTGCCGAATCTCTTCAGATTGAGAGATAACAAGGGATCTATTTTCAATTACTCCAGTTGTGTAACATACGTTATTTTGTATTGGATATCTGGAAACACACCTTATACGTTTCAGTAATTTTCAACCTGAATATTTACAGGATATTTCGCACTTGCTCTATGTATTGTATACCACTTTTGGAGAGAAAATTTAAACAGTTAGGAGAGGGGATAAAATTGCGCTTGGTTTAGAAAATACTCAATAGTTACTCTTTTTTTTTATTCAGCTAATATCCAACGTTCATCAAACAATCACACATATTAAATTTACACAACCATATTATAACTATTTACATTTTCAACTTGGCATTCGCAGTAAGGAGGTGAAGTTCAATCAATCAATCAGCCTATTGCAGTCCACTGCTGGACGTAGGCCTCCTCAAGGGCACGCCAAAGCGCACGAACACCCGCTTTCCTCATCTAGCCACCACCAGCGAAGGAGGTGAAGTTATCAAGCGCAAATAGGTCAGTTTTAGAACACCAGTGTAGGATTGCCGCTGACTTGCAATTGCAACCGTATGTTCTCAGCGACACATCCAATTTTCCGGACTATAGCCGGAGTACACTCCTCTCCAACGCACACGTTCTACCGCCATTGTTAGGCGTCGCAAAGAAGACACTTGTAACTTTATCGGTACTCGTACAGGATTAAATTCACTCCCATTACAGGAATTAAATACGAAGCAAAAGCAAAGAAAATTGCAGCCAATTTTCTCTGTGTGTATTAAGTCACCGAGATTTAAGCGCTAGACGCGAGCTTTCGCTTGTGTCGTACGTTTCTTTGATAAATTACTGGGTAAGGTGTAACATTTTGTTTTCTCATTTGATTAAATAAATAAATGAAACGAATGCAGTCTTTTATTCACTGCGACAGCTCTTAGCGACCTAAAAGGCACTACTGATTTGGACTTCGACACTGAGAAAAAATACAAAATCAAATGTTATTTCAATACAACCAAGTTCCATCAGTTTAAAACAAGCTCTCTAACAAACTAGTTTGCCGATATCCTACTCTAAACCAATCGCCGAGATCCGAGTGGCACGACTAGATGAAAACTCGGCACAGTCCGTCCGGTATAAATTCGATTTAAACCAAGCAGATTTGCACTCTCTTTTGCTTTTACGTTAATAAAGTGTTTCAAGTGTTGGATTTACTTGATTGAAATGTTATTGATTCGTATTTAATAAATTCAAAACAATTTTTCAGAAGGTATAAAGGGGGGACGTATATTACGAGCTGTTGATGATACTGTTGGTAACTTTTGCTATACCATTGCCTAGGTTATGTCGTTCGTTTTACATTATTAAATTTCCAATAAAGTGAAAATTTTAAAGTGTAGTTTTAACTAAAATTGAAACTTTTCAGTAAAATACGTCTTGACATAATATGTTTATAAAAATTGAGAAAACTATTAATATTTTAATCTAATTAATTGGGTAGATGGAAAATTGAAAATATTATTCGGTATCACACTAATATTATAAACCATACAAATATTATAAATGTGAAAATATGTTTGGATGTTTAGATGTTTGTGCCGCCATCACGATTAAAGAACTCAACAGATTTTGATGTTTGGAATGAAGATAGTTTGTAAATTTAACGCATAGGATACGAGAAAAAGTCTCAATCCCACGGGAAAATTTTTTAGAGCATACCCGCCGCCGCGGGCGGACCGCTAGTTTTTTATATTTTTAAATAATAATTCAGACTATTATAAGAAACGAATTCGACTGTTTTATAGTTTAGTTCATGTATCATTTTAATATAATTTATCAAGCTACGAGAAAAACAACCATACTTGTAGATTTGATTAACTATAATAAATGATACGAAATACGAGTATCTCCTACCCTTTGTCAAATCGACAAACGTATACAATGTTTACCTTGCACAATTTTTTTGTAAAATAAATCGAATTTGTGTCAATTCACGACTTTTTATTTGCCTAGATACCCGTACATTTATATCAATTGAGAAACCCTAGAAACTAATTGTATTATAAAATGAATCTTAAACACATTGCAAAAAAAGATCTTTGAACTTATATAACATTGCTTTTGAAAATAATTCAGCTTTCATGGACTATAATGTGAGTGCTTATGTAAATTGTTATAGCAACATTTTCTTGTTTTATTATTAAATTGACGGCTTTAGTAGCTTCTGCTAGCAAATCGATTATAAATAGAGCTTTTGGTTCACTGAAGTACAAGCACGCAACAAAAGTTAACTAATACGTAATGGAATATGTGGCAAACTTAAACTAACGTGAAATGTTCCCGTGACTAACCTATCAATTTTGTTGGCACGAAACTCCAGGAGGACTTGTACAGATCTTGCGTTTTGCTGCAAACCTCTTTTGACTGTAGCACTTAGCTTATTACTAATGGAACTCTCCTGTTAAACCCCTAGAGGAGTGAAACCCTTAGTGCTATGGTTATTATAATATGTAAATAACTCTTACACATTTCATACTTCTAGAAAACAAATTTAGGCTGTGAAGTTGTTCGTTAGACATTGCGTAGATTTGTGAGTTTACTCGTAATCTAATTATATACTTACTTACTCCGCTGGCTCAGCGATCCAAAGTGGACCTTGGCCTCCGCGACGAGAACACGCCATCCATCTCGAATCTAATTCTATATCTTAACTATATTTTAGTAGTAGTAAATTAAAATCTTTAAGTCACTAAAAAAATAATATTATAATTTAATAACATTATGTGCTTTAATAATATTTCTGCTCCCATTAGTTTTACTTAAGAGCTCCAAAGAATTATTGCAAAATCATGCGGCTAATTAATTTTATCACTACTTTTTACTATTTACTATTTTGTTCATCAAAGTTCTTAACGAAAATCGTACGGGATTAAGGTGCGGCACTTTTCTTTATAAAACCAAAATCTAAGCAGGGAAACACACATATCGCGTTTAGGAAAATGCGCTTTCCACTCACTTGCAAGTCCGCTCATAAACGATTGACTATTGATTTTACGTCTTCCCTTTTCTATGGTTTTGAGTTGCGACACATATGTTAGGTCCATTAAAAAATAAACAAGACATTAAATACAGAACATAGTGTTGTTTATTAATACAAAACACGTTGCTTACTTTTTTAAATGTTAAAGTGCTTATCGCGTTTTCAACATTCCTCGCCCCGAAATTGTATAAAATCGAACAAACATCGTCATCGCAGGTCTTCAGTATGTATGAACACACACGAGAAAAGTAGATAGGTAAGTAGCTTTACGCCGTAATTTACTGATGTGAACCCACTTTAAAATTAGCTTTCTCGTAGTATTAATTACAGTACAAAGTGCATTAAGCTTTTTGTCAGCCCAAGCGTTCTGTTTAAAATAAGCACTTACTTATTAAACTGGTGATACGGTTTGCTTAGACCTTTCTCTGTGTTGTAAAAAATTACGTTTATGCGTTTTAAATGTTCAGGTATTTTGTTTAAACAGTGTTATAAAGGTACAGGAAAAAATGTAAAGATAAGAAAATAAATAATTTTAAAAATGGGGGTGTAATGTTACATAAATACCGCCCACGTGTCTAATATAAAGAACATTTTTCTCTTAATACTAATCAAAGTATAACTTTTAACTGACGGAAATAGATTTAAACATAAGAAGTAATATTATTGAAATTTAATATAATGTTCGGAAGATTAAACACTACTCTAAAGTAGTATATTCTATTCTATTCTTGTCTATTCTAAAATTTTACTGTTCCCCCAACAAACAGCCAGCCGCGCAAGAACAATGTTCGAACATTTTTCATACTCAGTGAGTTCCTACATAAAAAATCAACAACACAACATCGAAGAGAAATATGGTAAATGTTTATCATTTGCATGATGAGATTTGTTCGGTGCCATGTGAGAGGACGAAAGATCGCAAAATTGGCTTGAGCCCCGGGTAAGAAATATAGCAGTAAACGTCACGCACGATGTTAAATTGTCGATATTTCTTATAGACATTTTCTGTTTGCTTTTCCTTATTAAGTTCACAAAAGCATTAAGATGGTTTAATTGTAATAAAAAGATCCGTGTTTTTATGCAGTAACGCATATTTTAGCTTGCACCGCTTTGTTGGTTACTGTTACAGTTAAGGCTGTTTTATATTGATTCCTCAGAGGAAATAAAAGACGATCGCGTGAGGCGAAGCGCGTCAGAAATCTTTGATTGATTCAGTCGCTGACGTCAGTCGGTCGTCAAGTCAGCGGTCCGGGACTGCCATCTTGTAAATAATTGGTTTTCAGTACAACGCTGACGGGTCGACGCTGCGCTGTCTTGAAATATATTTACAATTATTGACTTGACGACCGACTGACGCAAGTGACTGACTGATTCATTCTGAAGACAACATTGTATTATGTTATTAACACGTTTTTATTAACTCGCTTTCGTGTCTGTCTGTCTGTTTGTTTGTTTGTTTGTTTGTGGGTTTGTTCGGTCCGAATCTTGCAACTAATTTTTGGAGCACTTGATGTCATTCGATTGTGCTGAAATTTGGTACACTTATGTAACCTCGGTGACAATGCAATATTATGATACTATGGAGCTGGTCTGATGATGGAGCCGGAAGGTGGCCATAGGAACTTCTAAAATACACAACACAACCTCGTCGTGTTTGGGCTCGTTGGATTTGTCTTGACAAGATTTTTAGTCATACGTGATGTCCAGGGTCTCATGATGAAGCCGAAAGGTAATCTCAACGTAACAACATAATCTCGTCTTGCTTGGGATTTTTAGTCTTAGCAATTTAGTCCTACGTGAAGTTCAGGGTATCTTGCAAAATTTAAATACGCTGGACTAAAAAGCACAAAATAATTATCAAGTAAAAAATATTTTTTAACAACACGTTTTAACGCACTAAAAGTATAAAATAATTTTTATGAGATTTTTATTGGCGTACTACTCTTGTAGTACTTAAAACGAAAAACGTGGGGTGCATAGAGTAGATTTTGAAGCATAACCGTGTTTCTCAAATTTCTTTATAAAAAATTCATAGACATCTTCTAGGCGACCGTAGTCCATCTTGTTGAAATGTGTGCAATGAAGAATATATATATATATATGAAATGGTCAAACGTAAGTATTTCCAGTAATAAACAACAATTGAATTGCAATGCAAAAAATATACTAATAATAACTATTTTTAAGTTTTCAAGACATAACACATAACAACCGCTGGCACTAATGAGAATTAGAAGACTTATTCATTGTTATTAGTAGTGATATTAGTGTAATGACTCATTACATTAACAATATGTTAAATATCAATAAGTAGTATAGAAAAACTTACAGCGTCAGCTATGCTGTTTTTCAGCCATCACCTCGTTCTCTACTTAGAATATCTATTTCATGCACCCCACGTTTTTCGTTTTAAGTACTACAAGAGTAGTACACCAATAAAAAATATTTTATACTTTTTAGTGCGTTAAAACGTGTTGTTAAAAAATATTTTTTACTTGATAATTATTTTATGAATAAGTACAAAAAATGTCCATGACCAACAAGACAAACCTTGATGTCAGAGTTTTTGAGTCGACAAAGCTCTCTGACATGACTTTTTGAATGTTTTGTCGATAAATATATTTGGGTTAGCCTTATCGACCAAAGGTAAAGGTTTATCACACTTTATTCACACTCAAACTTAATATTGTTTAGATGTTTGGATTTGTTCCGCCTTCACGCTTAAAGTACTCAACGGATTTGGATAAAATTTGAAATGGAGATAGTTTGTACCCTGGATTAACACATAGGATACATTTTACGGGAAAAAGCCTTATTCCCACCGGAAAATCTTACATATCGCGAGCGTACCCACAGGCGGATAGCTAGTGATTGAATACAACAATAGTTGAAATTGTAGTAAGACAATGAACCTAGTATATAGGTAAAGATTACAAGGCAAGAACAGAACTGATTACAAATTCAAAAGCTATGATCGATAAAGCCACTTAGGTTATCAAAGGATCAAAGTGAATTATCTTCAAAGGGCGTAATAACAAGACAGCTGACAAGCCTCTTCAAGAGATTAGCAAAATTGTTTTCAGATAAGTATAGATTTATTAAACCAATAAAAGACAAAGGTCGATATATTTTTCTGCCACTCCTCTGTGTTAAATGTTTTATGCACATAAAATACGAGGCAGTCTTTCAGGTTTGTCAGTTTGTTCGTTCGTCCAAAAAGTCACTTCGCGTAGTGTTATTTTTACAGTTATTGCTGCGGCCGCGAAATAGCTATAGCTCTATTTGGACTTCTGAAACCATTTACTATTCAATGATTAGTTACCTAGATGGTGTAACAATAAGTACGCAAATAAGTGATATAATAAAAATGAAGAAGTTGGTACATACCAAGACGAAAGTTACAAAGCCGCAGCACGCTTTCTTTTTTATGTTCTTAAAAATCAATATCATACAATGCATACAGCCAATAGCCAACTCAATCACTTTTTAGGCTGATGGCTGTTTGAGGGCACATTCTATGCTATTTGGTATTGAGAATTGCTTAAATAAATCATTACATTTTAGAGGATGTCGAAAAGTACATTTTTGTATTAGTATTGTATTGCATTGTGTTAATATTTGTGATAATCGTTAATAGAAGTTTCATTTAATAACAATAGAAAACCTAAGTTTCTACGAACCAATCCACGGGTAGGATTCCGTTCAATAGCGAAGCTTACGGTTGCTAATTTCAAGACCAATCCTCGACAATTAGGGGTAATTAATTCTATTTAATCCGGCCCATTTTGGAAAGGTCCTTAGTGTTTCAGGATAAGAAATGTCTTGATAGTGCTAGTGCTTTGAAGATTCTTCTATTGTATTAAAATAACAAATAAAGACCACTTACTGCCCAATGGCCAAAGCTTACGCCTTCTAATTTCTTTACCGTTTCACGACATTGGCTGCTTTTATTTATACCTGCATTGCATTAATACCTGCTTGTTTCAAAGGGTTGAGAGAGCCAGTGCTATCTGATCTTTGGGAAAAAGATTAGAAGATAATGACGATGATGTTAATAACTCTAGAACATGAAAAAAGATCTACCGTGTTTATTTTTTTATGTATATTTTAACTGTATTGAAAGTTTTATTTATCAACAGCATTCGTAGTCAAGTGGTCGAGCGTTTGACTCTCATAACGGTTTTCCGGGTTCGCTACCCGGTGGGGACACTGTCACACAAAAATATATTTGGGAAACTTTTCTCAGTTTGGTTAAGACATTGCAGGCTTAATCACCTGATTGACCGAAAACAAGGATGATTCCGTGCTTTGGAAGGCACGTTAAGCGGTGTACCGGCTTCTATCTAAGGACTTATGCGTTATGAGCCAAGTCAGTGGCCTATTGCAGCTCTATAATATTTACACCAGGTTTTGTGGTGGTCGAGCTTCCATAAGTCAAAAATTAAAAAGAAGATCATCAATAAGTCAAAAATTTCTTTAATTTACGTTTACTTCCTAAGATACAGGTTATCCTAGTTTAGGAGGCAGAGTTTATTATATTGTAACATTTTATGCCTAACATGTAAGAATCATTTATGTACTGATGGTCTTAAATAAAAATACTTAATACAAATGCTTACAATATTTTTACATACTTACACTGTCAGTAAGCCTTATGGTAAAAAGAAGAACGTTGTCAACCTATCCAACGATACCACACACTATAAGGTGACTACCTTAAACCTACCACTACCCTTAACCTACTACTTTTACCTTACGACTGTGAATAAAAAAGTAACCCTTACTTCACGTGTACTAGAGGAACCCTAAAACATTTTTTTAAGATTTAATTCTTCAGCTGTTGGCATAATTAATATGTATATCCATGCCAATTTACAGCCTTTTAGTACTAATTGAGCTAAGCCGCGGACGGACATGGCGAAACTATAAGGGTTCCTTTTTGTCGACGGAACCCTAAAAACGGTTTCCGATAATCTTATAGTAACGGTACATAAGATATTTAATATGAGGAATATAAGCAAAGGGTATTCACACAATATGTAATAGATGAAAAAAGGTATTCGATCTTGTACATAAGCTTGGAAAAAGAAATAAGGTCGTCTAAAAAGTTGAATAAATCTACGAAAAAAAATTACCAACAACAGGAAAAAACGTGATCCTACCCTATTTTTTTATATTCAGGATATCCGACAGTGATACACGAAAATCTAGGCTATTCTTATTTCGTGTGTTGCTAAGCAGACTATTAGGGTACATACTTATTAAATTACGCTGAGACATGAATGCAGGTATTCAAATATAATTTAGGTTTCAAAATTTTTTTAGAATGTGTTAGCAATATAACGCCTAACATCTCGGGTGTATCACAGCTCAGCTCATGAAACTGGACAACTTTTGTTCTACAACTTTTTAAGGCCCCGGCCTCGATATCAGCGGCGACGCAGTGATCGGGGCGGTGAACGGCGCCGTGAGCGGGGAGGTGACAACTTAAATCACCATCAAAGTACCACAATCGAATTTCCATTTATAGTGCTTTTACTTATTGTATAAATTAATGAATGACAATTTTTATAAGTATTTTAGCAGTGTTTGTGTTGCGTTATTTTTATTTTCTTAATTAAGGGTCCCAGAGCAATGAGTCATAATTAAAGGGCTTCGGATGCTCTTCCAATATAGCTGATACCAGGATTTGTGAGATTAGTACTTGATGAGACAAGGTTTTTGCAGTCCGCTCTCATACTAGAGTTTTTTCGATGTTGTGACAAAAAATAATGTTATTGAAATATTAGTATTCGGTGTAACATTTAGTTTTTCTTCAACTTAACGAATACCATGTACATAAAGTACTTACTTCATATTTTTAATATTTTTAGTATACCTAGTGTAGCGTTAAAAAAGAAAAGCTAGCTAACCTGTGGTCGACGACCACAGGCGAAACGTGAAATTTAGGAGAACAGAGAAAGAGTTAGTTAAATTTGTCCGAACGGTATAATATAAATTTAAAAGGGCCTAGAAATCACCAAAGTATCAAAAAGATGAGCCGAGAGTCGGGTCCTGAGGGGACTCCGGCGATATAGTGTCGCTGAACTAGTGTTGTGTTGTGGTGTATCGATGCAGGAAGGTGTAAAAAACCGCGGAGTACCCCGGAGAGTATAGCCAAACGGGAACCAAAAAAAGGGAGGGCCAGAGAAACCTAAAGGGCCTTTTTAGAATTTAGAAAAAGAATTTAGACAATTTGGCAAAATCCGCATACAAAAATACACTGATACAAAAAACAGGCTAAAAAATCCGCGTGATGGGCAGTATCCCTGGGGGGACGCCGGTGCGCGGGTCTGCGGCACTCGGCTAGCACGGGCGCGGACGCACACAACGCAGGGATCCAGGCACGTTCAAGGCCTGGTGGCCTGGAGATCGTGATAGGCACGGAGGGACCCTCGTGCGTGCGTCGCAGAGGGCCGGAAATACACTGTAAAGATTGACAAAGAAATAATCGCCATCCGACCAAGACAAGGAAAGAGAAAAGTGCGTCGATAAAAACCAGTAGGAAGACAACACAAGACTTACCCGGCTAGTCCAAAGTAGGAGCCTGTAGGAGCAGTAGGAGCAGTATTCCAAGGCTATATATCATTTACAGATATTTATTTAGTAAAATTCAACCACGTTCAAGGGATAAAACGTTTCCATCTCATGATAGACGACAGCTCAGAAAAACAATCAACAATTTAGAAAAAGGTCAAACCAAGAAAATTTTAAATTTGAAAATGTGACATAAAAACCGGCCAAAAGAAAAAAGAACCATACCAAAAAGGTTATTAAAAACCCTGCAGTAATGCTGCACTAGCACACTTTATGGACAAATGTGTATAATTATATATTTTTTAACGTATATTTTTAACTTTAATGTTCTTTGTATTCAAAACATCACTAAATCATCATGTGATATATTTTGATTATTTCAGTGTTTTACTTTCTATTGTTATTTTTATAACCAATACAATGAAACGGTTTATTTAAATTATTATTTTTAGTCGTATACTTTGTTCCATATATTATTTAAAATATAATGTCACAAGTACTAATAATACTTACCGGCATACTCATTGGTACTTGTTACGTGGTACGTCTCTTAACGAGCGGTTGTCAGTCCACCGCTGCCGCTCCGCTCACCGCGCCGCTGCCATCGAAGCCACCACCCCTGTGAAAATGTATGGAATTTTACATATTTCTCGCAGCTCGCCGCTCCGCTCCTCTCACCGCTGATATCGAGGCTGGGGCCTAAGATTCGTAAAAAATAGGTAATTTTGAACTTTCATTCAAACTGATCGATTGATCGAGTCAATTTTATTATCACGTTGTAGTTTTACCCCCTGGTGACTTCTCTCGCGCGTATATTATTCTCCACCTCTGTTAAGCAGTTATTTCACATATTTACCTCAATAACCCAGTAAATATTTGTACATAAGTAAACGTGTATTTTATATTTCAAGGCTGTATTTTACCTTTTTTACAATTTGCGTGGCTCGAGGAAGGGCAAACCATCGCCTGATACATATTTAAGCTCTCGTTTTCACTAAAGTGCTACTTGATTACACACTAGCGACTCTCCATAAAAAAAATGCAAGAACACATAAATAATTATAAAAATTAAAAAATAAAGGTGTTTGCTCAGTAGTGGGAGTTGTTCCACAAGGCTAAATAAAATAATCAATCAATCAACGGCCCGTTACAGTCCACTGCTGGACTATGAGCCTCCTCCACTTAATAAGTGGAGTGTTTCGCCATAATCTCCACGCTTGGCAGGCGGGTTGGAGATCGCAGATTAAAAGGTTACTGTATCAGAGAGCGCTGCTGCCCGGTCCCTGTTCAATGTGTAGTCCCTAAGTCGCCTCTTACGACACCCACGGGAGTTTGGTGACAAATGTGTTCTACTCTGCCGTCACCACACGGCAAAAATAAAGTAATAATACCTAACAATTAACATTTTCACTTTGTTATATTTACTTCTAATTTAATTAAAAACAAAAACATTGAACTGCACATAACAAACTACTATACATGTTCGGATATTTCTAAAATATATTTAACCTCCTCTTAGGTATAAGAGAAACTTACGAATAGTACTTAATTATCCTCAAAGAGCAAAGCAGTTAGTAGACAGTAAAATACAGTTTTTTTTTATCAAAGTGTCGTTAGTGCTTAATCGGGTAGCCGAATAAGATCATAGCTGTATTTCACAAGAACCTCCCTCCCTAACTTTTCGGTTTAATCTCAAGATTAGAGTAAATCGGCTTTAAGTAACCATGAATTTAAGGTGTATTTTTTTGAAGCTTGATATCTGGTAACAATATTTGATTCTCAATATGACTGACAGAATTTTTTTTTTAGTTAGAAGTATACTTATATCAATTAATCTCTGAAAGACAAAACACTTAATCCTCAATATCTAATCTAAAGTACTTGACAGCATTGTGCGCTACACTTTGCTTAGAAAGAAAATTTGAAGCACATTTCAAGTAACTCTACAGTTTGTACACATGTTAAAACAACATTTGTCAAAGTAGGTGTAATTTGAAACATAATACATATTTCATGCAATTAACGTGCTTTTAAATGCTTTTAAAAGGCGTTAGTTAACAATTATAGTTATAAATCGTTACAATTAGAACCATTGCCAGTAATTCGATGTTAATAGTCGCAAATTGGTGTTATCGGTGCAATCGTAGTAAAGGCAAGTACGGTGCAGGCAGTGCAATGGGCGGTGCACATTCTGACATATAGATTTACGGCTGCAACCCGGCTGTAAGTGTTGTTAGTTCGCTGAGCTAAGAATGTCTAATGGGAAACATTTTCATTAGTTGAAAGTGTGAATTCGCGATTTCCACTGAATCGTGAACTAAAACCACCTTTCATTTATCTAAGCTAGAACCATTTCAAAGATAACCTTTGAGATGTCACACTTGGTATTACATATTTTAACTTTAACAGGAACTTTTACTAACTAACTTGGATATGGAATGTACTTGGAAAATTAAGTTTTTCTCCAGCGTCTTTCACAAATTTCATATACTGCAAAAATGCTGCCTAATAAGTACTTTTCCCATACTATTAATCATCGACACATATCGATTTGTGCGGAAATAGCTAGATAATATTTATTTTTATATTGTTCATCATTTTTCTCATTAAAAAATGTAAGCAATACTAAATTGCGAATTCAATTTAATCTTTACGTAGATCTTATGTTACTCGCAGCTGATATGCAATTTATGCAAATTGTTTGCTCCATGCTATTCATTAAGCTTTTCGCTGAAGCTTTTTGCAAGAGCTATGCGCAGTAAAAAAGTCAGCTCTCAAGGGAAATTCGGCAACCAAACTAAGCGTTTTTTTTTTCATCATAAGCTCTCTTTTATTCGTCATGCAATATTTTAATATAACAGAGCTGCGAGCTCATAATGTAACAGTAAAGCTGTTTTAGCGTTATAAAAATTAAAAAATACATTTAGCAAAGTAATGCTGTAACACGAGTTATTTAGCTTAGTATATCTTACGGGACAGCTGCTACTCCGTCCGTATAAACTTTAGATACGGCACTTGTCCTCCATACACAACGGGTAAGTATATGGGGTAGTATATTTGTATTGTATTGTATTGTAAGGAAACTGAATCTAAAAATGGGAACTGATTTTACACGTGTCGATAAGCCTCTTTGCGATGCTAAAACATTTATCAAGGCTTTCCTCTCTAGACATATTGTTTTCTTTCCTTATGTGGGGGTAAAAGAATTCACATGGCATTATTTGCCGCTATCTCCGCTCATCGGCCACTTTTTATACTCGGAGGGGCTCGGCCCAGAGACGTGCAGATTCCCTCCCTCGGGCTTAGCAAAAAATGTAGGCCAGTGAGGGTGAAATGAAACATTGATAGATGTGTTACGGAGATTAAGCTGATTAGTTGGATTGTACGCAATCTTGTTCAATAAAATAAGCCAAGCAATGTACTCGTAAGTATTCCAAAATTGAAAACGATGATGTTTTGAAAAAATTGCGATTTAGTAGAAAAAAAATATTCTGACTTGAAGCAGTTTTAGATTATACGACGTATAGTAATATTTTTGTGCACGAAAAGTGGAGAAGATTGAGAAGATAAGCGGACTCCAACACTAGGCCGGGAAAACGCTAGGACGAAGACGAAGAAGAAGGAAATTCCAAGCCAAATTTAAAATATAATTACGATAAAATAAGTTTGGTAAACAAATGCATCTCACAAAAGCTCTACTGAAATACCGAAAGTTTTAAATTTTATTCGACCCAAATAAAATAATTTTGAATTTAGTAAAAAGCATGAGAATGATAGTTAAATATAAGCAAAAACTGTCGGCAACCAGGTTTTTTTTTATAAAATCATTTCTACTGCTTTATTTATTATATGAAACATGTCACAAATAGGTAGACATATCTGTAAGAATAATAATAATATAAAAGGAAAGTATATAATATTCCATAGAAAAATTCTGAAAACTCATCGAACGTCTACGATTTTAGTAAACCAATTAAGTAGGTACTAGAACTTTTTTTGATAATTTCCTCAGTGAAGTTTTAACAAGGCATTTTCTGAGCGAGTGACACCAAAGTGAGAAATTATACGAACAATGCTTTTTAAAACTAATACATAGTTAATCTTATGTTTATTACTTTTATATCTAGAAATATACAAACTGGGAAACACATTCCCAAAAAAATTCTATACGAGTATTTTAAAACATACACTTTTGACAACTCAACTGTAATGTTTCTCTTTAAAATGGCACCACAAATTAAAAATAAGTGACAGTTTGATGAAACAAACTGTGTTCTACCACAAAGCCCCGCGCCGCTTTACCTACTTTGTTCTACCACAAAATAAAAACGCTTTACCTACTTTGTGATAGCCAATAGCCAATAGTTCCATTTTCAAATATTGTAAGTACTTTTTAAATATTGTTTATGTAAGTGGTAAACAGGAAAAAGGGTACATTTCATATTTATTCGAAAAAAAACAATGTTGTGCCACATTTAAAAAAAAAAAAATTGAGTGCAAGGTATACTCGTAAGATCACAGACATGTTAAAAATTATTTAATTTATAATACTGAAAATATCAGTAAATGCAATTTCTGAACATTTTGTAACGTGATTTAATTTAACTATTCAATCATTTTCCTTATAATAAGAAAATACTGTAAATATCGGTAAACGCAATTTCTGAAGATTTCGTAACACGAATTTAAGTGAACAGAATTCGTTTCTTTCGCTGGAAACCTGATTTTTTTTTCTGCTTATACCACTTTATTGTTAAGGATGTACTAACACAAATCTGCGGTGCTAAAGGTTGATTATAAAAGTTTGTTGTTTACATATATTTGGCAAATTGTGGTAATAACTTGAATGTAGAAAATTAATTAAAACATTCAATGACCCACAGTGTTGTTTTAATTATAGCTGGCTGACCGCTATGCATCCGCTAGGTGATGCGTTATCAGAACTTTCTGAGCGGACCAAATGTTCATAAGAAGAAGTTTTTTCAAAATAAAAAAGATAGGATCGATTTCAACCGACAAAAAATATATAAAATTGTTCATCACAAGTAATAAATAAAGCACCGGAACTGGAGTGTTTACTGAGCGGTTGATTTCAGTGAAATACTTGTGAAGGCACTGACAAAATAAATAACTGGCCAAGCACGTGTCGGACCATGCAAAGTGTAGGGTTCCGTAGTTGCCTAATATGCAGAAGTTAGCACACGGAGCTAATAAGTAATGATAAAAAATTTCCTTATTTATATTATAAACTCGAAATTTTGTTAGTAGGGATGTATGGATGGTTATTTTTTACTCTTTCGTGGATGAAATAGAGATAGTTTGTACCCTGATATAACACATAGGATACTTTTTAAGGGAAAAAGTCTTATTCCCACGGAAAAATCTTACACAACGCGAGCAGGCGGACCGCTAGTATTTATGTATATAATAAAATTATAATAGTTTATGGAATATCTAACTGAAATTGAAAGAGAAATAGTCAGTATTGTAATTTCAAGTCTTTCATATGTTAGTATACTTAATTCTAACAAAAATAATCAAAAAAATTTAATATTCAAAGTGCTAATAATTGCAGTCTAATAGGTAGGATTTCGAGGCACATCCGAACAGCATCTTGTCGCTCGCGCTAATGAGCGCGCGCGGCGGCTGCCGCTCTATTTGTTACATCGACTCCCCGCGCGCAAGCCCCGCAGGGCCATAGATTATTACACATTTAAAACTGACTGGTAAATAAGGTAAATAGGTTATGAAATTATTTTAGTAAATTATGTTATGATTTTATTTTTTCGCAATCTTTTTACTGTTCTAATACCTACTTAAATTTACTACCTACATAGACGGACTCCATCAAGTCATTTTCTGTGATACTTGTACTGAATTACTTACTTAGCACAAGTACATTTTAAAGTTGGTATTTTATTCATTAACCTGTCAAGCCTACTTATTTCCCTTTTTTTTACTTTTCTCGTACTTAAATTTACTACATAGACAGTTTAAACTTTATCAAAGTATTTTTTTATGATATTTGTACCGAATTTCTTACTAGTACAAGTACATTTCATAAGTTGATATCGTTAACCTGTAAAGCCTACATGATGTTGATAGTCTTCCTTTTAAATCCATCATATACATTACTACCGTGAATTTTTTCACATTTCGAAATACAACGGTTTCGCTGGTAGGGGGGGAGGGGGAAACTTGACTCTAACAAAAATAAGCACTTAAAATATTTCTGAAACGTAAACTACCATCGTAAAATGGTTTTAGCAAACCCCCATTATTTTTTTAAACCCTATCCAACGATACCTCACACCATAAGGTAATCGTGAATTTAAAAAATAACCCCCACTTCACGTGTACCAGAGGAAGCACACAATTTTATTTTTTTTAAGATTTTATTCTTCAGCTTTGTCGGCATGATTCATATGTATATCCATGCCAAATTACAGTTTTCTGGTACTAAGAGTCTCTGAGCTAAGCTGCGGACAGACAGACAGACGGACAGACCGAAACTATAAGGGTTCTTTTTTTACTACGGAACTCTAAAAATAAAACCAACAATACGACGTCAACGATGCGATGGTTACAGTTTGACATTTTTATCAGACAAAAACGTGTCCATTTCATTTTTAACAATAACAACTGGCATGTCAGAATAAATTGATAAACGGCGAAGTTTGACATGATTGGACGGACAGGTTTCATAAGCATGTATTGTTTTAAATTGTGTTCTACTCGAAACAACAAATTTCTGACATGTCCTAGTAAAAATATGTGAAAATAATCCGTTTAACATAACTTAACATAACTTTTACAAACGCATTGTAAGTGAAAAAAAAAAATATTTTGTTTTAGTTAGAATTATAATTGTAATGTACACGGATTTTCCGTTATTTCACATGTGTGATTTGAATTAGATGAGCCATCAACATATCCTTATTTTATAAGAGGTTTAGTTCGATTCCTGATTCAGCATTCATACGCTGAGTCAGTGACCTCAGTCTCATGTTTCGTTTCAGTTTCAGTAATGTGATCCACGTCAAGAAAAACACCTCGTGACCTATTGTGACAGCGGAAAAATATCCTTTCTTTGTTATACTTGAGTTATTGTTTTATTTTCTGATAAAAAAATCGATAGGCTTAATTCCTGAAATTATAAACTATCGAGAAATAATACGTTAAATTGTAAATGGTTAGTAGCAGTGCACAATTTTTCATAAGTTTAATATCGCGAGATATTATGAACTAACGATGTTCGCAATCTAACGGTGACAATAGGGGATCGGACTACTTTATTTTTATTTATAAATCCAAACTTCTTAGTTTCTGCTATCAAACACTAAAATAATTTTTGCCTTAAATTGACCGAGTTATAAAGATTTGAAATTCAAGATTAGACAGAGAGGCACATACCCACTTGTGACGTCATTTGTTAGTAACGCCATATAATTTCCATACAAAAAATCGTTTTTGAAAGAGACAGACATATTGAAACTTTAAAAAATTACTGTAAATTCGTTTTTCAACCGATTCTGTTTTTTTTCTTCGCGAATCGTCTGCTACTAATCTATATTTAAAAAATAATTCATAAAATATGGTAAATTCATAAAATATGGTGAACAATCCGACAATCAATCAACAATCAACAATCCCTATTATGTAAGAGTTAGTTACATTAACAACCATTAATTCCCCTTCATGATTTTTTAGTTTCTACTTGAAATCCTGTAAGTAAGTGGCCAGTAACATTCCAGAATAACTGTTCATAATAATTTCTCTTTACCTTTTATAATAAAAATTGATATAAACTCTGCAGGGAAAACGTGTGATTCTGTCGCATGTATTGTTGAACCGTAAATATTCCACACCCACCACGCGATGTTTGCTTTCCGCTTGTACAGGAACAAAAAAACTGTGAATGCGACAACCAGTAAGAGAGACTGTATCCGTTTGTATAACAATACGGATAAAACGGCACAGTCAAATACTGGACCTATAAATTGAAATTGGTAGAGTACATTTTTGAATAAAGCTATCTTCATGAAATTTTCATTGGTTACGTTTTATGAATCGCTACATTGAACAGGTCCTGTTCAAAATATATGATTCAAAACAATCGTAGTGAAAATACGTCGTTTCAGATAACATCTTCGAATCTTTATTAGTGCTACTAATACAAATATTTTACTTAGACCGTCATGCATAACAACAATTTCCATCAAATAAAAAATGGCAATAAAAAAAATAACCCCCCATCCATACAAAAAAAAAACGTTACGAGAAGATTAACATGTGAAGATTTTTTTTATTCTGTCTGAAAATGTTTGATTTTTTTTTTTTAACGAGTCTACTCACAATGCGTATTTAGATGAACAAGATTCCTGTAGGACGCGATGAGGATGTTTTGACCCAGTTCCTTGAGCCGTGATCACATTCACAACGGTAATCGAAAACTTTTTCATAAGCAAGCCATGTCCTGATAATATTACTTGCATAACGTTTATCCCTTTATAATGCTTCGACGTTTTACTTAGAATAAGCAAGACTTTGCTTGTAGGTAGGTATAGGTTACGTAAAAAACACTGGATTAAGAGGATGCTTAAAATGTGCATAGTCTCGCATCAAAGCACCTTAGAGAATGTAATGTTCATGTTTCTTATTAATAATATAATAATTAAAAACAGCAGGCTAAAAACTTTCCTTGAGTCTCCTGAAAGCATTTTGAACTCACCCCCTCCACTTGGTCCAGCGTTTATTTTTATTTACCGGGAACAGTATCGTAACGAAAACATAACAAGTTACTCGTATTACAACAACTGACTCTACGTACCTGATTTTCTCTAAAGCATTACGTACCTGTCTGCATAAGAAAGTAGAATGAACCACTTGAGACTTGTATTTTTATTACTAAACAAAGCGTAACACAAAGTTACGTGTCTTCAGGGAAATTGGACTGCCTACTTCATGTTTATAGTATTTTAATACCGTTCCATTTTAGAATGACACTCTAAAAAATTGCCTTCAAATTGGAAACATGTCAAGATTTCACGCGATGTACGCTTGGATATTTCAAGAGTTTGAGTAGTAAACACGTCGAGGAAGGAAACAAACTCTACTGTAAAACATCTACTGTAATTTCGGCTGCTGTTCAGAAAATGGCAGTTTGATTCACCCCACGTCAACATCATCTCAGCAGGAAATCGTCCACTGTTTCTTTTTCATCGTGTGGGTTGTAGCCTCACAAACTCTAGTGTCAGTATTATACAGCATGAAATTTACATCGTTTTGTTCCCGCCGTGTAGTGATGGTACCCGTCAAACTGAACAACTTTTCACGAAAAAAAAAATCCTGTGACAAAAAAATTTTTGGTCTCTCCATATAAAATTTTCGTGAAAAGTTGTTCAGTTTGACGGGTACTATCACTACACGGCGGGAACAAAACGATGCAAATTTCACGGTGTAGAGCCGCCAAAGGCGACTGACATGGCTTGCGTAACGTCTAGATAGTAGCTGGGACCAACGGCTTAACGTGCCTTCCGAAGCACGGAACCAAGTTTCTTTTCGGATAATCAGGACTGCTAATCACTGGCCTCTCCCTCCGCCTCGATTTCCAAGCAGGGTTATTTTTTTTAACGACGAAGTAGCTACTGTTTGCTTATATACTTCATACCATTAAAACTTTTTCAATGATGTAGTTTTTAATAGAAGCCAGATTTTCAATTCTTTGTTCAGTTTTCCCACAAATTGTAACACATGTCCATGTTGAAAATCGATTTACTTTTAGAATACATTTGCGATTCTTACAAGTTCATACATTTTAGAAAGATAACCGTGTATAATAAATACGAGTTTTTGTAAAACATACCTAATAGGATTTTCTTTCCTATTTTCGCATGATCTTGTTTTTTTTTTTAACTCAATGCCAGTACGCGTTTTCGTGCTTTTTTTTGTCTATTAACGCCGCCGTCCACCTTTTCGCCAAGAGAAAATAAAACAGCAAAATGATGATGCATTAGCATTTCGCAGCATTATTTTCTTTCTTTATAACATTGCTGGTAGTTCTATAAGTATTGCAATGCAACTACTGTGCCAACCAATAGCGTATAATACTCACTGTACAAGTTTGTGAATCGATATGGACGGTTCTGCGTAGATACTGCAGTGACCCTTAATTTGACAAACAAAAACGGCAATGGTAAAGATTTATTCGTTTTCGAGGCCATGTAACAAAAATAAAAGTGTGTGAAAAAAATAAGAGGTTATAGAAAGAGGTACCTTCTTGAAAATATTTCCTGCAAATGTTTTGCATTTATAATACGATATACAAATATTTGACTCGTCTTAAAATCATAATGTTATTCTTATTGGATGATATTGATCACAGGGAATATAAATAAATTTGTGCCTCATACGATATCCTATTCACCAATATCTGCAGTCTTCATCTATAGGTATTTAAGTTCAATAGTTCAATACCTACTGTCCGCGCGCGATCAGAATGCAATCGTGGCCATAGTAGTTATATAGGTATACATCAGCGCTGCGCTGCAATCAGATCGCGCGCTAGGTGTATATAGGCAGCTGGACAAGAAGGAAAGTTTCACTATAATTTCAGTAGGTTCCAGAGCCTGTTACAAAGTTCCATTACGTCCTAGCCTTCTTTTTAAACGCGCTGAATTGCAAAATTCTTTCTCTGTAGCATTAAATCTCTTTGTTAAATTCGTTCTGAGCGTCTTGGTGTAGCCATTCTTTGCGGTAAGCATCCTTAGAGGTCCGTACAATAATACTGGACCCCTTTAAGGAAAGCTCTACACTAATTAGAGTTATGCTTTTTTGTTGGTGCTTCATGAAGTCTATTTTATCAATTCACCATAAAAAAATCATTTAAGTCCAATCACTTTGTAGATTTTTCTTTTTTTCCATATGAGTGTTGGATGTTTTGCAACAAGGATACCTTTTCCTAATTAGGTTTACTGCTCATTAGACGTTTCGCGCTGTCGGACGTTTTGCTGCTTAGATGTTCTGATCAGGAGGGGTCAAAATAATACAAAAAATAAATAAAAAAGAACGACAATATAAAAAGTTGCCAGTGTTTTTGGGACAACAGTTAATTTACTTGGCCAAGCTCTCTACAATTAACTCCGGAACCCTCGTTTTTTCGCGCTAATGATCGGCTCATTGTCTGTCTAATGTACGATTGAACATTAGGCCTTTTTCCGTACCATTTTACAAATAAGATCTTATTTTTTTACAGTATTTACTAGGACAAAATATGGTTTGGATGTAAAATAAAATATCCTTTGGCTGCCTACATATTTTGCTATTACTTTGAGGACAATTGTGATTTTCTTAATATTCCACTTTCACAACAGTATAAGCAATTTTTTTTATTCTTATTTTATAAGAATACCCTTTTTGTTATTATCAATTTCTGTAAGAATATTTAATGAGCATCATTTATTTCGTTTATGGGTGTTATCTTAGTTATTAGAAAATGGAGGGTCGATTATAAATTACTTTGCCTTTCAACCCAACTTTCCATAGGGCACAATTTTCCGGCAACAAGAGTTGTTATCGCGAGGCCCATCATTGTTCCAATTATAATAACTAACTGAGCAACATTCAAGTCCAAATACAAAGGAGTCAATGGGTCGTATCCGATACTTAGTCTTTTCATACTGAAATTTCAAAAATGAAAATTGAGAGAATAATTTAATAATTCTCAGAATCAAAAACCTTCTTCAAAAATATCCATCTTGAAAACTGTCTAAACCAATTTTAGTGAAATATGCATAGTAAAATAACATAATCCAATAAAACGATTTATTGCAATCCGATGTCTAGTTGCAGAGATTTTTGTTTTTTCCCGTGTTGTTTATGTCTATGTCAGTTCGTTTTATCTCTATATATCTATTTTTTATGTCCAAAGTGGTAATATAGCGGAACCTAGTTTTAGAGAAATATGAATTATTCTGTAGACAATCATGTACGTCCCCAACGGAGAACTCGAACCTGCTCTGTATTAGGGCGATCAGACCTCAACCACGCTGTTTCAATGAGGGTTGGTAAATTCACACGCAACCTTTGAATTTCTTCACGGGAGTGTGCAGGTTTCCTCACGATGTTTTCCTTTATCGTAAGAGCATCGAAGGAACGTATATATAATATACGAATATTGTGCAATTCATACCATATTCCTCGTACATACTGGTCGAATCGGTGACCTTATTTTTAGTCGGTTAAAAATAATAAAGATTCATCATTGTTTTCATGGTTGAAATTATTCATTTTATCACATTGAAATTTTTCCGCAGCAATATTGTTGAGAAAAGATCTGGAGAATGCTAGCTGCATTTTAATGTCCAGCTATTATAGTGGAAAGCTAAGCTTTAATAGTGCTAAATATGTAGTAGCTCTAGTGAAAAATTCCATTATTTCCTATCTTTATACTTTTAAAACAGATCTATCTTTCTACTTTTAAAACGGCCTTTCCAGAATTCACTGTTCTATCACGCTCAGAAGTTTGTGATAGTAATAATGTAATCTTATACAAATATCGGGAAAACGCCCCCCTGCGAGGTGGGTTGATGTCCTGAGGAAGGTCGCTGGTAGTGGCTGGATGAGGGAAGCGGGTGATCGTGCGCTTTGGCGTGCCCTTGGGGAGACCTACGTTTGATTGATTGTACAAATATCACCAACAGCTCATAAGGTGATAAGGTATGTTTAAACTTAACGCTAGATATTGTAAATAGGTGTTCGGTAATAAATAATAAGGACTCCATTACAGGTTTCTTTTATTTACCTTATAATTTTGGATCAAAATGCTCTTGCGTTCAAATGAAATCCGGGAATATATCAGTTCCCTCGTCACTATATCCTCAGAGTTTCCTAGTTTCCTGTTTGTAACTTCAGTGCAGTAAAGGTGTTCTGTTTCATTAAGTAATATGCTTTTTCTGCAACTTACATTAACATGTACAAATGTTGAAGCTGTATCGATATCCACTAGTATTGAAAAGTCATAGCCTTCAACCTGTGACATGCTCCACAAAATTTTCTGCAATGTTTACCTACGTGATATTAAAACAGGTCAAACGATCACAGTTCAAACAAGTTAATACTCAGTATCTCTACCTATGCAAACTCAACTCGCTATCAACTTGGGGATTATAATAGTTTGTATTGCGCGGATTACTAAACAACTGCTGATCTCGATATCATATCTATTTCAAACGTTCAACATTTTGCATTTTCATATTATTTATTTATCTATTTAAAATTTGATTTATTTGATCTATTTAGGAACAAACAGTCATTTAACAAATATTGATAGATTACTGTTAAAGAAAAAAATAAAGGTATTATTTGATTTTTGTAATTACTTTAGAACATTTAATGGACGCAAACTTTAGCCACTTTTTATGTCATCAACAGCCTTACTTTACAACGGCTAATTGGAGCTTTTTTAAAATTCATATTTAAATATGATGTTGTTTCCTTTCTTCCTTAAAATTTTCACGCCTGTAAGGTTACCCATTCATCGGTACAAAATAGTTTAATGATCTGTAAATTGCCTTAGAATTGCTTTATTAAACAGCGCGCAGCGCAAAGAATATAAAAACATTCTTGTTTTAGATTCTTATTTATACAGATAGTGTGCAATTCCGTTTTGACAGGAGTCACCAAATGTTTTAACTAAAATATGTGGCCATTCATGGGAAGTGGCCTTAGGTGACCGGATTAATATTAAATATAATGTTAAATAACATTTTAAACTCTCGCGATTATCACACATTGTTTCTTTGTTGTAAAACACAATATTTTGTTTACCTTAGTAAATAATATATCGTGATTAGACCCGTTAATACATATAAAAATATAATGTTTTAATAAAATACTAATGGGAGATTTTCTGTCAAAAATAAAAAAAAATGTTTCAAATCAGTTAAACGCGCAACAAAGGTCTGAGATAATCACAAAGACAAAATATCATGCTAGATTTTTTTGACACTGCCTGCTTCATGTGTTTTGCAATATCTTCAGGAGCCATGATTTGTCAACGCAGATTGCGTTTTCATGAACTTTTTTTTAAATAGCTGCCAGAAATCTTCGAATTTGAAAACCGTAGAATGCACCTGAAAAAACGTTTGTTACTTTTCCTGTGAAAACGAAACGTGAGGAATAAACGGAAGAATGAGATTAAGCGTAGTTAAATATCATCGCATCAGACGGGGCAGGCTCAATCTGAAGATAATCTATCACGGAAGGTGAGAACGCGGCTCCTTTATAAAAGATCTTTTATGCGCCAGTCGTCAATCTTAGCCGACATTTAATTCCGTCGAGGGAGCAATCGCTGTACCAGCACAGTAATCGACACCTTTCAAAGTGGGCGAGTTTTATTGAAAAAGTTCGTATGTCTCAGGTCTACAGACAAAGGCAAACTTGTTGATGAAGAATTTACAGAATTTAGATGAGACTGTTACTATGCGTCCCCGCAGAGAGGTTCGAGTTTACCTTTGAGAATAAGAGCGATCAGTCTACGTTCGCCCAGTGCGGGTTTGATCAATTTTACTCACAAGCTTAGAATTTATTCGCAGGTGCGTGTTTTCTTCGTTTTTTTTTATTTATCGTAAAAGCATCGAAAAAATGAATTCAACATTTTAAAACAGAATGGTACGTGGTAGGGTTCTCTCTTAATCGGACCTACCCTAGCCATTACACCAACGAAATGCTTTCTCTGATTAAAAGAGCTATTTTTTTTTTAAGTTCAAGTTGACACAACATAGATAAGCTCTGACAAGAGACGGTAATGATTATGCCAACCATATCCGGAAAACGACTGGTCATTGATCAGTCAGTCAGCCAGAGTTCATTAGAAACAGTTAGTGCAATCTAAGTGGAAAACGATTTGTTACACCCATCTATTGCCTTCTTTAAGATAGAAGTTTTTCAAAAGTATTTTATTTTTCAAACAATTACTATGTAAATTAACTTACCTCTACCAACAATTAGGTGATATTCGTATAATTAAAAGCATTATTTTCAGTTTATGTAAATAGATAAAGTAATAATCTAACAATAAAGTAAACTGTATGTGTTGGGAATATCAAACATAATAAAATAACTGTTCAGCTTGTGGCTCACCTGAAAATTGAAACCGAGACTTAAGAAAGCACTACCATCTGAGCATAGACTCTAAAAAAAATAACCCTATTATATTTTTGTACGCAAAACAGTCAAACGCGTTGAAATAACTTTATTTATTTTGGGACCGTATTCCAAACAAGTAGGTACATATTTATTTTGGTTAGTTTTGCCTTGTTTAGTAACTGTTATTCGTAGAATGTATTGACGCAAAAAATATCACGCCAAAATAATAAAGAGTAGTGTTATTCAATGAAACAGATTTTCACTTCGATACGATGTGTAGTCGTTTTCAGCCCATATACCTATACGTCCCCACCGAGGGGCACGAGCATATCTTAAATTAGAGTTGCACGTCACCGTAAAATAAAGTTTTGAAGGCTATGTAAGTGTATTTCTTTATTTCTAATTTCATTGGGGATGTAATAGGTTGGTACTTTTCTTTCCAAAAACTGGCCAGCATGGGCGCGAGTAACATCATTAGGTGCTTCATAAGGTTTCTGAACCATGCTCATATTTTATAACAACAGATATGCAGACATTTTGTGTAAAATTTACATTATTTTTAACATGGATTAAAACAAAAGATTAAACTATTGAAATTCACACTACCCACAAGTTTGCAAGGTAGTTTGTTGAACCATATTACTTTCATCGCAAACTCATAAAGGTTTTGCGCTCGTATTTACCTAGCATAAGCTAATCTTCTTAATTAAATTCTACTTGGTTTGCTCCGGGTGCTCCGGAAGCTTATGCTTTGCATCGTATAGACTTTTTATGTGCTAGTTAATTAAACCTTATTTGTAAAGGTTTATAAATCTTAGTGAATAGAATAAAAACTAAAATATTACGTCACTATGGTTGCATTGTCATTATTTAAAATTTTAATTTATTCCAAATTTGGTAATACTGTTAAATAAAAAGCTACTAGCATTCTGCGATTTTATTTACGTGATTTAATTATTTATTATTTCCAAAAATAAAATCTTTCCAAATTTCTTTTCATAGCGCGTGCTTTCCTCTTGGTGAAGACGTATTATGAAGGTACTGATGATGAATTTATCACAGGGATTGGTCGAAAATCTAGACTACCAAATTACAGCAAATTGTTTCATTACACACCAAGGGTTAGCTATTTTGTGTAAGGCTGAAACAGAAGCAGCCAATTTAGGCGTTGAATGGCACACCGTGGCCTAAATAGACCCGCTTAATGAGCCTCGATTTATAAACGAGCACACAATGAGTTTGCTGCTTGCAATCTACGTTGTACACTCCTGTCTGGTTGATTAATTACAAAGGTTAAGACCATAAGCCGTCATTACGCGGCTCTTCCTAGATTGAGCAAAATTGTTATTTTCTACGAAAAAAAGGAAAACGACAACATCAGTTTTTGAATCAGGTCGCAATGTTTAACATTTTACAAACTTGAAAAAGTAAGACTGGGATGTAGAGGCGTGCTTTTCATGAACAGTTTTAAATCTAATACATTAAACGAGCATTTCATATATATTTCGACAGTGGAAAAGCAAATTCGCTTAACCGCCACTTTGATCGAAAATGACTTACATAATATATCACTGGAATCAGCGATTTTTTCTGCTTCGATCTATTCAAAGATTCAAATATATTTATTTGCGACACACAGGTAATACAAAAGATAACAATGTCAATAAATGGTAAAGTCCTCTGCGGTCCACCAATAGGCATACAAACTCTATGTGGGTTTCATGCAAATCAGAGCACTTATTTGGCGCTTAAGCGACTCAATTTCTTGATATTTTTTATTTGGAAATAACGCTGCTAAGTATTTTTTTCTATATTAGCGATTTATGTTTAAATAAAATATCAGTCAAGAAACCACTGTTTCTATTTTAATATAGCTTATATCATTCATTTTAAAATTCAACGTATGCTAGCAATATTGCCTGTTGGTCATTATAATTTTTATGTTTATGATATATTGGTCGATCAGCGATTTTTGTTTGACCAAAAATTTTTACCAGTCGAAGTAATTTTCGCTTAAGCGACACTTAACTTGCAAAATAAAGGCATTATAAATCTTTTTGATATAAAAATATGTAGAACCTATCTCATGTTCCCTTTTAATCTTTAAAAGGTGAAAAGACAGACTGAATTATATATGTGAAACATGCCGAGGGCTGCATTAGGGATCATGCTTGGGTAAAGAAAACAAAATTCTATTTTATTTGTTAGTCAGGTAATACAAAAATATTAGACAAGTATTTTTTTGTTTTATCAAATTAGAACAACTGACTTAGTCAAACCGGGTGGGGCTCACTAACGTCATACGCTACTTCAAATCAATATAATAATATCTCCTTTTTTTTTTGGTAACGTGAAAAAAGAAAAATACGTGTCCAATACGTTTTAATAGTCGTCTACCTGATAGACAAAAAAAAATAGATCATCACCCTTATAATGACGCAAGCATCTGGTCGTTTTAACAGAAAGCGACACGGATTTTAGGCATGAACATATTCTCTTTGACCTGCAACCTGCAAATCAAAATGCCCAAAGGATTCTTGTATGCGGGTTCCTAGAATAATGTACATGTATAGGTAAAATGTACATGTATCTTTCGTTTCAATTACTGAGATTGCCTATGTGGGAATCACTCTGGCGCTCTGCAGTAATCTCCCTAAAATACGGGATGTATAAACAAAAAGTTTAGCTTTGTACTTGTAAAATGTATGCCAAGTTGCCGTCATATAAATCAGCTTGAGCGCGTTGCGTCGCTCCGTATTATGCAATACGCGGTTTTGTATCCCATTTGTTTAACTCACAGTGTTGTGGGTATAATTACTTTATCTGTTTCGTTTAATTAATCGTTGTTTATAGAGGTGCAATGCTGTTGATTCAGGCCATTTAAATAAATTAATAGTCGAAAGAGCAAAATCACCACTGTCGCTGCTGTGTTTTTTTCAGGATTTATTGTGCCAGAGTCTAGGTTTCCAGTTGATATGAGATGCCAAGAATACCAACGCAGCCTGATGCTGGCAAATACTCTTTGAATGCAAACAGCGTATGTAGTTACGGAGTTTGTCCGGAGAGTTATTCCCAAGTTGTCCCTTCATAGGTTGGTTTCCCAGTTGACGGTTCCATTACTCCGTTAAGCATGTCAATACCTAGATTAGATTCCATTTGATTGGGTACCCTTAAAGCCCTCAATAGCTAACTGTGTGACACAATAATTATGTACGAGTATTACTGTGGACGCCGCCCAAATCAAGAATTAAATTTGTGCACGCAAATTCCGCATAAAATCATAATCACTAATCACTTTTCGGTTAGTAGGTAATCGAATATTTGGAGCAGTAGATTAACATTTGGGAATAATTTTTCTTGTTACTGTATTTTACTATTATCAAACTGTAACACTAGTATAACCATGAAAAGGAGTTTCTTATGGAATTGATTTGACTAAGTACCTATTTAAAATAGACTAAACAAAAACAAGAAATAGTACAAAATTCTGTTCAACTTAACTTATGACTAGGATAGTAGGCTCGTATGCATATTATCACATATAATTATAATATAAAAAAGCTAACAAAATTATAGTAGTATAGTATAGTATTCTTCGTTAGAATTTATCTATACAGTAGATTTCCGTGCTTGCATTGTTAACTAGGGGCGATCTAGTCACCTTTGTTCATTATCTGGTCATTAATCACAGCGATTCCCTTGACACAACTATCGAGACGTTAGATTTACCCGTTCGATAATGCCTAATTCCGGATCAAATTGTCCAAAATCCGATAGAGATCAGTACAGAATGGAAAATGTAGTTAGTTAGAGGTTGTCATTACCAACATTCAAGTAAAATTCAGAACTCTATTCGAAAATACGATATTATTTTTTGGATGAGTAGAGTTAAAGAACTTGTATTTACTTATTATTTAGCAAAAACACTTTTAGTTTTAATTGCGTAAAGCCCGTTTAAATAATAAATTGTTACATAGTGATTCAGATGAAAATCAATAAAATAAAGTTTAGAGCAAAAACTATCAATTTTGTGGATAAAAAACGTCTCTCACTTACAAATAGATGTTTATTGCATTTTGGCAATATCGTTGAGTTATAAAATGGAGGTAGTACTCCGAATTTCCTCATATTCCTATGACATACGATATTCTTATTTCATATCGCATCATGCCACCGGGGCGGCGGCGGGGCGGCGGTGTCGGGGCAGCAGCGGCTCCTCGTAAAAGGTAGTGTCGTTTTCAAATACGAGAGACCTTTCCGAATGTATTTTCAAATATTTGTGTATTTTGAGCTGTATCAATAAAAGAGAACTGTGACAGGTGCCTTCGAATTTCTAGTTCTCAGCACGAAGAGAAAATTTCGATGAAAAATTTTAACACTATATATATTTCTTTCCTATACGTGGTGGTGATATTATTGATGGCAGCAAAAATAAAAATTATAATAAATACTTATATTTTTAAAACTACTTATTCGAAACGAAAGATGAATGTCGGCATTGTCACGTTCTCGGAGGATTATTTTATTATTTATAGTTTCTTTAGAAGATATTGGCAGTACGGTTCGCACTTTTATACCTATCTATATATAGGTATATTTTATCTTCTTGACTCCTTGTGCAATGTTATATTTTAATTATATTTCGACTCATAACTTAAGTTAGTAATTATGTTATATTGTATAGAGGCAAAATTATAAATTGTCTGTCTAGACTAATCTGTGTTTATGTTGTTCAAATAAATTTATCTTCTTTGACCTTTACAAATGTTGACAAATGACCCAATACAGCTATCATCTACCAGCAGCGGTGTCCCTTTATATCTTTAAAATAAACTACGCCAAATATTAAATTATTATCCTTAAATGATCGTTATAAATAGGTTAGGAACTAGACTTAATATTTTATTGACAAGTACGTTAATCATCGTCATCAACAGCTCATATACGTCCCCACCGAAGGGCTCGAGCCTACCCTGAATTAGGGTGATTAGGCCTACGACCACGCTGGCCCAGTGCAGGTTGGTCGACTTCACACACAACCTTTGAATTTCTTCGCAGGAGTGTGCAGGTTTCATCACAAGTACGTTAATAAAAGTCTCATATTCATACAACGTGCAGTTAGCAAAATAACGCAAAAAGCACGCGCCATGAAATTGAACAACTTTAATTACAGAAGTTCCACAAAACCTCAAGAAAAGAAATTTATAGAAACTGATCTTGATCGAGTCAATTTATATGAAAGTTAAAAAAAATGCGAATTTTAATAAATTGTGGAACAAAAGTTCAGTTTCATGGGCTGACGTACCACCCACGAGGTTTTGAGTTATTTTGCTAACATTGTATAGGTGTCTTCATTTTAGCTTGAGCTAAAGTTATACTATATAGACGCCAGTATTATAGTACTCTGTGCTATATAGGTAATACTAGCTGGCCGCTCGCGTCGTGCTATGTAAGAATTTCTCGTTGGAATAATAGGTACTTTTTCACGTAAAAAGTATCTTTATGTATCTTATTCAAGGTACAAAATGTTTTCATTAAAATTTCAAACATCCAATTCCGATCGTTTATCATACACTAGCTGTCTGCCCACGACTACGCTACCGTTGTTTAAGATTTTTTCGCGGGAATATTTTTTTTTCCTATAAAAAGTATCCTGTGTGTTAATCCAGAGTACAAACTATCTCCAATTAAATTTTTATCCAAATCCGTTCAGTACTTTAGGCGTGAAAGCGGAACAAACATCTAAACCTCCAAATATCTAAGAATCTAAGAATCAATCAATCAAAATAGTAAATTTCACATTTACTGTTTCATATTTAAATACGGTGACAAAATCCTGTTCTTTAACAGAAAATATGTGATTACCTCTACGAGGAGGGATCAAAAAGTAGTGAGAATGAAATAGAATATAATGACTATTGATAACTTAATAATTTATTTTTCTACATAGTCTCCGAGTCTCTCTACACACCGAGTCCAGCGCTTTTCCAAGGCTTCAATCCCTTTTAAAAAAAAAGTTTTGTCTTGGTCCTGCAAAAAGCTCTCCATGGCATCCATCACCTCGTTATCGTCTTCCTACCTGTTTCCCCTTAAGTATTCTTTCAATTTGGGGAACAGATAAAAATTGCTTGGTGCCAGATCTGGTGAATAAGGGGGGTGGTCAACCAATTCGAAGCCAGCTTGCTGAATGGCAGCCATCGCAACTGCCGACCTGTGCGCGGGTGCGTTGTCGTGATGAAACAGCACACCCCTTCGAAGTTTCCCTCTCCTTTTCTCTTTGATGGCATTCCTCAACTTGTGAATTAAAGCTGCATAATATTGGCCTGTAATAGTGGTTCCATGCTCCAGGTAATCAATCAACAATATCCCTTCTGAGTCCCAAAATATTGAGGCCATAACCTTGCCAGGCGATGCCACGGCACGAAACTTCTTCGGGGTCGGTGATGATGGCCGTTTCCATTGTGAAGATTGCTGTTTTGTCTCAGGATCAAAATGATGGACCCACGTTTCGTCCATTGTTACGAAACGAGACAAAAAGTTCTCAGAATCTTCTTGAAACTAGTCCAACAATATCTTCGAAATGTCAAGTCGATTTTGTTTCTGACTGTCGGTTAACATTCTCGGCACCCATCTTGCGGAAACTTTTCTCATATTCAAAGATTGTTTCAATATGGATTGAATACTTCCATATGAAATGCCCGTTACTTGAATTAAGTATCGGATGGTAACTCTTCGATCGCTCAATACAATTTTCTCGACTTTCGCAACATTTTCTTGGGTGACTGACGTCGATGGACGGCCGCAACGATGTTCGTCTTCCGTGCTCGTTCTCCCTACTCGAAATTGAGAAGCCCACCTTGCGACAGTAGAATACGGCGGAGCAGACTCTCCTAATGTTGCCTCCAAATCGCAATGAATCTCTTGAGTCGTTAACTTTTTTAAACAGAGGTATTTAATAACGGCTCGCACTTCGTTTTTCTCCATTTTCGAGAACACGTTCCGACACGAAGCAAACAAATGACTACATTCAGAAAAAAACAAAAGAGAATCGAAGATTTTTTTTCTTTATTAATATTACAAATATGTATCTGAGCTATGCCTGCCAGTATTTTTTTTTCTTACCAAGGAGTATGTCGTTCTCACTACTTTTTGATCCCTCTCGTATATTGTTGTTGTCTTTGATTGTTATGAGAGTAAACCTCGGAGGAGCAAAGTATTGGCTGTGATATCATAATATTTATCTTCAAATAATGTCCTTAGTATTTGTTCGGTTTCGTCAAAATATTAACACTGTAGGTACACTTTTATGAACTTTGCTATAGGAGCGTTAATGCTTTTATATTGTAAGTACAAAAACGGGAAAAACCAAATGTCAGTGCATCCAATTTGCAAAAGCGCTCAACGTGAAAATTCCACGAAAATCACTGTTTCATCGCAACACGATCCACGAAACAAAAACGATCACTCAATGCGGTGATAAAATCCCGTTCATTTGCCGTTTACCACACCGAATAATATATTTCTTTGAAACGGCCTGTTACCGATTCAATAATCCTTTTTTTTATTCCAGCGTTCAGCGAAATGATATGTTGGAAGAGGTTGCTTCCATGAATTTTATGAAGCGGTGGGCAATCCGTCATCCAACATTCGAATGATTCAGGATTTTCGGCGTACGATTCTTTTCAGAAGTTCCGTCCCTTTAAGGTTTGTGTCAAATAAAACATCCCTAGTTCTGACCAAGCAACGGCTTTAACGAACGTTCGCAGATTTATGGACCATAAAACGTTTCAACAAGCCTTTAAGGGTTCCAAAGCTACGAGGTTTATAGTTACTTACACAAAGGAGACTGCCTCCCGTTTGTTGATCTTGCAGTATGGATTTGAAAGCCATTCGAGTCGCATATAATAAATCTCCTGAAGGAAATTGCATTTTGAAGAAAAATTCAATAAATTGCATCTATAGTCAGTCATAAAAGATCGTGAAATATCATGTATTATGAACTAGCACCTCGCTCTGAATTGCAGGTGATGATAAATATTATTAAATTGTATGTAAGATTGTGTAGGCTTTTGTCTAGCAGTGGATGTATTTCAACTGAAATGATAAGCTGAAAACTGTAGTAAAGATCCAATTTAAGTATTTCGTCCCCTTATTGGCAGATTTAATTAATTGACCAAATCCTACTTGTGAGTAAGAGGCGTTTAAAGTTTTTAAAATTTTAAACTCAAATAAATTACGCAATTGAATACTCACACTTGTCAATGATATTTTGAATTGTTCAGTAAAACATCCTCTTTCATTTGCATTATCCTATATTTTAGGTTCTTTTACCGATATATTACTATAGAGTCTAATTATTTTTGACGTTAGTGATAATTTCCCAAAGTGTAGTTAGTGATTTTGGCACTGTAGTTAGTGACTTTTTCACGTTTGAAATGTTTGATATTTATTTTAGCCAATATAACTGACTTATACATTTGATTGAAAATTTCCTGCAAATAACCATCAGAACTAAGGTATAAGAGAGTTCTTTAATTTAAAAGTAACGAAATATTAAATTAAACTCACTTATGGCATAAAAATCACCTTTTAATAGCATAAAACAAAAACTTGTCTTTTACCTGACAAACTAAGACCAAGTAGGTAATTAATATGCTTGATAATAAAGAACAGTAAGTTGTTAACATCTTATACAATACGAGATAAAATTTTTACACAACAATCTTCAGTTTCAAGCATTACAAGTAAATATCATATAAAAAAAGAGTATTTAAATAAAAAACACTCTCTCTGCCAACAAAAAACTACCAGAATTAAGGTTTAAGACTGTTCTTTAATTGAAAAGTAACTAAATATTATCCATGTAATACCAAGTCGGTTAATTTATTTAGTCTCTAGGTTCTTCTGTCTTTTTTTAGGGTTCCGTAGCCAAATGGCAAAAAACGGAACCCTTATGGATTCGTCATGTCTGTCTGTCTGTCTGTCTGTCTGTCCGTCCGTATGTCACAGCCACTTTTTTCGGAAACTATAAAAACTATACTGTTGAAACTTGGCAAGTAGATGTATTCTGTGAAACGCACTAAGATTTTCATACAAAAATAGAAAAAAAACAATAAATTTTGGGGGTTCCCCATACATAGAACTGAAACTCAAAAATTTTTTTTTCATCAAACCCATACGTGTGGGGTGTCTATGAATAGGTCTTCAAAAATGATATTGAGGTTTCTAATATCATTTTTTTCTAAACTGAATAGTTTGCGCGAGAGATACGTGGTAAAATGTGTGTCCCCCCCTGTAACTTCTAAAATAAGAGAATGATAAAACTAAAAAAAATATATGATGTACATTACCATGGAAACTTCCAACGAAAATTGGTTTGAACGAGATCCAGTTAGTAGTTTTTTTTTAATACGTCATAAATCGTAAATCGTAAACCACGGTATGTTACTTGCTGCTACGGAACCCTTTATGGGCAAGTCTGACTCGCACTTGGCCGCTTTTTTATATTAATTAAGCAGGCAAACGAATGGACGAGCCACAGTGGTGGTAAGTGGTCATCGTCGCCCATGGACATTCGCAACACCAGGGGGCCGTTTCGTGAAGCTACAAGTTACAAATTACAAGTACAATTCGACGTACATTGCATAGAAGATTAGAAAAAACTATGTAGTATGAAGTATTTACAGTTTAGACGAATTGGCTACGCAATGTTTATCAAATTTTAACTTGTTACTAGTAACTTGTTGTTTCGTGAAACGGGGCCCAGGGGAGTTGCCAACGCATTGCCAGCCTTTGAGAGCCCTGTTTACTGGCCCCTGTCTAAAGTTATTACATAATTATCTAACCTAACAACATGGATCTCACAACTTTTTACGGTAGAAGACCTGAGTTGCGAGACTTGTTTTTTTTATCATCTCATTTCATTTTGTAGATAGTCCTATATTGTTTCCTTTCCGGTAACCTCTACTCCTTGATTACCAACAATGGATTTTCTTAAAACCCACTGTCTGTCTTATGAGCTTTTTTTATTTAGGGCCGCACTCTTAAAACGTCAGTTAAAGTTAATCCTTATGTAAAATTGTTATCTCTCATTCACTATAAATACTGTCAATCTAACAGAAAATTACAACATCAAGATACAGAGGGTTAACTTGAACTCACTCCGCACTCAAAGTTTTTTTAAATAATTAATTACTTTAGCCATTGGATTATTTTTCAAATCTTGCGGCGAGACGGTTTGTGAGAATTCTCGAAAACAGGTTATAGACGTGACTTAAGAGCGCGATTGGTCTGAAGTTATTCCAGAGAGATTAATCTCTTTTCTTGAAAAACAGCGCCACCACGCTCTCACTCCACGCCTTCGGGGTAGTTCCATTGGCTATGACGGAATAAAATAGCTCTTTTAGCTTTCTCAGTACTAGAGTACCTCCTGTTTTGAGAAGCTCGGAAGTGATTCCGTCTTCGCCAGGAGCCTTCCCATTTTTAAGCTATTTCAGAGCCCCCTCAATTTCGTCTTCATCTACGTCTGAGAGATCTTCAGTAAAGTGGCGTGTCAGTGTGGCTCTTGGGTTGTTCACGTCAGGCGGAGGCTTTGGGACATGCCATAAAAGTCTTTGACCTCGGCGAGGATTTCTGGAACTGATGTGACGATTTTGCCTTCTGAGTTTTCGAGCTTTGTCAGGTGGCTTCTACCCAGTCTTTTAGCACAGACTTTTGACCCCCAATTTTGCTCAATCGCCTCTCTTATGAGTTACGTATTGTGGCTTCGTAGGTCTCGTCTTACCAACTTGCGGATATCTTTATTCAGAAGGAGGATGTCCGATGACGGAGCTCCCTCCAGCATCTCGCGTCGAATCCTCATCAGTTCCAGAGTTTCTGCAGAAAGTAAAGACTTTTGGCTACCCCGCTTTGCCTTGAAGTGCCTGGTTCCCACTTTTTGAATTTACCCTTGACACACTTTCGAGGTCCTTGCCCATATCTGCCGTGGATTCTAGTGCGGCAAAAGCTGTTTTCGAGAGACCTCACAAACCGTCTCGCCGCAAGATTTGACGCCTTCCAGCCTCCGGAACAAGCTGGGTTTTGAAAAGGTTTCAGTACCGTAGACCACATCCACACAATGAGACAGGTTATACAGAAGTCGCAAGAGTATAATCAGCCGATGTGTCTAGCATTTGTGGACTACGAGAAAGCCTTCGACTCCATCGAAGCCCGGGCTGTTCTGGAATCATTGCAGCGAAGCCAAGTCAATTGGCGGTACGTGGAAGTATTGAGAAGCCTGTACAGTATGGCGTCGATATCCGTCCAAGTACAGATTCATAAGACAAAACCCATTCAGTTGCTCAGAGGAGTGAAAAAGGGGGGTGTCATCTCTCCGAAACTGTTCTCCAACGCACTGGAGGATGTCTTCAAAACCCTAGACTGGAATGGATTGGGCATCAACATTACCGGCGAGTGTCTCAGTCACCTCCGCTTTGCTGACGACATAGTGATAATGGCTGAATCGTTGCAAGATCTGCAAAAAATGTTGCACAGTCTTAACGCTGCCTCATCGTCAGTCGTTCTCCGGATGAACTTGGACAATACTAAGGTCATGTTTAACGAACTAATCATTCCGGAACCGATCTCGATCAATGGCGAAGTATTCGAAGCTGTCTAAGAATATGTCTACCTCGGGCAGGCATTGCAGTTGGGTAGAGACAACTTCGAGCGTGAAATCGCAAAAAGAGTACAACAGTTGGGCTGGGCAGCATTTGGGAAACTGCGTCATATCTTCTCATCGCCACTACCGCAATGCCTGAAGAGCAGGGTGTAAATTCAGTGAGTCCTGCCCGTATTCACATACGGAGCCGAGACGTTGTACACGATGATGAAGCTGGCCCATCGGCTGGTAACTCAGCGAGCCATGGAAAGTTCTATGCTTGGTATTTCGCTACAAGATAAAATCCGAAACAAAATCATCTGGCAGAGGACCAAGGTAGTTGATATCGTCCAGAAGTGTAGCAAACTGAAGTAGCAGTAGGCTGGCCATGTCTGTCGCAGAACCGACGAACGTTGGGTTCTCGAATGGAGACCACGTCTCGAAAAACGTAGTGTGGGACGCCCCCCTGCCAGGTGGACTGATGACCTGAGGAAAGTGGTGGCTGGATGAAAAAACGGGTGATCGTGCGCTTTGGCGTGCCCTTGGGAAAGCCTACGTCCAGTAGTGGACTGCAATAGGCTGACATAAAGACAAGCGGGCCGCCCGCGGCTACGCCCGCGTTGTGTAAGGTTTTCCCGTGGGCTTAGGACTTTTTCTCGTTAAAAGTATCCTTTGTGTTAATCCAGGTTACAAACTACCTCTATTCCAAATTTCATTCAAATCCGTTGAGTACTTTAAGAGTGAAGGCAGAGCAAACATCTAAACACCCAAACATCTAAACGTTTAAAGATCCAAACATCTAAACATCAACATCTAAACATCCAAATATATTTTCACATTTATAATATTAGTGTGATAGTGTAATCAAGTGCGTAAATAGCTTTATGGTGTCACCTTTTATAGTGACAAACTTCCATACAAACTTCCTCCTTCAGAGACCATCCTTTTTTCGAAGCAGTTCAGGCCATTTTCGACCGCCCTATAACTACGTTTTGGATAAAAATAGAAGCCTGAATTTTTAGTAACTAACCAGGCATTGTATAAACACGTTGCATTAAAGAATTCATTAAATTTGAACTAGAAGTTTAAGAATTATAACTAGTTAAAGTTTCCAAATTTAGTCACTCACTGACTGACTGACCTCTAAGGCACGCCAAGTAGACATAGAAACTTCAAATTCAGAATACAATTAGTGTTTAGTGTATAAACCAAGAGAAAACTAAAATATTTTGCGATTTCGGTCTAGTTTTGTAGATACACCAACTGTATAAATAACTTTGTAATCCCATATCAATGTATAGGATTACAAAGTTACTTTGCAGTGGAAAAATCTGTGTACCTGTATAATGGAATAATAGGTGTAGATAGGTACCTTTCAAAAGTAACTTGTAAAATGGTCAACGGAATGAATAAAAGCTTTTTAACAATAAATTCAACCAACGAAAAAATAACTAAAAAGTGAAAAATAAAATAAAACTTCTCTTAATATACTCGTACAACATAGAAACTATAAACTATATATATGAACTATAAAAATCTTGGCCCAGATATTGTTTTAGTAAACCGTAACTTGTACGCACATGTGTGCGATCAAACTTTCACTGCTAGCTGCAGCTGTTCGGCGATCCAACGTACTGATTCAATTAAATACCTAGGAATCTGTTAGGTATGTGTACATACCTACACCTCTTTGCCTCTTTGGCTGTTGCTGGCCGTAAACATTTGGATTTATTTGAAATTGGAAGATAAGTTTTGACTTGGAAAAAAAGAGCAGATTCTAGGTTAGACCGCGCGTGTGTAAAAATCTTAAAAAAAAAAAAACATCTCAAAAAAAAAAAACAATCTTATAGTTAAAAATACTACCTCCACCTTCGTTCCAGAATCATTATAGACAAAAACCTATCCTTCAAGGAACATATTTCACACTTATCTAAAATTATCAGAAAACTTACATATATTTTTAAGAATATTAGACATGTAACCAATTGGACACTCATTAAAATGATCTACGTATCACTCTGCCAATCAGTCCTATCATATGGCATTACAACCTGGGGAGGATCTGATAAATCAATGATGCTAGATGTTGAAAGAGCACAACGACTCATTCTAAAGGTTGCTCTCCACAAACCCAAACTGTACCCCACCACCAAACTCTACAAGGAAGCTAGTGTCTTAACATTCTCATGACGATCAAGAGAACTCACCATTCTGTTGATATTGACAAAACAAACGAAATTGCTAACACTAGAAGACATTTTGCAGTCTGTGAAGTAATAGCAACTAAAACAAGATTTGCTCAAAGGTTTTTTAATTTCCGAGGATGTTTTTTATATAACAAGCTAAACCAAGTATTATCAATTTGTCATCTTTGTAAATTTGGTCTAAGTAAAGTAGTGACTGATTGGTTGTTAGAGTTGGATTATGAAAACACAGAAAAACTACTTGCGATAGTTTCTTAATCTTTTGGTTACTTCTTATATTTTTTGCGCTTAACTAATCTTATTTAAGTAATCTTGAGTATTCATGGCTGTTCTTTACAAACTACGAGTACTCTCAAACACTAACACACATACTCACACCCACTTTCACACACATGCTCTCCCCCACACTCCCACTCACCCCCACATCTACTAAATTCTAAACATATCCCATTACACACCATCTTCCAGACTGATACATGGCTATCTGTTTTTCTTTTTTCTTATTATTACAAACTTGTAACCCTATTTAGCCTACTCCGAGAGGGGATGCCAGGAGCCCATAGTACAGGGTTTTCCTAGTTTGGGTTCCTGTCTTCCACGATTTTTACCTTGTAGAATAGAAATCTCTTTTATTGTTTTACCATGACACAATTTTTGAATTTTGAAGTTTGTAACCTGTCACTTTTGTTAGAGTATAAGTTACCATTCTATTGTGGAAGAAATAAAAGTTATTATTATTATTATTTTATTAGAAACTTAAAATGGCCTATATTTTGCAATTAAATCACTATTAATTATTTACAATTTATCTACACTTTTTGTAGTCGGTGCTAGCCTAAACTAGAAAAACCAAACCACTCATGTGCAGAAATGCTTATTTTATTTTTTTTATGTATCATGTTCATTTCAGTCTAGGTAGGTCCCCCACAAGGAGGACCGACGATCTAGTGAATGTCATGGTTTGACGCTGGATGCGGTCAGCGCAGGACCGGGCATTGTGGAGGCCTGAGGTCTTTGTCAAGCTGTGGACGTCTTCGACTGAATGATGATGGATGATGATGTATTGTATATAGAACAAGAACAAACTGAGAATACCTACCTGCAATTCATTGGCTGGTACGGCCGTGCCGTTTTTTTTGGCGGTATTATGGCTCGTGGCGTAATGGGTCGCTGCGATCGCATGTGAGTGAGAGCGGGCAAGTAACAACCACCTAATGATCAACTAAATTAAAGTGAAATTAGGTAATCAATTTCAATTGATTACCTTTTACCGTTAAAAACAAAGTTTAAAATTTCAGGAGAATTCACTAATTACTTTGTTATCAATTTTGTAGTACTTGTCGAGTACCTATTACATGGCGGCAAAGATCAGTATCTGCGGATGGTTACTTGAGCATGATAGCCAATATCATAGGTCCCATCGTGACAAAACTAACTAGACGTACTAAGTGAATTATTAACACACTAAAAAACGAGTTTGATTTCAGCAAAATTAACTAATTGAATTGAAAAAAATATATCAGGTGTCCTTAATGAATTTAACATTTCTTAATGAAGAAAAATATATTTTGGCAAAAGTCATCAAGCGTATTTAGTGATTCTGGCATAATAATTTAACAAGCAATTTTTTTTTGCTAAACTCACCATGTGCTTATAATGACAGTCAAAGGGTCAATTTATTTTGTAAATAATCACAATGTGCGCTTAATGATTTTGGTTTTTTATTCCTTGAAGTCTCGATACCATACCAATAGTCACTAAGAGCATTTAATGACTGGGGTTGGAAAATAAAAGCCATTAGGTAATTTTTCCAAACTCGGTTCTAGCCCAAGTCTGTACTTAGTGAATATTTACATTTTCTATCTCGCGATATACGCATCGTATCAATGTGCGAGTAAAAAGTGAACGTAGAGAAGTTTTTGCTCTGTGGTTTTTGCTTATAACGCTGATGTCAATAACTCATTTTGGTCAATGTTGTCAGTTAATGAATTCTGCCACTAAGGGGACGATTTACTTCGATTCGGGCCGCCCAGAACTCGGCCACAGCTACGTTTTTATCGTTCGCCATATTCAAATCTTCCCTTGTGCAGCTGGTTGGAGAGCCTCAATGGGCAAGAGAGCAAATGCGCCATACTTTGTGATAGTTATCCACAATCACATCGTGGTTGGGTCGTTTATAAAACTCTAATACTACCCACAGAAAATTCATGTCTTCTATAGTGACTGATATACGATAGAATTCATCGACTCTACAAAGTACTAAAACTGAAATAGTCGAGAAGTTTTCCAATTGTAATAGTTGGTCGTTTGTATAAAGACTACTGTAACAATAAATTAAGGGGCAAAAACAAACATTCAAAATGAGCGATTCAAGATGAGTGAAATAAAATGTTACTGGTTACGTGTCGTCTTGTAAGAATGAGCCGTAAAGACGGAAGCTTAACATTTTTTATGAAGCAGTTAGTATGAATGACTTTTTTTTTTCTAAAAAATACCTAAAAGTTATATAACTATATATGATCCTATTATTCTACCTTGGATTAATCTGAATCATACTTCACAAGCTATAAAACACGTAAATTTAATTTGTTCAATAAAAAAAGTTCTAGGTTACGAGGACATTTTTATTTTTAACTGAACGACAAAAAAACGTACTATACGTCTTCTCTGACAAATAACCAAATAACAAAGTAATATCTTTAAAAGCATTAAAACTCAAATGAACGCTGTTAGGGAAAGTTGTAAAATTTTATCTTCTAACAACTCACCGACCTTGGACAAAGTGCAATAAAATTTATAGACCCGGTCTCGATTTATCACCTCCATTGAAACAAAACTCAAATAAAAGATTAGGGGAAGTATTTCACGCAAAACTTCAACGTCTGTTTTACAGAAATAAAAAAGTTTGTCTCAGTAAGTATTTAGACTTACTCTCCAAATAAAATAACTTACTTACCCCACTTTTACTTCCTGCTTGTATAACTTGAAACGGATGATAAAAAGGTGACTTTTCAATCCTGGCGTGCTAGAATAATGTAAAATAAATATTAACAAATCGCCCCATCAACATCATTAACGGCCCGTTACAGTCCACTGCTGGACTATGAGCCTCCTCCACTTAAGTGGAGGGCTTTGCCATAATCTCCACGCTTGGCAGGCGGGTTGGAGATCGCAGATTAAAAGGTCACTGTATCAGAGAGCGCTGCTGCCCGTTGCCTGTTCAATGTGTAGTCCCTAAGTCGCCTCTTACGACACCCACGGGAAGAGTAGGGGTTGATGACAAATGTATTCTACTCTGCCGTCACCACACGCCCAATCGCCCCTTTACTGCTTAATTTATTACAATTAACTGATGAAACGACAAGCCTTTCCATCATCATTATAATTTCAGCCGAAGACGTCCACTACTCTGGACAAAGGTCCTCATATATCTCCACAATGTCCGGTCTTGCGTTGCCCGCGACCATCACCAGATCGTCTGTCCCACGCTTCGTCTTTTTAAACTCTCGTCTTTATCACAATAATGCTAATCAATAATTTAATATAGGTAAACAAATAATCCAGCAGTGGACTGTAACGGGCCGTTGATGTTGAAACAAATAATTCCGCAAAAATAGCCGAAAATAAAGTCGATTCTCAAGCCATAATCACTACCATCCATATAGTAAATGACTCCTCTCAACAGCTAAGTTTCTTTTAATCGCCACTACTCGTATGTTTCCAGGAAGTAGCTACTGAAATGGCTCAATGCAATGCTTGCGCTTTCTATTGTGAATAAAATATGGCGGTGGGAATTACTTAGGACGTCTAAAAAGTGTTTATGGAAATTTTCAATTATAAAAAGTGGAACTTACTTTTATTTTATACCTTTATTATAAACTTTGGTCTGATATTCTTGGTAAAGAATTGAGTTAGAAAAGTGGTAAACTGAAGAATAAAGAATTCAATTTTATCAAACGACCACTTCACTGGTTCATCCAGTAAATAGACACACACACGATAAAAGAAGAAGAATAATAAAAACTGATGTCAGTCAGTTCTGCCGTTATCATGACTATTGAAACATATAAAATATCGGTGAGCTCATTAAGTTTATTTGAAACCAAAATCGTGTTAAACATGTGTTTTATTAATATTTACATACAACCGCGAAAACTAATTAATTTTGTACAAAATACGAAAACTTTACTGTTTTCTTCTTCACCGTGTGGGTTGCTATTATTAAAAATTATTAATTAATATACTTAAGTCGATATGGTGATGGGCCGTTGATGTTGATGTTGATACTTAAGTCAATTAATTTGGTTGACAAACAATCCATATCTTATATTAGCAAATAGCATTCAAAAAACTTGTAACTTTAATCTACTCTTACAGAAAAAGGTCCAGACTGAGCCTCTATAATCCTACCAAACAAAAGCAGCAAGGTACAAAATATCACTAGACAGGCACTAACAGGGAGTCCCATAAACTTTCCAGGCCGTCGCACTCTTGCTGAACCTGCAGAGGTGTCTGAGCCCCAATTTATGAAGACGATACTGGCGACCCTTTTAAAAAACAAGCGGTTTTTGTTACACCAAAAATAAAATACCTAGTTTTCTTAGACCTTTGTAAATATGGACAGAAAGTTTAAACAGTATGAAGCCAAAGCTATATTCTTCATGTATACTTATCTTTACACATAATTTAAAGTGTTTTAAGCTTACACAAATAATCGAGAAAAGTGATCGAGACGAGAGAAAACGAAACGGGAGAAGTGATTAATTATGTTCTTGCCAACATACCTGTCAGAGAGTGTAGGAGGGCTAGGGGTCAATACAATGTATTTTTAAAACTTTAATTCCTAATGTACGTTTATTCGACGCTTTTACGGTAAAAGAAGACAAATCATTAGGAAACCCCCTCCTAGAAATTCAATGTGTGTGCAGTCGAACAATCTGCACCAATCACCCTAGATCAGGGTAGGTTTGAGCCTTTCAGTAGGGACATATAATATGAGCTGTTGATGATACCCATCACTAGTAAATAATGCCTTATTTAGCATTAAACTTAATATTAAGGGCCCCGGAGACGGTCAAACGGTTTGACTCAAACCTTACGTGTTTGATCAAACCGTTTGAGTTCGGTTTGAACGGTTTGTCGAACGGCTCTGCGCAGTCTGATTCTGTACGCTTTCATAATTACACTTCTGACGCGTCGAACACAACAAAAATATGAAATTGCATCAAACATGCTTCAAACACGTAAATGTTTGACAAACCGTTCAAACCACCTTTGTAAACGATCAAAATGGTTTGAGTCAAACCAAACTTTACGTGTTTGAATCAAACCGTTTGACCGTCTCCGGGGCCCTTTAACCTCCATTAAAGGGCGAGTAGCAATTTCTCTGCTCTGTTGTAGGTATTAAGGAAATTAAAGGAACTCGGAAACATTCTAAAGATTATCTTAATTTCTTAACGCAATGGTTGTATTTCTTACCTAATGCTCGACCCTCACTAGATAGGCATTGTAAAATAAGGCTTATGTTATTTGTTCTGAGGCTTACTTTAGGTATATTTACGCAATATGAAATTTTCAAAATGGAACCCAATCCAAGAGGGTTTCACTTCTTGATGCTTAAGTTTATTTCGGCCCGTTTACACGGTAGTTTTCGCGGTAGGTAGTTAATATTAATAGCACACATATCTCAAAGCACACAATCACACAAGCACACATCTATAAATCAAAATCGTGGTAATAACCCGGTAGATGTGTGTTTTTAAAAATCAAGTTCGCTGGTATGTTGTTGGGAACAAATTAGTACCACCTAAACTTTCAAACGCATAAAACAAAAGAGATACTAATAAAACTGAAATTTATAATTTAACATATTATTACTATTTTGTATAACAGGTTTAACATTTTTATTGCTTATAATTATTATTATTATTCATTATCTTCTCGCACATCTTGCAAAGAACCTTTCTCTAAATATTTTCATGTTGGTGTTTGGTTACTTTCCAATATTATTTTTTTGTAGATATAAGAAAGTAAACAAATAAACTTCGAACTTTAGAAACTCGGTATTCAAGTAGATACAAATTGATATCATACAAGGATCACATATTTACATATTTTCCTGATCTCTTTGCTACTTTGATAACGCAACAAAGTTTTTATTAGGAGTATAAACGAAATGTATTCACACTACTTTTTTGTTATACGATTTTCATATCGTATATTTCACAGGAAATGGCTCCTGTATATCCCCTTCTTTGTTTCCAGCCCCAACCCTTCTTTTCCTTTTATTTCCTGTTTGTATAAATAAAGGTAACAAATAGTTTGCGCGATTTGTCATGTCGCAACTACAACTAACCCCATTAATAATATTTTTAGGGTGAAACTATTGTAAACTGTTTATTGTAACAAAATTACTTATTTTTTTTTATACCTACCTAGATAGAGTAGAACTTAAAAAAAAATACAACGCTGGACAAACTGGCAAGAGAACGTTCGTTCGTAAGCTAGGAGGACATGCCTCAATAATTGGATCGTTTTTTTCCTAGCTGACCCACTGTTATGTATACCAAAGTTATAGCGCGACTTGGACTATAATGGGTGGCTTAGGTCTCTATCAAAATGGCAACTAGCCTTATATAGACGGGCAAGGGCCTTGGCCTAGAACGTTGCTAAAGAGAAAGCGCGACGGAGTGGAAAAACCGAATGTATTTACATCATATATTTTTATTATTTATACTAGTGGTTCTGTGAGCTGTAGACCTCGCGAGCCTTTTTTTTATTTTCTAAATAGCTGATTTATTGTTTTTTTTACGTTTTCTAGCCCAATATGTCCGCCATTTTAAAAAAAATCCAAAAACTGATTCGTAAAAAAATTGTTATGTACCTACCTATATCGAACCTGCTCACAAAATTTCACGAGAATCGGTTGAGCGACGTAACCTGAGATGAGAACAAACAGAAGAACATTAAGCAATTTTGGCCAAGTTGAAACGGAGACGCTTCGCGCTCGCTCGGACAATGTATGTGGATAAGTTTAGGCTTTTTTACTGGGCACATCAAATTCGTGGAAAATGGTATCATTATGCTCATCATCTCAGCAGAAAACGTTTACTGTTGGATAAATGCCTCCCTCAGCAGCGTTGCCAGGCGTCCGAATAGAGAGAACCACACAGTCAGGCGTTGCGGTTCGGCCTAATAAGTCGGTGACCAGCCTGTCCGATATTTGTTAGGCTTTTGTAAATTTTATTGTTGTTTCATTAGGACTTAAAAAAATATGGTAAATGATAATAAAAAAAATGTCAAAATGTGAAAAAAAAATCGTGTTATACTAAAACTAGAAAGAGTTACGTGTCACATCGGTAATTACCCAAATGTCCTGCTAAACTTGCTGATCTGTTCTGTACGGATTTTTTTAAGACCTACCAACCAGAGGGTCGTTGAGGGTTGGATATTTTGATTTTTCCTTAAGAGCAAGGAGAGACTGAATATTCTTTAGTAAGAATACTTAATTTTAAGCTGATTTAACCTGATTAAAAACACAACAATATGACGTAATCGGGACATGAGAACAAAGGACCGATTGACCGATAAATAGGAAAATATTTGAAATGAGTTAATGAAAAGCTATCTGGTGTAAGAAAATATTTAATTTCGACTTTTTGGTGGTAGACTTTCTGTACTCACCTAATTCGTCGCTTATTTGAGCAATAAGGGGACACACAACGTAGCTATAACCGTTCGTTTGTATGAGGAAAGTTGAAAAGCAGCGCAATATTGCGTCTCGCTTATTGAGTTCTTATCTGTTTTGTTTGTCCCCGTTTGCCGTCACGATAATTGGCTTTCAGATTCTGTAGTTCACCAAATTGGCTTGAAGATGCTATCTGAGTTTTGGCATCAACTAAAGAAAAGTCATTATAGCAATGTGAGTTGAGAACGGTTTGATTTTGATACAGAAATTGACTTTTCATGTTTATCCGACTTGAGACCTATCTTCTTATTATCTTATGGGTTGTAATATTTGTAAGATCAATGATCGACCTCACACACCCTGATATCAGAGTTACAATGCTGCCAATGGTCTCTGACAAAGGTCATGTCTAATTTGCGGCCATCGTTTTAATCGATTTGTATTTACGCACATAGTTGGTCGACCAGCCCGCACTGGGCCATCGTGATTCAGGCCTGGTAGGCTCGAGCCCTTCGGTGGAGACGTATATAAGCTGTTTGATTGACGCACATACTGACCGTTTTGCGTACGCCTGAATAAATATGAAGAGCAACAGAATTTATCTGACACCTACTTGGAATTTTATTCAACTTTCCCAGGCGTTATGAGTTTAGAAGTTTCAGATTCCGACAGATTCACACGGTTGTTATAAAAAATTGGCGGGGTTACCAACCAGGGTTGTTCTTGCGAATAAATTTGATTTAGTTATCAGACCCAACCTGCTCTACAAGGGACGTGACCTGCATAATAAAAACAGCCCTTCCTACACAGTAAAAAAATATATTGTACGTACATACATCCTAAAATGGACCAGTCGATGTTATCCCTATTATAAAAAAAAAATTTAGGCTTATATTATTTTCCAATTTGCTAATATAGAGTTTTATCCACTTCGTTTTTCGAGACATTTTTGTCTCGCACTATACTCTCTAACTAGATCGTGAGGTTTATGTAAAAGCATCAAACAACTTCTAACAACTTTTATTTCTGAGAGAGTGAAGGAAGTGCTTAGGAAGTGTAATAAGTGTAATAATTATAAGCATTTGCTGCCCTTTTTTGCTAGTTAATATACTAAAATCCTTTCTTTACTTCAAATTTTCAGTAAAACCTTTAGAAGAGAGAGATTTATATTTTTTTCCTCTTACATCGTTTTGAACAGGTGCAAACGAGATGGACGATACACTTTATGGGTCGTAGAATAAATTAACTATGTACTCCCCTACATGATATTTTGACTTGTGAATATGAAACATTAATAGGTAAGTTAGTAGCTATATAGATCTAATATTTTGTTTTCGGGTGATATATTCATACGGTTGGTAGTGTATTGTCTTGTAGGACCGCTCGCTGCCTCCCGCTCGGGAAACGCGGGTTCGACCCTCACCACAAAACGTACCTATGTGTTTTCTAAATAAAAACTCATTATGCACATTGTACTACGCTCGGTGAAATAGAACGTCGTGAGGAATACTGCACACTCCTGCAAAGAAACTCAAAGGTTGTGTGTGAAGTCGATCAACCCGCACTGTGTTAGTGTGGTCAACTATCAAACTAAGGCATGATTTCCCAACTTCAGAGTAGGCTCGAGCCCTCGGCGGGGACATATATAACCTGTTGATGAGATTCATTATCCGGAGCCCAAAAACAGACCGGTAAGTCGTAGGAGATGACGGGACGAGCTTGACTCACTTTCAAAGAGTTGGGCTGAAGACGCCCAAGTTAAGGAGAAGTGGAAGGAGAAAAGGGAGGTTTTTGCCCAGCAATGGGACCATAAGTTTTTCATAATATATTATAAAAAGGTCAAACTAATATTGGTACTCTTCAAAAATTAAACGTTTCGACCTTCCAAGCTCTCACAATCTTCCGCAAAAGTTTGGGGTCCAATGGAGGGAATGGGATAGCGAGGTCAATGCTGTTTGACTTGTCTGACTTTTGGATTAGCTTTTTAATAGATTTTTTACCTCCACCATCTATTTTGCTATCATATTTTAGTGTATAACGTAATTTATCTTCAAGGTTTTGTATATGACCCTGCACCTACTCTATACCTGGTTTCAGAAGTAAATATAGTCTCCGTAACCAAGCGGTAAAACATTCGGATCTCTGCTGTACCCCAATAAATAGCCGGGCTGATCCCGCGTTAAAATTAGTGAAGTGATTTTGTCTGTCCCGGAAAAACATAACCTAAAAAACTCGTCGCGTGTGTGTGGCCGTCGGGCTCGTGGCGAAATGAGACAAGCGATAGTGTTTGCTGTTGGGGGCATGGCATGAGCGTGGTCAAGGTTGAGGCTTCACCTTCCATTGTGATACCTTACCCACCCCATCCTCATTTCCCTTGTTCCTGAAGCACTGGCCGTTGTCAGCTCGCTCACATCGGATCATCAGGTACTGTAATATACCTATATAATTATCAGCCTCCACGTATCGCGGACATGTGTGTATTTGGCCAGTGGCCGTACAAACATCCTAAAGTTCGTTTTTTTTTTTAACGAGCGGACGAGCCACAGTGGTGGTAAGTGGTCATCGTCGCCCATGGACATTCGCAACACCAACCTGCCATCTACCTGGGGTTGCCAACGCGTTGCCAGCCTTTGAGAGCCCTATATACTCGCCCCTTGAAGAACCCCATGTCAAAGCACAAAGGAAACACCTCAATCGTTTAGAATGATTGGAAACATGAACGCTAATTGGTTAATGTAAGAGTCGCATCTGTATTCTGGTTGAAACTGGAGCAATATTTGACAACAGCAGTTACAAAACAATCTGTGGCTAAGGTTATTTTGATGCGGATTTATAATAAAATATGACAATTAGTCTTATGCTATAATACTAGGGCCCTCTTTATGTGACTGTGTTTGAGCTATCTATAAGAATCAAAGAATATAGCTTTGTTGCTGAACCTTCTTACGCTCCAAGTGCTTCTGCTTCTTAGGCTAAGATTTTTCTGTCGTCTCGAATGCTCTTAAATTTTTAGGGCTTCGAACTTTAAAAGGAATAACAAAACTCTTACAAGATCATTCCCGTGTCCATCCATCTATCACGCAGGTTTTTATACTTTATTTGCAGTACGTAGCCGCTACGCCGCCGCCGCTGCCATCCTTTTTTCTGAAAGGTGAAAATAAAAATTGCAGCACAAAGTATAGGAGCTGATTATTAATAAAAATATTTTGTAAAAGCTATTGTAAAATGAACAATGCTTTCATTACCAGTTACAAAGTATCACAAAGGAGTTTATGGATTTTCATAGCGATACAAAACTAAGGGTTTCAGAGTTACTCTTGTAAGTAAAAGTTAAATCTCATTTTAACTGAATTTTTCAAGTTATTAAAGAGGATTAGGTAAAAGTTAAAATTATAGAAGCAAATTATGAAGCGATTATATCAGTTTTAATACCTGGGAAACTTAGAATCGCGTCGGTCTATTTCTCTTCGTTTTTTTTTTCGGACCTATTTCTACGAAAGTGGTAATACAACGGACGGGTGCTATTATTTATCAAAAATTTTTTCGTTATCCAGTTATTAATATTTTAAGCTTTTAAATCCTTATTTCGGCGTATCGTTAAGCCTACTCTTAATCCTTTAAAAGTGAAGATAATAATATACATTCCTAAAAAATATATTCGTTCATTTTGGCTAATTAATAATGAACAGGTGAGAATCAAAATGGCGTGCATAGTCAGACTTACAAACTGACAGACTTGAATTTATTAAACAACGCATTTTATACCACAACTTTTCAAAAGACTCTTACACTTTTACTGACGCCTGTAGCATAGCGTTCTGTAAATGTTTCTTTGCTTAAGTTAAATAAAGATTATTATTATTTTTATTATTATTATATTATAATTTTTATTTACTATTGTTTTTCTCTCCTTACGGAGGTAATTCCTTACCACACGGGCCTTTCGGGTAAGGAATTTCCTTACAATGCGGCAGGTGTTCAAGATCACGGCTTTTTGCAGAGCATTTATAAGCGTTATAGAGACGTTACAATCCACACAATGAAGAGGACGAAGAAACTAGAATGTTGTCTCTATGCAACTTCAATGCTCTCTGACTGAAACATTATTGTTCAATTCAGTACTTATAGATTTTTTTTTCTCCCACTATATCAAGATTCCGTAACTGAAAATTAAATAAAATTCGCCAAATCCCAGGAAAAAGCGTCATTCGTTACACTTCAAATATATAAATGTTCCCAAGTTAGTGTTCTAGTAAGTATGAGTATCATATTAGTATCTAGGTTAGTAACAGTATAACAATCAGCTCACAAGATAACCCTAAGAACTAAGTCCTAACGTTGTGAACTGGAGATGCAGTTCTTATAACTAATGATAGAGATTATAACCTGTTTATGCATTGGTTCGACGTCCAACTAAAGACTCGGATACCAATCAACGGAGTGTAAGAAGGTTTTAAAATCAAACAATTCAAATTGAATTTGCAGAGTAACCGGTTCAAAGCTGTTTGCCCGTCTGCAGCCAATAACGTGGGTACAATGAACCACCACTCAGTAGAAACTGGAAACTCGTGAATAATGAATTCCATCTTTAATAGCATGGAATAAAGGCTCTTTCGTAGTCAAAAGTGTTCCAGCTGTGCCACCGTACTTACTCTACGTCCAATTTGCAATGAGAACTCAAAGTGGATCAGTGCCTCTAAAATCTAATTTAGATATTTACTCGACGGCTCCGTAACCCAGGTGGTGGTAGTGTATCTGCCTCCGACACACAGGGTTGCGGGTTTGAATCCCGCCCATGGCAAACATTCGTGTGAAACATGTTGTTGTTTATCTATATACTAGTGGCTCTGTGAGTTGTAGACCTCGCGAGTCTGTATATCTTTTCATATTTATTTTTATTTTTTCTCCACAAACATCCCCAACCCCTTGATTTTTTACTTTTAATTTTTTTTTTTTTTTTTTATTCTTTTTTTTTTTTTTTTTTTTTTTATCTTATTTTATTTTATTATAGTTTGGGATCAGATGGCCGTGTGTGAAGATGTCCCCAAATATTTATTTATTTACTTATTCGCACCGATTCCTTTAAGAAGAGAACTTTTGATGACCATTGAATTTCGGCTAGTGACTCAGTTGTTTGTATATGTAGATGGAGATCCTTAAAAGCAGGACATGTCAAGAAATAAACAACCTTCGGCGGCGGCGACGTTCTTTGTTGTCATTTTATTTTTCTATTTACCTATTTTTGGTACTGTTTTAAATTATCATCATCATCAACAGCTCATACACGTCCCCACCGAATGGCTCGAGAAGGCTTAGGCCTAGACAACCTAGACCTGTGGCGTGTTGATTCACTACCCACATAACCTTTCAAGTGCCTTGCATGTTTCCTCACGATGTTTTCCTTCATCGTATTTTTCTGTGTGTGCAATAAAGTATATTCATTCATTCATTCATTCATTGGAAATTTTATCCCTAAGTGTGTTAAAATTTAAAACCAATACCATGCCGATGAAACCACGGGCGGAAAGCTGGTTCTAATATAAATGTTGTTTCAATATCTTGGAAGTTGGTGTTAGAATATAGGTACGTACGTGGAAACATTTTAAAGCCCAAACATAAGTTTAAGTAGTCTAGACTAGACGTGATAATGGAACAGCACTTACGACATGACAGTTACGACGATGTGGGCTTTAAATGAGACTACGTTTCTGAGAACACACAAAGTGCATCTTCTAAGTTTATTAGGTGAAGAACTTGTCTTAGTTATTTACAGATTACAGGAAACGACGACGGTTTCTTCTTTCTTTCCTTTTTTTCGATTGGTTTGTTTCGTTCTGGATATTTTTTCCACTTATAGACGTTCTGCTATACATGCCAAATTGGTATCGTGACACGGGGAGAAGCTGATGATGGCTCAAACCTTTATATTCTGTTGATGATCGGATAAAATTTAAGCAATATTACAGAATTAATATCTCACTCTCTGTCACACTCCAAATTTAAAATGACACTCTCTTTCACATGAAAATTACCAGTGTCAAGGGCCAATGACTAATAAAACTCGAGAACAATGTCTCAAATTACCAAAACGGGACCACTCTGTGATGTTACCAAATTGTATTGTATTGTAATCAGAATTCAGACATAACAGTTCGCGCACGATCTGAATGCAGCTCTGATATATGTGAATAGTCACGAATGCATTCAGACTGCGCATGCAGTCAAATCAGTGCACATGCACATAACTAGTTTCAAATCTATACAATAATAAAACTAGTCACGTTACAAGTAACCTAAAATTTACTTCCTACAAACAGAATTTATTTACATTGTTTGTTGTAAGTGAAGCTAATATTAAAAGCGGGTTGATGATAAAAACGTGTTAAAAAAAGCAAAGCAAATGAGAAATAAACAAGAGGTTGTTTTGAATAAATCAATCTTAATGCATTCTGATAAGATTACAGAAACGCGTGGAGTGAAGAGGAGAAAACATATTATAAGCAAACTAGACTAGATAATAATGATAGTAATTATTTGAGAAAGTGAAGTAATTCATATTTTTAAGTATTTTATGTTAATTAGCTGATAATTTTCCGAATAAATAAAACACAATAAAATAAAATAAAATCTCTCTGTCACGCTCTAATTCTTGATTTAAGTTCGTCCGTCCATGTCACCTTTTAAAGATTAAAAAGGGACAAGAGAAGGCCATTCTAATATTAGAGCTGTCAAACATCGATTGCACTAAAGAGCACTTTAAACATGCGACTTAAAAATCTCTTAATATGACAGCTACGTCTTTATTTTAGGTTATCATTCATTCAAAATAATATCATTCGTTCATCTGAATTCATCTCCTCTCTTTCATTGGTCACAAAAACGAAAAGGATAGCTATCTCGATAGGATTTAAAAAATTAGGACTAGAGCATGACTGTGTGACTCGGGGTCAGTAACTAAATAAACATACCATTTTGTAATGGAAAATATATTTATTAATTAGTAGGTAAGTAACCTAAACAGTTGTTCAATTTGTCATACCCAGAAAAATATCAATAGGTAAGTAGTAATTTTATCAATAGAGGATGTTTTTTTTATTTCATTTAAATTCCATACTTATATTACAGCATCTATTTAATACTAGCTATGGAGCTGAATATTCATTTAACCAGAGACACTTTTTGAAACTCGCTTATTTAAAATATCAGGAAAATAACAGTCACGTCCGGTCAATTAGTCTTACTCAGTTTAATCTGTGAAATAAGTAACTAGCTTTAGACTGATTTCACAAATCAAATCAAAATTCATTTCGTTACACAAGTTATACAATTTAAAGATTGCAAAATTTAATAAAAAAGTAATTTTACACGCTTAACATTTTTTGTTATTTGGGGTGTTCCTTTTTATAGCGTAACAAATTGTCATTATTATGGTATTCGCATAAACCTATACAGACGTAACATACAGTACCTAAATTGTTAGTAACATTTGGTTTGCATAATAATAAAGTATTAATGTGCATAATATGGAATCCGCTTAATTGAAATCAACTTTGAATTTCTTAACAAAAATTTGCATAATTTATTTTTCAGAATGGATCTTACCACATAGTTTCGACATAACCAAAGAGCGAATCACGGAAGTGCGACAGAACTGAATTGCGAATATTTGAAGTTTGACATCATTGAAGTTCAAATTTTGCTAGCTACTTCCACCCACGGACGGGACGTAGGTAACTAGAAATTTATTTAATTAATTCTACGAAGTATTGCCTTGCTTAAGTTAAATAAAATAGCCTAGAGGACTCAAAAATACATCAACAAAAATCAAAACGATATACTTACATTAAGTTTTTTTTATATTTTTTTTATATTTTTTTATTAGACTTTCTTGTACCCTAAGGTCGCCTGGAAGATTTTTATTGATTATGATTGCTACTTTAGCAATAAGGCCGCCTATCTGTACTGTACACCCCTTCATCTATCTTTTGTACCTTCAAGCTACATCTTTGTGTGCAATAAAGTATATTCTATTCTAGACCTGCTTGGCATTCTTATTTTTATTATATTACACAGTTATAAATAAGATAATTTATATTGCTTTACAAAAGTGATAGTAAAAAGCAGAAATATGATGTATTGATCTTACCACATAGTTTCGACATAATCAAAGAGCGAATCTTAATTGCGAATATCTAAAGACAATCGACAATCTGAACTGCGAATACTGAAGTGCGAAAAAAGTGCGAATAACAGAAGTGCGATGCGACACAACTAAATTACGAGTATCTAAAGTTTGACAATCAAAACTGCGAATAACTGAAGTGCGACATAAGTTTGAAACATGTGAGTGCGACACAAATGAATTACGAATATTTAAAGTAAGTTCGACAATCTGAACTGCGAATAACTATCTGAATTTTAAAGTAAGTAATTACGGCAGTGCCTGAATTACGAATATCGAAATGATATCTCTGGACAATCTGGGACATTCAGATGCATCATGTTGAACGTGCTATTAGTTTTAAATAAGAAGAAAGTTTGAAGTTTTGAACTATAATTTTATTTATATATACCTAATTATTCTTAAACATACCTAAAAAATATAAACAATAAACCTTTTACAACTTTTTACTTTAGATAATCAAATCTTAGATTACCCTCAGATTCCGTATTTTTAAGTTAGCCGTACATTTAGTCAATCTATTTATTTAAAACATAAAATATTTTTAATATTGATATGGTCACTATAAGATGTTGTTATGTTTGTTAATTACGTAACAGAAGGACCCTGAAGTAGGGACTGAATAAATTAACTGACTTGGTATTACATGGATTTCACAACTTTTTACGAAAGAAGAACTAAGTTGCCTTGTTTTTTTTACAAGTTATGTTTTTGATGGCTAAATGCCATTATTTTTATTACAGTCTGCTATCTAGTTCATAAGAAGAAGAAGTATAGATCAAGAAGACTATATACCTTTTACGTAATTTCATTTAAGTATATCCAATTATATGAGGCTGTTGATGATGATATCCAATTATTATTATTAAAATATTATACGTATTAATTTGGACAGATAAAAAAATATGCTGATTTATGATCACGCTAAAAGTGTTATGTGACATTAAATATGAGTAGGAGTATTTAATTTACGAATTTAAATATAAATAACGAGCATGGTAATCCAATAAAAATACTTAGTTTAGAACTTCTCGATCATAATAAGAATTTATGATTCATCAACAAAATTATTGATGAGCGACCAATGCCCTCGCTTGTTTTTTTATTTGTTCTTCTTTAGGGTTTAGTATCCATAGGGTACCAACGAGACCCTATTACTAAGCCTACGCTGTCCGTCCGTCCGTCTCTCTGTCACCGGGCTGTTTCTCATGAACCGTAATAGGTAGATAGTTTAAATTTTCACATCGTATTTATTTCTATTACCGCCATAATAATAACCAATAAAAATAAACATAAATTATTAGTTTAAGGGCTACAAGAAACGTGATTTCTTCGGCGTTTTTCGTTCGACCTGTGCGCTACCCTTCGTAAGCCAGTCCGTCTCGCAATTGGCCGGTTTTTTTTAATGACGACGACGCGACGCTTTGTGTATATTGTTCATTCATCAACAGCTCATATACGTCCCCACCGAGGGGCTCGAGCCTACCCTAAATTAGAGTGATTAGGCCTTAGTCGACCACGCTGGCCCAGTGCGGGTTGGCCCTAGCCACTAGACCACCGACGCTCTTAAAAATCGTACACTGATAAGTTTAACCTTTGTGTATTCAAAGCCAGAATAAATAGGCAATCTTTCAGAAAACGGGAACCCATCTTTATTTTTTCGTCGCTTTCTATCATATTGGTCGAATGCAAATTCTATAAATAAGAACATACATACATAATTTAAAAGTAATAAACATTTTCTGACCCCACTGTACGCGGATGAGGGTCATTGGAAGTGATAAAATGTCAGTGATAAACTATCTAGCAACATTATTTAACTAAATTTCATTCCGGCTTCGGTCAGTGCGGGATTTACAGCCACAACAACATGAGCTTGATAAGGACATTTCTCGTTGTGTTTTTCGTTCACTATGCACTCTCGAAAGGTAAGACTGATTTTAATCTACTTAATTATAAGCCCTATTCATACTCATGTAACATTGTTTAGAGGTTATGGTTAAAAATCCGCCCAAATAGTGAACTGTTCGTCTAATAGAGTCAAGGAAAATTTAGGAGAGAAAAATATGCTTGAACTTTTTTTTTTTATATAATTTCAGATCCACTCGTCAAACCTTGTGGAAAACATGACATAGCTTGCCTCACCAATGCAGCACAGTCTTTTCTTGAGAAAACAAGTGCCGGCGTCCCACAGTTAGACATAAAACCTACAGATCCGATGTTCATACCTCACATCAACACTACCCTGGATTCTGGAGAAAAAATCTATTTGAAAAATGTCATAGTCACTGGATTGAAGAAGCTGATCATCCACGATTTTAAGTAAGTAAATAATTATTTTGTTTTAATTCGACACCTACCATCAGACAAATCTGCAATTATATATAGGTAGTAATAAACAAATAAAGTAGGTAGGTATATAGGTAGGTAGTGATGCTTGTACAAGTAATTACTTTCTTTCTTTGTTTTCTTTCTAATATTGCTTTGTTTTCCTGGATAAAAACGTTAGACATTTATTGTCTCAATCAGAGGTTTCTAAAAATAACCTTTAAAGACTGCCGTGGTGGGCCCATTGAACATTATAGATTTAGTTTAAGATTTCTTACAATTATTTCCTTATATAAGTGTGATGATTATAATTAACTTCTTAAAGTTGGTGGAACTGTACAGAAATTTCGATTGCAGTTGCAAATATAATAAAAGGGGATTAAAGGTCAGAATGATTAAATATTGTCACTTCTGAGACATTCACTCGTCATGTTGTTGTTTTTAGAGTAATTTGATTATTATCTTATTCAGTTTGTTAGCTAGCTCTTACGGTGAAGGAAAACATCGTGATGAAACTTGCACTCCTGCGAAGAAACTCAAAGGTTGTGTGACCAACCCGCACTGGGCTAGCGTGGTCGACTAAGGCTTAATCGCCCTAATTCAGAGTAGGCTCGAGTCTCTCGGTGGGGACGTATATGAGCTATTGATGACAGAAGACAAGACAATGTTCATGACATTACATAGCGCTTTCCAAAATATCATTAAGAATCATCTTTTTACAACTTTAACTAAGTTAATCTTTACAACTTTTAATCTAATGTTGTTGTGTGTTGTGTAATTATTACAAAAAAACTCTTTGATTTTCGGAATTTTAAAGTACAATGAAAGTTGTTTTCACATCAAATCCACAACCGGTATTGTATCGGTAGCCCCGCCGTGTTTCCATGCAGTTTCAAAATTAGTCACCGATTTCCTTTTTTACAGGATAGACACTATTAAAAAATCTGTTGTGCTGGCTATGGAAGGTGACCCTGAAATTGTCACTGGTTTCGAAGTTGAGAGCAAAGATATCAAACTATCTAGTCCATTCTCCTCTAAAGGAAGTAAGTTGCTTCGATTTATTAAACACTTGTCTATTTAGTATCCACTTTCCACTGTCATCATTATTTTATTATTTTTCTTTTAAAATTTCTTCCCCAAGTTTACAATTGATATTAACTGTGCTCATAGGTCCTTGTTGTGTACTTTTTTGATAAAGTTATATAATCATTTTTATGATACGTTAATGTCCCATCAAAGAAGATTGCTCACTTTACATAATACCTGCCTGGTTTCGGTGACAAATTGGATGCCACGACTTCAGACTTTTCTTTAATTATACCATATTTTTTACAGAAGTGATACCTACTGCCAAATACACCTATAACCTCGTTCCTAACGAAGAAGGTGTGGAGTATTTCACAGTTGGCCCCGAGACTATCACGTGCATCCTGTCCGGCTCTCCAGAAATAAAAGTGGACAGTGATATTGACAACGTTTTGTGGAAAGGTTAGCAACAAAGAGAGCTATTAAACTAATTAAACGTAACGTAAGATCTTTTGTTAGAACTTTTGTATCGAGGCTCTTTACAGCCTCCATTGTTTCGTGTATAGATGTCTCGATACAAAAGTTCTAACTTCGGTCTCGGAGGCATATTATCACACAAAATAGTTAGAGCATTGCAGACTGAAACATCTCATTGTCTGTACAGTAGGATTATTCCGTACACACAAAGGCCTTTGATGTTTCGATAACTCTTACACCAATGGTGTGTAAGATCAGTCAGCGAACCTAAAATCCACACGATATATTATTCAGATGTATGACAGATGTAAAGTTGGTGCCAGATCGATTGAAAATATCGGACATTGACCCTTAAAAACCGACCCGAGGAAAAGGTGTAACTTAGAAAATAATTATTTCATGTGAAAAATATATAAATCCAGACATCGACCGAGCCGAGAGTCGAAAAGTGTGACTAAGAAAATAATTATTTAATGTAAAACCCATATCACTAAAAAATTGTTAGCGCACAAAAGGTGTTCAAATTTGGTTCCAATTATTTTTATTATATAGCTTTATAATAATAGACTTTTAAAACAATGCGTGATTTTGTAGTCCGGTAATTTCCGTAATTTTTATGTAATTAATTAATATTATCATATTTATTTCAGTCATATCATAATAACTTGAACATTATGACATTGCAAACCAACATTGCCTTGGAACATGTAGCCTGTAGGTTTGTAGCCCCTGTCCAAGGTCAATGTCCGATATTCTCAATCAATCTGGCACCAACATTCAGATGTATGACAGATGTAGGTAGAGATCTGTTTGAGGTAACCTAAGCTACTGGACAAAAGCGTTGGTGAAGTATATCAACAAGGATGCGTACTGGCATTAAATTACTTAATTTATATCACTCACTTTGACTACTCTAGTTAGCTACTATTATTTATGCTGCAATAAAAGAATGTTAACTATACAGCATGATTTTGTAATCCTTAGCAAAATTTAAATATAATGTTCAGACCATCTTAAGCAACAACTTTTCGCAGGAAACATTGGTTGAAAACCCCCAAAAAATCGACTTTTCATACAAAATACACAATCAACTTTACTAATTTGTATGGGAGGTCGAAATTTTTTTGGGGGTATTCAACCCATGTTCCTTGGGAAAAGTTATTGCTTATGATGGTCTGAACATTATATTTAAATTTTGCTAGAGATTACAAAATGATGCTTCATTATAATTATTTTGTCTCACAGATAGCGAGAAAGCTGAAGAAATCAAGAAGCAGGTCATATGCAGCGTCATCATACCAGCTTTCCACACGATCATACACAATTTGAGACAATCGGCTAAAATTTACCCCAAGACATCTTATTTTACAGATCTATAAACTTTGTTAAGAGGGTATTTTATTTTTCCTTAAAAATATATAAGTAACCTAGCAAAAATATATGCCTTTGCAATGTAGTTGATATACTATAGATTCGAAACAATAGGGCACTTTCCAACAAACACCATCGCATTATACGAATAATATATTGTTATCTTTTGAGGTTAATTATTATTAACCATCAAACTTATTCTATATAGCTATATAATATTAGCTACCACAAAAATCTATAAAGTTCTAATAAAACTATTCCTTCTTATCTGACGAATTATCGTGTACTATTTGTCTTGGTTATCAGTTGAACAGAATTATTCTTACTAGCTGCAGTCCAATAATTAGGTGGGTATTGGTTGTAGTCATAGAGATCTTTTTCTGATCTGTGGTTGTAGTAGTGACATCGATAGTAAAAAACAACATTTCCACCAGCGCAGTACTTATTCTACTTATTCTAATAAAATAATATCAGTCGTGAATTTATTTCCCTGCTTTTCCCTACATCTTTTTAGTACAATACGAGTATCCTGTAGTAGATATGTAAGACCCGTACATCACAGTTGTTTGATGATCCAGCAGGTTATAAAGCTCACACAAACGTAATAAAAAGCGTATTGTAAAGTAAATGTAACTGTTTGTAATTTGGCGATTGTTTCTTTGAAATGTTGATTGTTCGCGAGTTTCGTACAAGTTGGTATGAAATTAAAAAAATGCAGCGCGTGGCCAAAATGTAGGTCGCGTCTCCAGAAAAGTATGGACAGTGATGTGAAAGTATAAGAATGAATCTTAAAAAAAATTGCTATCACCACCCACAACGTTCGGTAGGTAGGTAAACTTACTCCGCTGGCTCAGCGATCCAAAGTGGACCTTGGCCTCCGAGACGAGAACACGCCATCCATCTCGATCTTGTGTAAGGTAAAGGTACCTTTTAATTTAAAATGGGATAGCAACATCGACAGCCATGCTGAGTTATTTTTTTGGGTCGTTTATTTGTCCTCCAATCTCCACAAAGCCAAATAAAAATAGTGTTTAAATTATACTTACATCTTTTATAATTTTAATTCATATTTATGTTTGCCTTGGCTCGAACTTATCCATTAGGGAAAAGGTTTTATTTTGTTAATTTCGCGAGCCCTAAAGTACTAATATTATGGACTAAGGTGTCTTGATGACACCTTAGTCCATAGTGGTCATACGTTCAGAAAACAGCACCGTACCGATTATTTAAGAATTTTTGTTTCCAACTAGAACATAAAACCACACTACAATATTATTATTTTTTTTCCAATGATATTTTAATATGAAGCAAGGAGTCAAAAGGCGTACGAGTAATTTCACTTTTTAAATGCTTTAAATAATAGACACAATAAATTAATAGTAATAACAATGTTTTAAAAAATTCAAAAACTGTTAATCATCTACCTAACAGCAGACACCACAAAACATCATACAGGTTTTTAATCTTGATGCGGAACTCCAAAAAATATTTAATGAGCGCAATGACTTTGCCGTGGAGGAAGGAAACATTTTCAAAATTCGGTTTTTGAAATACCTTTCAAAATGCCAATAAATATTTTATGACCTTTACACACTAATATTATAAATGTGAAAATTTATTTGGATGTTTGTTCGTTCCACCTTTACGCTTACTCAATGGATTTGGATGAAATTTGGATTGGTGATAGTTTGTAAACTGGATTAACACATTGGATTAAATAGTTTATGGGAATAAAAGTCTTATTCCCACGGGAAAATCTTACGAGCGTAGCCGTGGGATTATACTTAGTATTCGTATAAATTAAACACTGCACCCGCCTCTATAGTCTTCCGGTAATAATCGGTTTTGGAGGTTCTGGGTTCAAATCTCGATAAGACACTGACAAAATCACTTTGTAAAATTCATGATTGCAGAAAACAGGTAACAGGTGACGACGTCAACATCGTTTGGTTAGGACTTGGCTCACGTTACCATCTCAAGTATTCAAAACTGATATGACTACTCGTAATTATAACAAGCAATGAAAGCAATTTTTACCTCACTAACCTTTTCAACATCCTGGAAACATACTATCTCAACTGATAACTACATCCTGGGCACAACATCCTGGAAACGTACCATCTCAGCTGATATTTACATCCCGGGGAAAAAACAGACGGAAATCTGCCTATGTCGCAGTAAAATTGAAAAATCCAAACGATTTACTCCGCTTCACCGCCACCACCCAGCTGACTGCATAACTTGTAATACCTTGACATTGCCATCATAGCGCTGCTGCTAGCACGGCCACGGCCGGCCAAAGGTGGTTTAACATTTTTTGTTTTAATCAATTGTTTATTTTATTTTAATTTTATTTAAGCACAGGCTACTGCCATTTCTGTTAGTATTTGACAGATAATTCTGCACTCGAAAATAATCTTTGTTGTTCTGTAATTTGTAAATGACATTCATATACTGTAGACGTTCAACGTTCAAGAGTAGACTCAGGTGCTTAGGGTGGTAAACCAATGTTTTGACTGTCTCGAGAAAATAACAATAAGTAGTATAACTTAAAACACATTATAAAAACATCTTAATAATAATAAAGTTTAAAGAATAATGAATAAATAAATACCTTTACGACGTTTAGAAAGAAGTGCCATACTTGTATTAACTAAAAGGTGTACTAACACACTAACACGGTCCGCTTTTAAACGTAAATCTATTTGCTTTCGGCATATCCCAAAATGCAGACTAATTTGTAAAACTCTGAAGCGAATGTTTACTATTTGTCTGCCACACCTGTTCGCAGTTCGCACGTATGTACCAATAGCCGTCCTTGACTTCTGCCGGCTTCTACGGAAATCCCCCACAATCTAGCAAGGTTTACTTTCACTCAGTTACTCATCTAATTACTTACCGTAGAATTAACGTACCTGTGTAAGGGCGTTTGTGCACTACAAGGAGTTTACCGTCCGGCAGTCCGGTTTATTACTGTCCGGAGTGGCATGAAAAAAACTGATGACTGGCTTGTGCACTTGTCCGTTTTTTCTCGGATCGGTGCAGCGCCGTTTAGGGTTGGCTCTCTTTGAAACGATAGTAACAATATTTCTTTTAGTGCAATACTATTGATAAGCAGCAATGCTATCGATAGTATTGGCAATTTAGTCCAGTTAATACTTTTTTCATTTGTTTGATGCTATCAGATCCGGAGTGCTATCCAGGACCAGGGTATGTAATGTGAGGTCAGCTGTTGTCAACTTTACAACCCACGCGATTAAGAAGAAGAATAATTTATCTTTCTTTACAAACCGTTGACTTAACTCTTAATAACGTTTAAATCCCAAGTTTGCATTAGCATAAAGAAAAATCTAAAGGTGTACAAATGCAATAACTCTTCAAGATATCCTTTACCACATCATAACGTATCCCATATATCAGGTTCGTATTAAGCCCACGTACGAACGCAGTTACACCCAGTTCGTGTTCCCCACATTCATAAATCCTTAACCCGATTTGACCCTCCCTTTACAACGAATATAAAGTTCAGCCGCCGCGGCAATAACTTGCATGTGTATATGCTTTAAATATCGCGCTTCACCGATCAAACTCTGCCAGATTCATAAAAAAACTAGACCAGGAAACCGCGGCGTTCGCAAATTAAACCGCTTTCATGTTGTTTATTTTGTGGTCTTATTATAGTTCTGACATACAAAATAATACCTACCTACTGCAAAATTAAAAAACTACCAAGAGCAAGACATCATTCTAATTATACATTAAGAATTAGTAAATAGGTCCTTTGCAGAATACACAAAATATTTTGCTTTTTTAAATATTAATCAGACCAAAGATTTCTGATGCGCGTCGCCTCGCGCTTTACCGAAGCGATCGTCTTTTATTAATTTCCTCTGAGAATCAGACGTTGTTTTAATATTATTTCTTGAAAACCTATTAATTGTAAGGATTTATGAAGTTAAGTAAAAGCGTGATTTATGTATAATGTGTGTTAAGAGTGCAGCTACGCAGTGGACTGCAACCTGCTTGTTCCCGATTATCCTGCGCCTTTTCGTATAAAAATACTACAATGAAAATTAAGTTATGATAACTTCTTCTCCATCAACCTACGAGATGTATTCCGTTCTTGAACAAGCAAAAATCAGATTTTTAGACCGAATATGCTATTTTCTGAAATGTAAATGGACGAGCTCTGCTGTTTCTGTTAGAATCGCCCCAATACTTTAATTTATTATACTTTTAATTTGTTATCGGTAGCGAGCGATTCACACAGTCACGCTCTAATCCTTAATTTTAATTCATCAGTCCTTTTCATCTTTTAAAGATTAAAAAAGGACAGGAGATGGCCATTTTAATATTAGAACTGTCAAACATCGAATTTTAACCATATAGACACAATTTTACAATTGCACAATTTTAGAGAGCACGTAAAAACATCCGACTTAAAAATCTCTTAATCTGACAGCTTTATTTAGGTTATCATTCATTCAAAATAATATCATTCGTTTCTTTCATTTGTCATAAAAACGTAAAGGATAGGTGGATTTTAAAATTAGAATTAGAGCATGACTTCCCGAATCAGGGCCATCGCCAAATTATTTTCTGGATATATTTTATTTGCCGACATCCGTTCTTATCCTCGTACGTCCCTTTGACTTTTTTCTCACAAAACCTGAATATAAAAATGTTGGCATGTCCAGACGAAGCTTTTTCATTTGGTGCGTGCAGGATGGTGCGGATATGTGTTTGGTTGAGTGCTTTATTTGTGTTACACAGCTTTGGTCATGGGCAGCGATTTAGGAACAAATTTCGGAACGATTTTACAACCAGTGAGTATGCATTTAATTACAACAAATAACATTTTTTTGGATAGAACTACGATTTTTTACGGCTGAAAAAGCCATGTGAAGCTAAATAAAGTGGAAGCTTATTATTAGCCTCAATTGACGTATGTTATTCTATCATAATGTAATTTTAGTTGCTGTTAGCTTCCCTAAAAAGATAAAATAAAATAAATAAATTGAGGTTACTTCTATCATTTTTGTTATTTTATTGTCTTCTCTGTAAAGCACGATGCACGAATAGTAAAAAAAGTCAATAAAAATCTCTGCCTAACCTGTTTGCTAAAATTATGCTAATATGTGTAGCTCCCTACATACACAAACCCAAAAAAGCATAAAAACAATGTTGTTAAACTTTGCGACACTTTAGTCGTAAAAGTTCTAGTGATCTTGTTATAACTGGATTGGAGTACCTTATTATTTTATTGTACACTTATTCAAGGGCCCGTTTTGTGTGTGTAAGTGTATGTGTGAGTGAGTGAGTATGTATGGATTTGTTTGGATGTGTGTGGATCGTAAATTTGTGTGTGCATGTTAGATATTATGTTTATGTTATAACTGAGAAGAGGTTTTCATGTTTGGATGTTTGTTTCTCTTTCACGCTTAAAATACTCAATGGAATTTAAAATGACACAAAGGATACGGGACAAAATCTTATTCCCTAGGGAAAATCTTACACAACGCGAGCGTAGCCGCGGGGGACCGCTAGTATGGCATAAAGTATGGCAGATGATATATTATAAGTATACATATAATAATGCCCGAGCATTAATTTGAAATCTTATATTACTAAGTTACCTATTTAGAAATATAAAATCACGTGATGTGCTCCAGTTACGCGGGCGACCGTTTCAAAACAAGTAGTTTCCAAAATAAGTGCCTTTTCATCAACTAAATACACTGTTTATCCACTCGCATATAGGTATAGAATAGAATAGAAAACACTCAAATTCCGTTTTGCTAGGACCCTTCTGGACCTTTCCTATTCCGCCTTCTCTCTCTGGCAATGCCCTCGGAAGAGGTGAATATTTACATAGATCCGATAAGCATAATGATTTCGAAATTCGAAAACACATATTGTTCTCATTATGTGGTGGGAATGCAAATAAATTGGAACAGGTATAGGTAAATACAAGAAGAAGAAAACTGACTAAGACACAAAAAAGCCACACACATCATGAAAGTATTTTTTGGCTACATGTAATTCAATCAATCAATCAATCAGCCTATTGCAGTCCACTGCTGGACGTAGGCATATAGTAATTACATAAAGTAAAAAAATATAGGTATTTAATTGGTTTTCTATAAAACTATAAGGGATAAACACCCATTTTACTACTCTTGCTTATTATTTATTTTGTGAACTTGCTGTCATATCACTAAATGTGTACTTTAAAATGCTGGAAGCATGTTTGTGGTGACAATATTGTATTCCACTCCGCATAAAAGCGTCACGTCACGCTTCTGCCAAATATCCACATTGTTTCTCATTGTCACTTGCCATTTGTTTGCAAAAATTTGTTTTTGAATGAAGTAAACATATTTTATTTTATTTATTTTTATTTTATTTATTGTTTAGGTGAAAAAAACCCATTGGAACAAACATCTCTTTTCTTATGATGTAGTGTAGATAGCGCAGCCATCTTCTCTTCAGTTCATCTCGTCAAAAAGCTTATTTACCTTGACCAACAATTTCGTAAATATAACTCTCAATACACCATCCTCGAAAATTGAACTTACAAAGGCAGTGAACTGTGCGGGAAATGCGTTTTACCGCACTAGTGCAATTGTCATTTCAATTATTATTTTTATTTCTACGGTCTTCATATTTATTATTCTGCCAGGATCATTAAGAAAAAATAAATTGAATCGATTCTTACGAAGAGAAAAGCATTTTATATTTTTTAATGTCGACAATTTGTATCAAAAATATTATCAGCCAGTAATATTGTAGTATAATAATAATAAAAAAAAAACAATTGATTATTGTTTTGAGGTTGGCGATAATTTTGATAAATTTTCATTTAATTGTGTTACATTTATTGTTGTTTTCATAATATTTAATGATAAATGTAGTACAGCAATTAAAACTGCGCGAGATAGATTAGTTTTTACAACTTTTACATGAAAAGTTTCACCTGTTGTATAATATCACAAGTGTATTGAAAAACGTTGTACAACACACGGATTTTAGGTTTTATAACAAACTCGTGACATTATAAACCCTCGTCTACGGCTCGGGCTTACATAAGTCACCTCGTTTATAAATTTGCACGGAGACAAATAGGGGATCGGACTGTTCATAAATTTACCATATTTTATTAATTATTCTTAAAATATAGATCAGTAGCAGACATTTTAATGAAAAAAAAGTTTTATATTCTTGTTAGATATTCTTTAGGCCCGGTTTCCACCAAAGCGGAGAGGAGAGGAGATGTTTTTGAATAACCAATCAGATTTCGTTATTTCCACATCTCCTCTCCGCTTAGCTTCAATAACGAAATCTGATTGGTTATTCGAAGACATCTCCTCTTCTCTGCGCTTTGGTGAAAACCGGGCGTTAGCGTTGACTGACGTTGATATATTGTATTGTTTAAAAGTTGACGTATTTCCAAAGATTTCTATCGTTCCAGAGTACAAATGGATCAAGTTTTAAACATTTGAGTCAGTGAGTAAATAATTAAAGCACTTGTTGTTTTGATGCGGTAAATTGGTCCTTTCGAGTTTGGTTTGCAAATGAGTGGGTACAAACTTTGGGAAGGTAGGTAAGTAAATAATTACCCAATTAAAAGTTTTTAAGCTGCTTAGGTAAACAGTGATACCAACACCAACATTTAAGATTTACAAAAGTTTTACCGAGATTTTAAAACGTATGATTAATATTTGAAGTCTCGTTGGTGTAATTGCTAGGGTCAGCATTCTCCTGATTGATAGGCTGTTTATATATTTTTCATCTCTCATGCTCTGAAAGTAGTCCAATAATGACCCCAAAGAAAAGATGTAAGTTACATCCCTTGGGATGTAAGTAACTTTGAAATTCGAACCTTTCTTTTTATTATTTTCATAGAAAGTTGCACACTATAAATGGCAAAAGAATAGACGTATACAGGCTACACTTCATTTAAATTCAACAAAAAATTAAAAACAATTACTTGAATATACTTTCCTATGCAAGTTGAATACAAAATACATATATTTACCAAGAAATAACAATAAAAGGATTAAAAATAATAAAATAAACCATAAATATTTATTTTATTTTTGTCAAAAATCTTGCCTGGCAGGAAACGAACGGGCCCTAAAAAAAGGCGGAAGAAAATTTTTGCCGAAAAGAAAAAGTTGACTGTGGTTTTAAGCAATGTTTTGATTTAGATATTTTGATACATATTTTATTGATTTATTTCAAATTTTAACGATGAAGTAGTGAAAATTAGGTTAATCTAGACTTGTGCGAGACTTTTTAAAAGTTAATATATGGGTAAAGTGATGTCATTAAAACCAACTGAAAATTTCGCAGTTTGACTATGAAATAGGATTGATGTGTGTGTCGCACGTGTGATGTCAATCGTAGGTCCATGTGTTATTTTTTTACAAATTGACTTGTTTTCCTTCCTCACAATCGAGATGAAAAGCAGAGTGTTCACCACGTGGGAATCTGATCAATAGGGGATCGGTCTGTTCACCATATTTTGTGAATTTACCATATTTTATGAATTATTTTTAAAATATAGATTAGTGCGAAGAAAAAAACAGAATCGGTTGAAAAACGAATTTACAGTGATTTTTTAAAGTTTCAATATGTCTGTCTCTTTCAAAAACGATTTTTTGTATGGAGATCATATGGCGTTACGAACAAATGACGTCACAAGTGGGTATGTGCCTCTGTCTAACCTAGAATTTCAAACCTTTATAACTCGGTAAATTTTTAATTCTTTTAGTGTTCGATAGCAGAAACTAAGAAGTTTGGATTTATTAAATTTAAAATAAGTAGTCCGATCCCCTATTCCCTCGTACTATAAGCGCCCTCACTACGCTGGTGCGCCAAAATACCTCAGGGTGTAATTGATCGGTTTCACCCCTTGGTTAACAATCTTGTGGTGAAGTGAAACAGTGTTAGAAATGCTGCATGAATGATGAATGCGAAGCACTGGGCTAGCGTGGCCGACTAACATAGTTCAAGATAGACTCCGGCCCCTCGGTGGGTACTATTATAATTATAATGTTAACAGTTACAGTAGCGGATAATTAGTAGGTACAAAAGCGTAAAAGCAAGATCATAATTAAATTTTTTGGTTGATGTAGAAAAGTATCAGCTTTAAAAAGCTCGAGGTACTATGTAGTAATTTTGGGCAGAGAGTCTTTTTCTTAAAAAAGGAATTAAAAATTTAATTAAAAAAATATGATAATTATCATCTTTATCGGTTGATGGATATCCGTAATCGAACAAAATTTCGTTATTTTTTCTATGAAATCTTACCCGTGGATCTTACCTACTGTAAGATTATACTTGTTACTAAAAACGTTCATTATCTAACATCTTTCTACACTATCGAGGTCAAACAAAGCCGATCAGAGAATAATCCTTACCTTGCTATTCTGTGTAATTTGCAAAATATTTATGATGTCACCGCATTCCACCTCATCGAATATGAGGCCTAATGGCTGCGACCACTTTCTTCCAATGAACCTTTAACAATGATAGCTCTTTAGCCTTTCGGATTTTATGGAAAAAGGAACAACCAATCCAGAAAGTATTTTCGATACACATGAAAATGTATATTGGTATCATTATTATCGTCGTATTGTGGGGTTGTAAGTTAGTTTTATAACCGACCCTACAAACCTTGTTGTCAGAAATAATGAGCTACCAATAGTTTTTTACATGGCATGAAATTTCCGAAGATAATAGCCGAGACAACCGCGGCTTAACGTGCTTATAGAAGAACGGAATAATATCATTAAATATTATTAATTGACCGAGCGAGCGAAGCGTCTCTGCTTCAGCTTGGCTAAATTTGCTTTTGTATGTCCATCTGTTTGTGGATTTGTTTGTTTGTTTCACTCTACAGGTCGCGTTTCTCAACCGATTCTCGTGAAATTTTGTGAGCAGGTTCGATAAATTACTTAATCGAATTTTTTATCTAGCCAGTTTTTGGAAATTTTAAAAAATGACTGAGTTATGGGGGTTGCCAGCTTACAAAGTCTACCGCTGAGGCTGTTTTCCTCTACAGGTCACATATCTTAACAAATAAAAAAATAAAAAATTAAAAAAAAAAAAAATTTAAAAAATTAAAAATCAAGGGGTTGGGGATGTTTGTGGAGAAAAAATAAAAATAAATATGAAAAGATATACAGACTCGCGAGGTCTACAGCTCACAGAGCCACTAGTTAAATATTTTTAATTCCCATAAGACATAAAACTATGCTTGAACTATTTTTTTTGTTTTACCAGTATAAAGTCTTTTAATATCCTAAGATTGCTCATAAAAATTCCGTAAAAAAAGCCGCACGCTCGTAACGCATAAATAAAATAAAATGCAAGTTATTTTGATAATAATTATTAATAACTAGTGGCTCTGTGAGCTGTACTGTACACCTCGCGAGTCTAACTCCGTATTTATTTTAAATTTTCGAAAAGTGGCTACAAAAAAAAATCTATATATTTATCGAACCTACACAAACAGACAGAACGACATACGAAAGCAATTTTGGCCAAGCTGAAACGGAGAAGCTTCGCGCTCGCTCGGTTAATTATTTATTATCAGTAGATATTGTTATCGAACTAAGAATGTCGAGATTTTAAGTTGAATTCAACTAAAGTTACCAACAATGGGTGGACGGGGCGCATTGCACGCGCGGTTAACTGACGGCTGCTTTGGCAGGAAAGTCCGAGTAGTCAGGAAGCAGCGTGCGTAGATGACCTCGCAAGGTAGACCAATGATCTGGTGAAGGTCGCGGGAAGCCATTGGTTGCGGGCAGCGTAGGACCAGTCGTTGTGGTAATCCTTGGAGGAGTTTTTTTTTTGTCCGCAGCAGTGGACGTCTTTCCACTGAAATGGTGATGATGATGTGCTATTACGTGCTTCGTAATTTGCTCAGACTGTACCCTACGCCCTACGGAATCTTAAATATTTTCCCGATATACTACAGTCGTTCCATTCTCTCGTAACAAGGTCGGCACGTCGTTGTTTAGATGTTCACAAACATTGTTTTGCTCGCATTTTACGGATAGCAACCTAATTTGATGTGTGTAGTATAGAAAGTATTGACTAAGTATAAGATTTCGTGCTCCTATTTATATAATTACACAATTTTAGTCTTGTCTCAATTTATTCCTACAGAGCCTATTTTTTACCTATTTTCAGGTTTCCGTGTATCTGATAAAAAAAAACTGAACTCTCGTGTATGGGAATGTCAGTCTATCCATCACATAACTACTCGTATTTTTATTTCGTTGAACTGAACGAATAGTAGCTGATGACCCAAACACGGAATGACATGTAGCGTTAATAACGAATTCCTATTTTGGTGATTAACTCTGGGTGCAAATCAGACTATTCCAATTTCCAGTGTTTCAGGAACATCACGTGACTAATGAAAGGACTTGTTATGAGAATTTATGACCACAGAATTGATATAGTACCTACGACACTCAGAACGGCCACTCACCCCAGCCAGCACAAACCTTCTGAGTAATTTTTTTTTAACGGCAGTCATAGAAACTAATTTTTGAATAAGACTACCGTAATTAGCTGATTTGGCGCTTACTCAGACGTTATTCAAGCAATTTGGGCCAAAATTCTAATAGCTGTGTAATAGCAATTTAATAGATGAATAAGTTTTGAATAATTGTAAGACAAGCTGAGTATCTTCTGCATAAAAGCATTTTGTTCTTTTATGCAAGTATTACAGCTCTGAATGAATGATGAATGAACTTTATGCTATGTCTTTTAAAGCTCAGATATTCAGATGGTACACAGCGTTTAGCTTATTTCAGTATATTTTATCAAGAATTTAATCAAATAAATTGAAGTTAACCAATATTATCCGAACACAAATGCACGCGTTATCGCAATCGGCAGTTCTTCACCCCACCCGGCATTGTGACAGGTTGGAGGGCGAGTTAGGAGTATCGAATCAAGATGAGAGCCGCGTCGATAAATCCCAGTGGTACTTATCTCGCGCATTTTGTCAGTCAATCGAGTAGTGGGCATTTAAAACGCGGCTGTATGGCGTGGCCAAGGTGTGACCATAGTTTGAGGCTCTTTTTGAAACTATAATAATAATAATAATAATTCCGCTTAAAGGTGAACTGAAGAAGTTTCCCCATAATAATAATGCATAAATCTGTTGAAGCAAATGATCACAAACTTACACCAATTAACTTAAAAGACCCAACTATTCAAAAGAACGAAGCACAGACTGACAAACTAAAATAAATGAGTGGGCACAGAAGTCCTTACATGGAAGACACTACCGCGATCTGAACCTGGCTAACGTTGACAAGGATGCGTCAAACGAATGGCTCAGACGTGGAGAGATGTTTCCCGAAACAGAAGGATTCATGCTCGCCATTCAGGATCAAACAATATAAACCCGAAACTACCAGAAACATATTCTTAAATTACCAAATACCGTAGATTTGTGCCGCCGCTGCAATAGTTCTTCTGAGACCATTCAACACATCACAGGGTCATGTAAAGCTATAGCACAGACAGACTATAAACATAGACACGACCAGGTTGCCAATATTGTACATCAAACGCTTGCAATTAAATATAATCTCATAGCTTCACCACCTATTGGTGGTGAAGCCCTACTATAAATACATACCTGAAACCATACTAGAGAACTCCACACACGAACTATATTTTGACCGTGCAATATTAACAGACAAAACAATTCACTATAATAGACCAGATATTACACTTCTAGATAAAACAAATAATTTTGTTAACTTTTGTTTAGTTCCTAATACACATAACTTACAAACGACAATAGCAGAAAAACTGTTGATTGGCTATTTAAAAAAAACTTAGAGAAAATCCTGCAAAATATGGAACCCTTTAACGCCATTTAGACTCGTACTTGACCATCATTTTGAATTTTTGGGCACTCACTTATCTGTAATAATGGCATAACATTGCAGAAAGTTGTTTATTAATCACCTATTAAATTGTTACAGCCTAGAATGAATAATTGATAATTTTATTAATAATATACTAGTTTTTTAAACTTATTCAATATTTTTATCAAAGTGAAGGACAAAATATTTGTCATAAAAACAACAGATCGCGTTGATGTCTTTTATAATGAACATTCTAGTTAGTTTCTCCGGTACAAACACATATTTTTTTTGTATATAAAGCTCTAGAACTTTGTTTACTTTGTTTTGCAGAACTACAAGCTCCACAAGTAAACAAGAATGTCGTTCGTAGTCTACATTCCTCCAGTACATACTAGATAATATTAACCTTCACACACACACACACACACACACACATACACACACACATACACACACACACACACACACACACACACACACACACACACACACACACACACACACACACACACACGCACGCAACATCAAGCTCATACCTCAAAATCTAAATTAAGGCATAATAATTGGCATAGTCAATAGTAGTAGTATATAATATGTAGAAGACCTATGTTCAGCTGTGGACGCCTTCCGGCTGATTGCGATGATGGTGATGATGATGATGATAAGGCTATAAGCAAATATTAATACACAATTAACCTACCTTTATTATGAACATCTTTATTCCAAAATAATGTAGGTAAACCAAGGTGTATGTTGATATGTCGTTTACTGTAGTTAAATTAAAACATTTTGTATCTCTTGTTTCCAGCTACAGCGTTACCCGTACCATTCCCGACATGTCGAGCCGACCACATCGACTGTCTTCGTCGAGGTCTCCGCACGTTCTTCTTCCTCATGAATACGAGTCATTTTGGCATGACCCGGGTAGACCCGATAATCGTGAACAGTGTGGCTGTGACGCTACCCGAAGAAGAAATATCGATATTGCTGAGGAGGGTAAACGTCACCGGCGCGAAGTGGACTAAACTGGCAGATAGGCAGTTCGTTTCATTTACTTATTAGATTTAAAAAAAAATTACCTATGTACTTATTTTTGGAGGGGCCGAGACGTCAAAGTCTCGGAGCACTTCGACCCTATGGGATCTTTTGTGCCTATGTACTTACTAAAAACTTTAATTGTTTTATTCATTTTACAATAAATCATTGACCAACGAAAACGCAACTTTTGAAAAGCACCTGATGAGATTGCCGTTAGATTACCGCCAATAACAAGCAATCCGTTATTTCGCGTTATTCCATACCGGGGGTGTAACTCAGTGGTAGAGTGTCTGCTTCGCATGCTGAAAGTCCTGGGTTCAAGTCCCAGCACCTCCACGTCCACTTTTTATCTTTTTATAAGCTTTAATTATAATGATTTTCTTCAAAGAAACATTTTTTATTTCATTCTTATAAAGTTAAATAAATAAAACATCGGAGTGTTTGAGTTAATTTAAGCCTGACATGTCACCAACCCTCGTAAACCTTTCACCAGGCCTTTTATCATGTTTGTAATCTCTACCCATCGTCGCAATTTCATTTTGGGGAGGCCATTCAAAGAGATTAGACAAAAGGTAGGTAAGTAAAGAAATTCCGATTTTCCAGGTTTAACTTGGACGGAGGAAAAAGCGGAATTATTTTCATGAGTGATCTACACATAACTGGAGAGATTACTTTGAAGATCGCCTCCAGGATGGATCCCTACATTGGATACATTACCATGGATATGCGTGAGTTAATAATAATAACATACCAACATCGGATGTCGGCTACGTGGCTACGGGGCGGCGCGTCGACCCTACCCTAAACGACCCTAAATTCTAATTAAATACTCGTACTGAGGTAAAGGTTTTCCTTCAAAGTTCGCGCGCGATCTGTATGCAGCTCTAATGTATGTGACTTCTACTCGTAGGTATGCTCGTGAATGCATTCGGATCGCGGGCGGACATTAGTGTAGTTTTCAACAACTGGGCCCCGTTTCACGAAGCAACAAGTTACTAGTAACAAGTTACAATTTGATATACATTGCGTAGCCAATTCGCCTAAACTGTAAGCCCTTATCGTTTTATCTAATCGTCTACGCAATGTACGTCGAATTGTACTTATAATTTGTGACTTGTAGCTTCGTGAAACGACCCCCAGGGAGTGATTTTGTTTATTTTTCACCAAACAATGGAATTCCAATTTATTTCATAGGTACGTATTTGGTGTCTACGGTTCGGTTGTAAGGTCGACGACCAACCGATAATTAATTCCTAATTAATTTTGAAAATGGTAGTTTGTTACCCGACCTGTATAATTATGTGATGTAAGCAATAATATTTCAGTGCCTACCTACAACAAAATTCAATGCCTACGTAGATGCCTTTGTACCTCCAAAAAACCCCAAGTAACACTTTGAATATAACACACAGATAAAGCTTGAGCTAATTAGGGCGTCCAAATGCTTGATAATAGGTAGGTACCTGCCTAAACCCTATTTCTATAGAAACGATTTACAACTGACATCAACTGGTAGCTACTAATTAGATGTTAGTATTAGTTAAATACAGTCATTAAATTTACTATAATGGTAGGTATCTATACAAGGGCTGCTATTTATGTATCCGGAACTGGCCACTTACATAAACAATATTTAAAAAGAAATTATGACATTTAAAAATAGAACTCTTTGGCTGTAAAATAAAGTTTGTTTCATTCATCTGTCAATTGCTTTTACATTGTGGCGCCATTTTTAAAATTCATTGTCTATCATCACCATGGATTTGACTCGTGAAATTTTTCGTGCAATGATTTATTACGACTTTTGGCGTGGATTAACTCAAAAACAGTGCATGGATCAACTTTTGTTGACTTTTGAGGAGGAAGCCCCATCGAAAACCACTGTGTATCACTGGTTCAGTGAGTTTAATCGTGGTCGTCGTATGCTTGCGGACGATTTTAAAGAAGGTCGCCCTAAATCGGCGGTTGTACCACAAAATATTGATGCTGTGCGCGAACTAATAATGCAAAACCGTCATGTTACATATCGCGAGATAGAGGCATTTCTGGGCATTATTATGACGAGTATCTATAAATTAATATTACACGAACATTTGGCTGTAAAAAAAATTTGTTCTCGTTGGATCCCGCACAACTTAACAGTTGAACAAAAACAGGCTCGTGTTGATTGGTGCAAAAAAATAATAGAAAAATACAAATGTGGTACATCAAAAGCTGTTCATAATATCTACACAGGAGACGAATCTTGGATATATGCGTATGATCCCGAAACTAAACAGCAATCAACATGGGTGTTCCAAAATGAGCCAAACCCAACTAAAGTTGTTCGTGCAAAAAGCACTTTGAAGCAAATGGTTGCCTGCTTTTTTGGTATTAGTAGACATGTGGCTACAGTACCACTAGAGAATCGTAAAACGGTTAATTCTGAATGGTAAACCACCATTTGCTTGCCAGAAGTCTTTGGAGAAATACGCAAGATCAATCGACAACGAAGAATAATCCTTCACCACGATAACGCCAGCTGTCACACCTCGGCCGCAACAACGGAGTATTTAAATAGTCAAATGATCGAATTGACGGGTCATCCGCCGTACAGTCCCGACTTGGCACCCAACGACTTTTATTTATTCCCAAGCGTGAAGAACAAATTACGTGGACACCGATTTTCGACCCGGGAAGAAGCCGTTGATGCTTTCAAAATGCACGTTTTGGAGATACCCGATACAGAATGGAAAAAATGCTACGAAAGTTGGTTTCAACGTATGAAAAAATGCATCGATCATCACGGGGAATATTTTGAAAAGCAATAAAAGTATATTTGGTTATAGATGTTTGTTATTTCTTGTTATTCCGGATACATAAATAGCAGCCTCGTACGTATTAAGAAATTACCTAGTAAATCTATAGATAATACATTTTCATATTACTTGGAATATTTTGTGAAAAAAGTAATAAGTATTGGCCATAATAATAAATCAATTATGCTGGTTAGCATAGGATATCGCGTATAGATAGATACGACTCGGCTCGGCGGCTAAGGCTCGTGGCGCGGAAAACGCTCCATATCGACAGGGTCGTATTGTTAGGTTGACGACCGACTTCAGTCAGAGTTAGGGGCTGTCAAAGGTCTCTGATGTATTTAACGGCAATTTTCCATAATAGCCGGGACCAACGGCTACCACACGACCGATGTGTCATAAATAAAAGCTTCATCCATCGGTTCGTTTCTTAACTGCAAAATTGTAGTCTAAGTAGATAGGTAGGCAACCTGTCAGTAGATAGGTAGGTTGCCTGGAAGAAATTGCTACCTTAGCAATAAAGCCGCATAATTGATTCAACTAACTGTAAAAATGTTTTCTTGTAAATTGTGATTGGTGTTAATAAAAAATATTTGTATTTGTATTGTATCCTTATAACTTTGCAGAAGACATCGAAAGCAACATTACGTACCCATGGACAGGACAAAGAGGGTTTGACAACGAGGACTACATCCTTATAGGCCCCGAGAGAATAGCCGTCCGGAATTCTAGGACTCCTACATACTTTATACAACCCAGTAAGTGTGAGCTAAGATTTCGTGAGCCAAGCCTATTTGTGGAAAGGCAAGAATCCATTTGTAATGCATGTGGCTTGATAGAATTCCGTATAGTAGGTAGGTATTTTCGTTAGCATACCTGATTTCGTAGCAAATACCCTTGCGGCACCTGTAAACGCGAATACCTGTACGAGAAAGTCACGGACATTAAACCGCTGCAAATGAACCTACTTCTAAATACCCGCCTTTATCTTACATCCGAATGATTTAGCTCTTTCATTCGGTGTCAAACAAAGTGATTGTACCTACACGCCAGAAGCAGAAACAATTAAAATGATAGATTAAGGCAGAAGTTCGTGCACATTTCCTGGTGGCTCTACTGCGCACTAATGGACTGAGTAGGCTGTAATCTGAAAAAACTTCCATTTTGCCGCGTTGTTGTCGCGCCCAGACGACGGCCTAACTCAGGGAGTCCCAAACTACGGCCCGCGGGCCGCCGCGCCGCCCGGTTCAGCCTTACAGACCCTAGAGGAAAATATTGCACAGTGTCTTCTACTGATTAAACCTATATTTGTAAAAATCGAGATTATACTGCCCACTTGGTTGTATTATTGCTTGAGTTGCAAACGAGTCACCGTAACTTAAACTTTATAATTTTGCTTGTCTGATGCGTGCGACTACTGCGACTAAATTAAACATGCACACCACCATTTAGTACAGATACAGACCTACCAGAGTATCTGTAAAATGGCCAAAATTTAAACTACGGCGATTAGTATGGAAATGTCAACTTCCAGAACTACTGAGATTGCTTGAAATGCACTTTTGTATTGCTTTTGTATTACTACTAGCGCCGCCGTTCATTTCACAGATACGTTGGTTGGTCCAACAGCAATGACCTGTGGATATAAACGCTGTTTCGTTAGTACGATAGGTACATGAGATAATACCTCTTATACTAACACAGCTTACCAACACCAAAAAGCGTACTACACGTAGCATCGTGTAACTTGCAATGCGCTACTTACTTAAAATATGGATAAGATTGCCACTTTTAGTATTTTCAACGTACTCGTATGAATAACGTTACCAAACATCTTTTCTGACCATAATTTCATAGAAGTTTGAGACCCCTGCACTTACTCATCATTTATCATTTCGGATCTGTCACTGGTAGTAACAAACGGCTTATTTCTTTTTCGGTAATTACCTTTAGAAGCTTTCAGAAGCTTCGTTGTTGCGTTGTATTATAATTATTATTCTTAAGTACCCCGACGTGACATTATAGCGTCATTTCAACGAGCAAACCAAATCGTGCTATCCATTATTCTATAATAAAATTAAAATATATAGGTGTTACTTTATCTACAATAGGTATTATTTTTGACTTTTTAAATTTTTGCTTTTTTTGCTACGGGGGTTTTTAAATTTTTAATTTGTTTTTATTTCATAATTTTTAAACTTTATTACAAATAAATTATGATATATGAGTACAGTTATATTATATCTAAAAGGATCCCTATCAAATTGGAAAGTATTTTTTAAGAGAGTACTAGTGTGCTGGATATCCTGGCTAGAGCATCAGCTCATCGTGTAGCCACCATTGCATTGTATGTAGAATCAAATACTGATCAAAATGAATCCAAACACGACATAGCTGCTATTATTTTTTCAAGAGTGTACTAGAGTGCTGGATATCCTGGCTGCAGCATCAGCTCATCGTGTTGCCACCATTGCAATGTTTGTAGAATCAAATACTGATCAAAACGAATCCAAACACGACATATCTGCTATTATTTTTTCAAGAGTGCTGGATATCCTGGCTGCAGCATCAGACCAATAATTCCATCATCAGGCAAAGTTATACAGCATACATGAGTTTTTCAACTTTTAGGTCACACGTACGTTTAAAAGTAAAAAGTAAATACACATTATGCGTCTAAGAACCCTACCGCAGTTAACAAAAGAGCTGATGACCTTGAAACGGCTGAACCGATTTTGATGAAACATGTCTAAGAACTATCGCTAGAAAACCTGCTTTCAAATAAAAAAAACCGCATTCAAATCGGTTGACCCGTTTAAGAGCTACGGTGCCACAGACAGACACACAGACACACAGAGCGGTCAACCTTATAACACCCCTCTTTTTTGCGTCGGGGGTAAATAAAGAGGCGAAAGTGATTTCTAGACAGTCATGTAAAAAAAATGCTGGACGAAGATGGACATAGTCGCGCAGCAAAGCACCTTACTTAACCTTTGATTTAGCAAAATACCGATGTAATTAGTTAGGTACCTACTTAGAACGCATCTTCAACACAGCCCCTCCACGTCGTCCAGCGTTCTCCTTACGTGACGGGTACTATATAGGACTATAGTTTTATTATTAAAAGGTCCTCTCTTATGGATGCCTCAAGCCAATTTACAGCTGCACATGTGACTACATATTATCTCTTTATACCTGAATATTGTTTCAGAATCTGAGCAAACTCATCTGATAGATCAGGTTTTAGGAATGAAGACCTCAATCTTGGACCATCTTTCAAATGAAGTTACAACAGCCTTAATGCACACCGTCATGGACAACTTTAGACTGTTTGCAAGTAAAGTGGCTGTGAAGTATTACTACCAATATTACTGATTTTACCTATAAGTTAAATAAATATCTTCATATTTAAAAAGGTTTTTTTGGTTTTGATCATCCTAATTCCTGAAATGAAACATTATTGAGGTATTGTTTTAATTTTACATTCATTAATCAGACCTGAATTTTGATTTATTTTATACAAGAGATCAGATTGAGGTTCAACACTTTTAAACAAACTTTCTCTCCTTAATCTGTATATGCAGTTGTTAAAATAAAAGTTATTAATATGTTAATTTGATTAGAAAAATTATACCATCCAAAAAGTATATGTAGTATGTTTATTTTTATTTATAAAATAACATACCTAATACAATTGTTTACAACTTTAAAAAGCATACAATTACAACAAGCATAACTTATTCTAAATTAAAACTAAAATGCGTCACCTAAGGATTCTTCCATAAACTTCTTATAAACAGCCATGAACTTTGCAACAAATGCTTCTAAATGGAATATTGGTTTGTTTCCCTGTCGCATTCTGTGTTCATACATTGCTGCATGACTAGCAACTTGGCATTTCATAGCCATGTCACAGTTCCGTACCAACTCTCTAAGAAGACCAGTAAATATCATATCCGGGGGTATACCATGTATTATCAACTCATACAACTTTTGTCTAACTGCACCCAACTGTTTAGGGGACTGTTCAGAAAGAATCATTTTAGCAGTATCTCTTATAAATATCTGCCAATCAGGTTCAGGAACTTTTTGATCACTCGTAAATGGATACTGTTGTACTTTGCAAGCTTCACACATCAACAAAGCTCTACGAAGGTTGCGGTCAGCTACTTTAGCAATCTTTAAAGCTAATTCTGATGGTAAACTTAAACCTTCTTTCTTGCAAACTGTGTGTAATACTGAAGCAATCTCATTTTCTGTAGGTGCTGGTACTCGGATAGTCAAACAACGCGATCGAATAGCAGGTATTACTCGAGATATGGAATTTGCTATCAGAATAAGGCGACAAGTCGAAACATACTTCTCCATAGTCCTTCGAAGGGCATGCTGAGCATCTTTTGTGAGGTCATCAACCTCATTTAGAATTACGACTTTAAACTCTCTTTGTCCTGAAGAGTCAATCTGGTGAGTTTGTGCAACGTTCTTGACCAAATCCATGATAACAACGCGATCATATATGCCAACATCAGTCGGGTTAACCTCAATGTGATAATTGCTGCTTACAGTCATAATTTCAATTTTCTTGTTAGAAGGAGTTGTGAAATTCATAGTTTCCTGACGTAGTCTCTCCACACCAGAGCCGTATAGTTCCCTTAAAAGGCACATGATACGGGTTTTCTTACCGGCTCCGGAAGGCCCGTAAACTAGTAAATGTGGGAAATCACTCTGTTGAACTAGACTTTTAAGTCTCACCGCTTGGTCCTTGTGAAAGTCCAGTTTCATCAAATCCTTCGGACGGTGTTTATCAACCCACAAACTCATTTTTAGAGCAATTAGTTTTGTGTAAAACTGTAAACAGTATTTATTTCGACTTGACGTTTGCAAAATTTGCAATACGCTCTTACTTTCATTCACTCAATTCGCGCCAACTAACCATAAACAAAATATTTAGATACCGGAAGCTAGGTTTTCGCGATATCCGCGCGCGCCCGGGAATAGAAAAAGGATAGCACTATATTTATTGCCCGTGATGACATTGTCTTGAAGCTGAACAAGTACTAATGTTACGGCGACGCGCGACGCAAGGTTTTAAACGAAGAAAATCTGTCTTGCTTTTACACAAAAACGTCTCGTAGATATTCGGTTTGGCACGCGTCAGTTTGACTAATGCGTGCGGTTCGTAGGTCATGTCTGCGTTATCCCTTATATTCTCTATTACTACTTCCGGTATGTGTGACACTATTCGGTCATCATTATAATCATTCATTCACTCACTCAATTTTATTTATTTATTTATATAAATGAGAGCGAGCGCAGAAGTGAAATTTAATTTCTTACAGAAAAATAGATTAGATAAGTAAAAAAGCCTGTTAAAACTCTTGTTTTCTTGGGTTTCGTGTCATCATGCGGAAAAAATGACGGTGAATACGCTGTATGTTAGTGCTGGATTATTGTTAATTTTCATAACTAAATGTCGTGGGTTGGATTACAATTTGTTTGGGGAAGCTGGTCAAGCGTACTCCATCGAAGTTAACGTGGGTCACCCTCATCAAAAGGTAACTTTAACACTAATATAATTATGTCATTGCTAATATAGAAATAACCTACTCTTAATCAATTGTAACTAGGTACATCATTATCATCGTGTGAGTTGTAAGGTCGATAACCGACTCACAAACCCTGGTGTCAGTGATATAGAGCCGCCAAAGGCCATTGACTTGGCTCATGTAACGACTAGATAGTAGTAGGGACCAACGGCTTAACTTGCCTTCCGAAGCACGGAATGGTCTTTGTTTTCGGACAATCAGGTGATTCAGCCTGCAATGACCTAACCAAACTGAGCAAAGTCTCACAAAGAAAGAGATTTTTGCTTTGCTTGATTTTTGCCCATTACATTAATGAGCGCGTAATTTTACTGGCCTAATGCAAGAAATAAGATAAAAATGCCCGTAAAATGTCTGCATTACTGCCTATAAAGTAGCAAGGTCACTCAAGATATAATCTTTATAAAGTGGTTGTTGGTACAGAAATAAATGATGACACAATAGGTAACAAATTGTTCACCTGATGTGCAATTAATTATCTTGTCAGCTAAATGTGTGATGATCTATTGTGACTTCCTTCCATTCTCTTGAGAGTTTTGTGTATCATAAATGGAAAACAGATTAAGTTAGACATTGCTGTGTGATTCTGTCTGCAAACCTGTATGCATAAGAGCTGCTGTGCAGGTCCAAAGTGTCTAACTTGATGTATTCACTACTGTACTACTTATTTGCAGTTTTTTTTGTCTAGTTATGATAACTTTATAATCATTGTTGATTTACAGATTGCTTTCAAAAATGTTATCAATCAATTAATCCTTAATATAAACTTTCCAGCTAAACCTCCTGGTAGATACAGGCAGTACAACATTAGCTGTAGCTTCATATCCTCGGCAAGACAATGATAAATATTTTAACTCAAAGAATACTACCAGCATGTATGACAGTAAAAAACAAGTAAGTATTATTTGGAAATAAATATAGCTCTGCAATACATCAGCAATTATAAAGTCTGCTTTATATAGAATTGAAAGAAAATAGAATAAGAAAGAAAAAAGGTTGTTTTTCAGCTATTTTATAATAAATATTACATAACACAGTTTATCTAATACTTTGAACGAGCAATTCTTGTATATACCTATATAATGAGATATTGGAAACGGCTGCTACGATTTCGATGAAATTTGGTATATAGGGGATCTCGAGGGCGATAAATCGATCTAGCTAGCTTTTGTTTTTGTTAAAACAGGATTTCCCCCTGTTTTCGGGCTTAAAAGAATTTGTACGTCATATCATTAAAAGAGACGGTTAATTTCACCACTAGCCACAACCACGCAGTGGCTCTGTTGGGGAACCGGGAGGCAATGAAACCGAAGGTCAGACGATCGAATCCACATGGATGTACTTTTTTTATGATTTTGTTCATGTTTTTTTGTTTGTTTTTAACTTATTAATTCTTTCATTTAGTTATTTAAATACAAAATGACAGAAATAAAAATTTCTTATTTAGTACCTTATTTTTTTTGGTCTAAATCTTTTCCAACAGATAGAGCAATTTTTATAGGTATATTTTTTTTATTTATTACTTACCGTCATTGTTATTACTTGTTTTTTCATTTACTTAGTTCAATACCTTTACAGAAAATCACTTCGTTTTTCTTACACCGAAAGTTTGCAACAGATGGCACTACAACTCACATAGTGACGAAATTTTCTTCTAAAAAAACATTTAAAAGTATTTTCAGTTATTTTTTCAGAAATGTAACACAGGAATGGAAAATGCTATTTTATCCATAGAGACGTTATTTAATCCACGCAACCTCAACAAATTCAATTTTATATTACTACTAGCGCTGCGCTGCCTTTACCACTGTTAGGCATGGGAATAATAATTTATTTTCCTTTCTGAATTCTATCCAAATTCTAATTTATTGTCAATGCAGGGAAATCTATTTTTACTAAAAATTAAACCTAGCTAGATCAATTTATCGCTCCCGAAACCCCATGAGTCATGAGTCATGACGGGCTGGTTTCCGCAACTCGACGTCAAATGCGCCTATTTTGCGTGTGGGTGGGAATGCGGTGTCATTCGAGCCAACCCAACTCTTCCAGGAAACCCAGTAGGCCCTTTACATTACCGGTTATCCCTGGAAGGTCCCTCGTTTGACCGAGGTATTTAGCCCTGTAGTCCGCCACTCCCGTGTACTCCATGAGGACGTGAGCGGCCGTTTCTTCTGCCTCCAAGCAGGCTCTGCAAAGGGGGCTGTCAGTAACACCTAGGACATATAGATGTTTGTTAAAAGAACCATGACCAGTTATTGCTGCAGTCACCAAACGCAAGCGTGGTTTACTTAGCCGAAACAGGGTCTTAGCGAGCCTGGCACTGGGGGTTGGCAAGGCCATCTTCGCCTGTCTACACTCTTCATGGTTCGTCCAAAGAATGGCATGTTCGTTCCTAGTTGATTCTCTAAGTAATGTACGTACCATCCTGAAGGGAAGAGGGATGATAGGCTCGGGTCCGTATGCTGTTAAGCTAGAACCTCTACGAGCCAACTCATCCGCTGCATCGTTACCTCTAGATCCGCTATGTCCTTTTATCCATTGAAGGGTTACGCGGTTGTGTTGACATACCTCCATTAGTCGTTTGTGACACTCGTAGATTAGTCCCGAGTTGATGGTGTTGCTTTTTAGGGCTAGTAAGACGGCCATGCTATCCGAGAGGATTCGGATGGAGGAGTTTCTTACCATTCTCGATGCTATAGCATTAGCGGCCGTGATGATGCCCATACATTCAGCCTGAAAGACTGTGTTATGGGCACCCAGTGGGAGGGCTAGCTTGATGTTTAGGTCCTCCGAGAAGGTTCCTGAACCCGTGCCTGCCTCAGTTTTGGATCCATCGGTGAAGATTCTGAGCTCTTTAATGTCGAGCCCTTCAACCCGATGGTCCTCGTGTAATTGTATTTTGTACTTCTTATCGAAAACAAACTGTTTTGGAATCCTGTCACTGCAAGCCATTGAGATGGGGAAATTTTTGTGAACTTCCCCTAGAATGGCGGAAACCCCATATAATGCTAAATTTCATCGAAATTATCCACGCAACCTCAATAAATGCAAATTTACTTTACTACTAGCGCCGCCTTTACCACTGTATCTGTGAAGTGGCAAGTTGGTAGGTTAGTTGGTATGGGAATAATTTATTTTCCTATAATAATCCTTTCTGAATCCTATCAAAAGTCCCATCCTATTATTTTATAATACATAATATATTCTTTTCCTCGTTTTACTCGGGCCATCTGGTGGAAAACTTTCAGACCACCAAAAAATTTATCAGAAATTTTCTTTGATTTTTGTATTTAAATAACTAAATGAGAGAATAAAAAAAATATAAAAAAGAAACAAACGAAAAAATAAATAAAAAAAATATATTTGTCGAGATTCAAACTGCAAACTCGTGGTGTCCCGACTGAGCCAAAATTACCTTTCTATTTCAATGATATCGCGTATCAATTCTTGTAAGCCTGAAAATACGGGGAAATCTATTTATAAGCTAGATCGATTTATTGCCCCCGAAACTAAATTGCGAAATCGTTGCAGCCGTACGTTTCCGAGATCCTTATTATTCTTATCTTGCTTGTTTAAAGTATAAGAGTGGAGCTACTAAGTCAAAGCCAAAGTCAATTTTTTTTATTCGAATTAAGATTTTTACAAATCATTTTTCGACGTCAAAGCTATCATGGATGGCAGTACGCCCTCTGTGGAGAAAAACGGCCAGAAGAAACTCCACAGGAATTGTATCTTTTGTACTTTTCTTTTAAATATATAAAGAATCATACATGAGTCATAATTACAATCTACTCCGCTGATTTGGAACAACAGTTGACCAGACGTTTTTATCATCTAAGTAATCATTTATCGTATAAAACATAAAATAGTTTTAATTTTAGCTTTAAATTGGCTATCGGACAGATTTACAATATCATCTGGTATTTTATTATAGAAGCGAATACAGTTCCCCATGAATGAATTATTAACTGTACACAGTCTAAACTTTGGGTGCGCTATTTTATTTTTATTTCTAGTATTTATATTATGTATATCAGAATTCTTAGGAAATAGCATTGTGTTCTTCTGGACATACAAGATGTTTTCAAATATGTACTGTGAGGATACCGTGAGGATATCAATTTCTTTAAACAATTCCCTTAGGGAATCGCGACCACGCAATTCATATATGGAACGTATCGCCCTCTTCTGTAACACAAAGATGTTATTTATGTTAGCAGCTTGACCCCACAATAAAATTCCGTAGGACATAATGCTGTGAAAATAGCTGAAATATACAAGTCTGGCAGTAGCAACGTCAGTCAGTTGACGAATCTTTCTGACTGCGTATGCCGCCGAGCTGAGCCTTGCGGATAACGCATTTAAATGAGGGTCCCATTGTAACCTTGCGTCGATAGTGATCCCCAAGAAAACTGTTTCATTTACATATTGCAAATTTTCGTTATTCAAGACAATAGCTAAGTTGTAGTTCCTTACATTAGGCAATGAAAATTTTATACATTTTGTATTCTTGGGATTCAACGTTAAATTATTTGTCGTAAACCAATCATGGATCTGGGAAAGAGTGTCATTTACTTCGTCAATATCTTGATTATGTCTACTAGCTTTGAAAATTAGAGAAGTATCATCAGCAAATACCACTATCCTAGATCGGTTTTGTACCATAAAAGGCAGGTCATTTATATATACTAAGAATAGGAACGGTCCAAGAATTGAGCCCTGTGGCACGCCGATTTTGACTTTAGATCCCAGTGACTTCGTGCTGTTTATTTGAACTCTTTGAATTCTATTTTCTAGATAGGAACTGATCAAATTTAGGGCTCCGTCTCTAACTCCATAATGTTCCAGCTTTATTAGCAGCGTCTCGTGATCGACGCAGTCGGAAGCTTTAGATAAGTCACAGAACACCCCAATAGCATCCTGTGATTCCTCCCAAGCCCCGTACACGTGATGTAGGAGAGCAACTGCAGCGTCGGTGGTCGAACGCCCCTTAGTTAATCCGAACTGTTGATTATGGAGTAGATGGTTCAGATTAAAATGAGACAGCATTTGATTAAGTATTATCCTTTCAAAAATTTTACTGAGTACCGGAAGTATAGACACTGGCATAAAGTTACCGGGATCCTTTTTATTTCCTGACTTAAATAAAGGTATTATTTTACTATGTTTCATTAAATCTGGAAATACACCCTAATCAACACAAGAATTGAATAAAAATGCTAGGTAAGGTGCCAGAGTTTCGATTATAGAACTACACAACTTAACTGACATACCAAATAAGTCTTCAGTATCTTTTAGCTTTAATTCCTTAAAAGTTTTAATCACTACCTGCGGGTTTATATGCCTAAACTCAAACGCAGTTGACCTTTGAACATTAGCATTCAGCAGATCGCGAGCAGAAGAAGGTGAGGAATTAAGCGGCTCTGTAGTTTTTAATGGAATGTTTGTGAAAAATTTTTCAAATTCTTGAGCAATATCTTCATCTGCAGTAATGATACCACTAACAGTATTTAATGAATGTCTGTTGTCGTATAGTTTAACTTTTCCCGTTTCGCTGTTTATCACCTTCCAAATCGTCTTTACAACATTATCAGCCGAAACTATTTTGTTTTTAATATAGTTGGCCTTTGCTAATACACAAACCTTTTTAAAAGTTTTTGAAAAAGTTCTAACATATTCAATGAAGATTTCACTATGGTTATACGCCTTTTCAGCATATAATTCGAATAACCTATCTCTACTAATGCGAATGCCCCTAGTAGCCCAGTCACTAAATCTGAATCTAGGCTTAATGTTAATTGTCTTAACTTTAAATACTATGTTATAAAGTAATAAATAAATACTATGTAAAAATACAAACTCACAATGTAATAAAGAAAAGAAGTCTTTATAAAAACAATTTGGATAATTCAAATCATAATTTGGAACAGGCAGTTTATCGCATAATGCTTTATCTTTTCTTTATTGAAATACTCTCTTTTTTTGGACTAATAGGAAAAGTCACTGCTTGTCCATTGTGATCTGATTGAAGAGAGTTTATTATTTGTTTGCTGGAATAATTACAATCACAGTAAAAATTATCGAGACAAGTAGCTGAAGTCGCTGTGATTCTTGTTGGTTCTAGGAAAATGTTGACCAAATTAAATGATTTAAATAAACCAAGTAGCCTGCTTTTATAGGTTGAATTTACTAACAAATCTACATTTAAATCTCCGCAGACTATGTGAGATTTATTATTAGACTTTACTATTAATTTTAATACATCTTCCATAATTAACTTTAAATTTTGAAAGTTATTATATTATATTTTAAAGTTACTATGTCTAGCCGCGTGTACTTTCTTCTGAACGTATGAAGTAAGTAGAGTTTAACGAAATGCGTATGAACCGCCGAAGGGGCGAGTTGTGTGACACCATGCGATCCGGAGGATCCCACGCTAAGGAAGTGTGGGAGCACTACCGAGGAACTTTGGACGGGGGGGGGAGCTCCGTGGAGGGGAATCTCCGGGTTCCCTTCATGCGCAGTGGTACCCCCTTCTGCCTGGGGTGAATCGGCTAGGACGCTCCAGCAAGCGCTTACCTGGAGCGGTGGGAGAGGATACTTGTGGGGGCAGAAATCGTCCGGGGAGAGCGAGGGAACAGGGAGAAATGTCCGATGCACCGCGAGTCCGAAGGGCGACAACCGAACTGGGAATTAGGGGTGAAATAGTTCTGCACACAGAGCAGGTCACCCGTCTGCGCTCCGTCGCAGGCGTCCCCCATAAGACATACATACATACTTAACGAAATGCGTAGGTAAGACACCACAAAAACAATAAACGAGCTAAACTCGGTCAACCAGGTACTTTACCATAATATGCATAGGTAATAATGATTACTTCAATTCAATTCAATTTTTTAAATTAATGGCGTTCCCAAAATGATTTCGCCAGTATCAAGTGTTATTGTGTTTTTTTAGTTCGACAAACGAGCTTAAAAAAAAAATTGACAGATGAATTAATTCCAGGTGCAAGCGAAATACTCCCAGGGAATGTGGGTAGGCCGCCTTGTGTCAGACTTCATTCAATTCCCGTCTATTCCCTCGGTGCCAGAAGTGAGGAGTAATTTTGCACTCATCACTAAAAGTCACAAATTCTTTACAAATGGGTCTGGATGGCAGGTAAGTTCAGTTAATTTGAGAAATTGTAATGAAAAATTATAATTTTACAAAGACAGTTAAAAACAATTTATGATTAATATTAATATTAGTTGTCTTTGTTATTATACTCTTCTCCTGTTTGCAGGGTCTTCTAGGTCTTGCATATTTGCCAGTTGGTGCATGGGGAGAAAGTGTAATAGTGGAGTCATGGTTGGATTCCTTAGAGCAGAGTATGAACACAGAAATATCGTTTGAGCTTAAACTGTGTGGGCCACAGGGACTTTGCAATGCTACTCATGCTGGATATTTGAAGATGCTTTGTAAGTTTTTATATAACAAAAAGGAATTACTTTAGAGTTATTTATTAGTTAGTCACAGTCATGCTCTAATCCTAATTTTAAAAGGGAACATTTTAAGTGCTCCCCAAAATAATTTTTGCTTGCCAAAATGGATGCTCACCAATTATTGGTACCCAAATCAGGGCGGGTCCGAGCGCAGCGAGCACGGGAGTTCGGGGCAGCCCAACATTAGGTTAGCTTGCTTCGCTCGCCTGGCTCCCTTCGCCATACCCTTCGAGGTTAGGTTGTCTTGTGACCACCTAGCAATTTGGTGAGCATTTATCTGTTTTGGCAGGTATTTCGAATTTATTGCAAAAATAAGTGCATTTATGGTAGGCATTTAAACACAAGCCATTTTAAAATCCAGCTATCCTTTTCGTTTTTTATTGACCAACAAAAGAGAGTAGGGGGTTTTTATAACTGTAAATAAAGGCGCAAATCCAAATCCACGAAAACTTCCAGCTCGAACTTCAAAAGCGATTCGAATGCCTAGCAGAATGCGAGAGAGAGACGACTACAATGACAGGTTCGTGGAAGCTGTTCATACGACTGGGTCTAAGTTTTTCAAGGCACACCATACAAAAGGAAACAAAAAGATCTCTGGCTCTACCCTCAGGCTCATGGACGAAAGACGAGAAATGGTTCTGCAGTCCGTAGATGATGCTTCATATTACTGACACGGGTCAATACACAGATCTCCAAGTCTCTGATTCGCGAAAAGACTCACAAATTTAATTAAGGATTAGAATGCAACAGTGAGAATTAACCCCATTTCATCAGCTAAAAAAATGATTTCGTATAGATTGGTATAGTTAGAAGTCATTCCAACTGAATAATCTTGTTAAAGTATTCCCATGTATACGTATGTATGTACGTATATGTGTGTGTGTGTGTGTACGTATGTGTGTATAAACACAAGTTTTTAGTCCAACAAAAATAATAATAAAAAATATAAATATAATATAATTTTTTGTTAATATTTTCCACAGTAGACCAACCACGTTCACAAACTGATCAATCATTCCGGACCGCAATCTTACGCAAGCGTTGGTATGAAGTGGGAGTTATATCAATCAGGGTCATACCGTATAATGTGACCAACATATCAAATAATAAAGAAAATGAAGTGACTAGTGACAAAACAGACCAAGACATAATAAATAAAAAAACATGTGTTATGTTAAATGAAGAAAAGAGTATAGTAGACAGTGGGACTACGAATATCAGAATACCTGATTTTCTGTTCAGAGAGGTTTGTTATTTTTCCTTCTATTATAAAAAGTAGCTGTTTTTTTTTTGTTACATTACATACAGTACAGTAAATCTTTAATAGTAGATTTTATGACAAGGGCGCAAATGTATATTTTGAATCCAGAGCGGAGCGAAGGATTCTAGAGTAGAATACTGAGTGAAATGAGGGATTCAAAGTACATCGCCCGAGGAAAAAATATTTGCAACCGAGTTATACATTCTAATATTCATCCCCCTCTATGAGAAAAAAATAGAACTCTTTTAGCTACAACTAAAGAATACCTGCCTTAAAATAATATGATTATTCAAGTGTTAAAATGTAAACAACATTAAACACAAACTCATTTTTTTAAATACTTAATTTACAATGCTGCTCCATTGACGATCCTCCATAGAGTTGAAAACGAGACGTAGTTTAAGAATTTTTCATTAGTTTTTTTTTATTTAGCTGAATGCATACCAATGAATGAATGCCACCCATCTTACCGGCCAGTAACTTTTTTCGTACAATATTTAGTATTCCATATTTGTAGCCGCAGAATTGTAAGCAAATATTCATGTTTCAAATACAAAACACTTTCCTGCCCGTGGGCTTCCTACATGAAAACAATGTTACTTGTCCTGCGTTCCGAAACAAGCTGTTAATTACTACTGCGCACTCAAAGCGCGTACCGAATTTCTGTTAGTGGGCGAAACCCATATTTTTTTGGTTTTCTGATCTTTGTCGGCGCTGACAGTTAAATTTGGAACGCAGTGTTATTAATACGATCTGAAGTTGCAGTGGACTGAAAATTTAAAGTATGTAGGAGTCACTAATAATCACCAATCATTATTGTCTGTTTTTAGGTGGTAAATCAACTCAGAAACTCAGCTCAAGCTTCTAACATTATCATTTTAGATGATTTTTGGTACCATGGAGAGGTAATGATTTCATTTCGTTGTTATTTCACATTAAAAATCAAATGGACACGTACTAAAATTAAATTGATACTTGATATCAGAATATGCGTAAATGCTTGAACTTAATGCTTAAATTGGTGTAAAAAAATAATCAGAAATAATCAACCCAAACAATAACATTTCCCCTTCATTTTTAAGTCAAATACAAATACTTATCATCATCATCAACAGCTCATATACGTCCCACCGAGGGGCTCGAGCCTACCTTGAATTAGGGTGATTAAGCCTTAGTCTACCACGCTGGCCCAGTCCCAGTTGGTCGACTTCACACACAATCTTTGAACCTTTAATTTTTTTTGCAGGAGTGTGTAGGTTTCGTCACGATGTTTTCCTTAACCGTAAGAACGTCGAACAAACGTAGAAATTTGAAAAGTACGTGGTGGGGATCGAACCCGCGTCTCCCGGACGGAAGACAGCGGTCCGAACCACTAGACCACCGACGCTTGAGAGCGGTTAATTAAACCAAACATCGTGTTAGTATGTGATCTCTGAGCACCCCTTTCGGTATAGAAACTGTATGAGTGATGTTACTTTTTATTTCATGTGTTATTTGTTTATTCCAGGCGGCTTGTTGGCCTGAGCCTCAAGAATGGTCGCTGCCGTGGTTGGCGGTAGATCTGCTCAATGACGACGATGATCGCCAATACTTCAGCTTGGAATTGCCGCCCAAAGTAGGTAACGCTAAAACCCTTAGATAAAGGCCCTAGCGGCAAAAATTTGTGAAGTCAGTTGTCGACTTTAAGTCTGTCCAAGATTTTTTTTTTAATATCTTTATTTAAGGAGCTTTTTCATAAGATTGAAGATTACGCTCCATAAGAATTTTAAAAATACAAAACCACAAAGATTTCAAAGATTTCTGAAGTGCGTCGCCTCTCCCCATCAAACTTCTTAGATCTGTGTAAATTTTGTGGGTTTTTATGTCTAAAATATTTGAATCGTAAGTGCCTATAGAACTATGTGGCTACTCGTCAGGTGCTTGCATATTGCAATTAAATTCAATGGTATGACTATCTTGTACCTAAGTCTATATTAAATAGGAGCTTTTAAAATTAAAGGCTACTGACTACAGATGTCTTGTATTAATGGGCTAATCGTAGATAAAACATTAATTTCTATGCATTTCCAATTTTTTTCTGTATAAAAGTAAAAAGAAATCTTAATATTTTATCTGTTATTATTTTAGAACTACATGAGAGTTGTGACCGCCCGAAACAGTAGCGGGGAAAGCGGCACTATGTCTGAATTTTGCTACAAATTAGGGTTAGAACCGGGGGGCAAGGAAACTGTGCTTGGGTACACTGCCATGGAGGGATTTGAGGTAAGCTCGCTATATTTTATTATTGTTTTATTGTGTTGTGTTTGCTATATTTATTACAATTTGATAGTAGATAATAGTAATTTTAAACTAAGACACCTGGTTTTTTACAATCACAATTTCTCAAAATTTATATACAGCGCCATCTTCCTGTCGTTCATAGAATTAGCAACTCTTCTTCAGTATTATACAAGAAATCACCCTATTCTTAGCAAGGTTCGTGTTCCAAACATGTTGGTAAAGCTTACCGTCACCTTTTCTCTATTTCAGGTGCTATTCAACAGATCAGCCGGCTGGATCGGTTGGAAAACTTCAAACTGCGGTCCGGATGTTAAGATATCCGGTCCGTACAACTTCAGTCGCTCTTTGACCAGATACTGCGATTTGATTCGGCCGGCGAGCGACGCGGCCATATCTATAAAGGCTGCACAGTGGGCACTGTGTGTGGTGAGTATAGTAGCAGCTGCAGTACTAATATATCTGTTGGCGCCCTGTGTGAAGATGATGTTGGTGCGAAGGATGCCCAGATCTCCGCATATTTCCTTGTCGCAATCCGCGTTGGTCGAAACCCAGGAATCTGGTTAGGTTAGGTTACGTTTCGCGTTCGTGTGTGTTCTGGGTAAGTTGTGGAGTGACCGTTTCGATTTTTATCTAAGCTATTTATTTTTTTAAATTAATAAAAAAAATCCGCATTTACCTTCGATGTATGTTGAACAGTGATATAATATTTTCCTATGCTTCACAAGGAATCGTTCAAAATATTATAATATAAACTTTTTGCCTGCTCTTACCGCTATTACTCGTATGTAAACAACCAAAACCAGACGACAACGAAACAAACAATGGCGACCCTTACAAAAAATTATTTAAATTTATCATTCAAATACATATACGAAAAAATATAATGGTCATTTCATTTGCATTTATTGTGTGAAATAATGCTGCTTTTTAAAATTGTTACGTAATTCCATCTAACAACCCGTTCGCTAAACTTTGGCAATTTTCGTCGGGAGTTCGAAAAAAGACACTGCCTTTCCTCAGCGAATGTGTGCATAATTTCATTTATTGAATACGTGAAAATACAGGAATGTACACACGCAGTATCTGTAAGATTCGATGCACACATTTACAAATAAAAATATGTAATGACGGATCTAAGTGATGTAATAACATCCTATTGAAATAAATATTTTTTGACTTTGACTTGGAAATTGTAATAAACTGAATAAGTTCGTGTTTCTCCGTACCGGCGCGTATCGGCGCTAGTGCAGCGCAATACAAAGGCGCGTGAATGTGGGAGCAGTTGGTATTATGAGCCGATAGGTGGAGCTGGTTCAAGTTTTGGAATTATTTTTTATTGATAGAAATAAAAATATATTGTAAAATTTATTTCATCAGAATAGTTTATCAGGGTAGGCAGTGTCTTTTTGTCTTTATGGAGTGCACTGTTGAACACACATGAACGTGGTAACTTTGGTTATAAAAATATATGTGTCAATATCTTGTTACCAGGAAGTTTATATCGTAAGATAGATACAAAAGTAATAATTCACGAGCATGACTATACAATATTGTAGTATCAGCAAAAGTTAATAAATATTATAATCATAGACGCGTTAAAAAAAATTTAAACAGAACCATGCTGAAATTGGTATGGTAATTTATATTTATATTATTATGAGATATTATTTGATAACCTTGTAGAATAAGTCAAAATGTGTGGCATTATAATTAAAATAATTATAATTAAATACTAATTAGTACTGTGAGATTTAAGAAAAACATTTAAATTGGATACCGTAAGTCATATAATTTACTTAAATATAGTGAACTGTGAACTACTTTTTAATACCAATCACAACACCAAACTAAATCATATTTGATCAATTTTATGCGATGCGGACTTAATATTGTAAGAATACTAGTCACAAGAGTGAGTTTACTTTAAATACATAATAAAGCAGCATTTCTAGTATATCGAGATTGGGTGGTGTTTTTTTATATATTACGCTAGCTCTAGAAATCTCACGATCACAGTACACGTTCGATGACAGAAGAAACATCGAATACCTTTAAAATGTTTTGTAAAGTTAAACAAATTACAAGGTATAACAAATTCGAATTAGATTTACAAACTTGTAATTAAAATTGTTAAAATTTAGCGTTTACTCTTAAAGAGCTGTATTTATTGGATAAGTCTGAATCTGTAGTTTTAGATTAGATCTAAGTTTAATAGAAAATCTTATGAAATATTGAATTTAATCTCAATATTGTTTTTTAAATAAGTTTTACTACTAGAATACTTCGACATTCATAGTGTAAGTAAAGTTGATTGATTACTAATTATGGATAGCTAAGTATTTTTTATGTACAGTCATCAACAATGTTCCGTTTTCTATGATCTCATAGAAAGGAAAATAATAAACTAACAAATGTGTGAATAGAAACACGGACGTATAGTACAGTCAGCTAAAAAGTTAGGTTAGGTACCACCATAAGTTGAATGTTTGCAAATTATAGAACGACAAAGATTTTTCGTTTGCAGATCGATTTTTCAGAATCGTGTAAAAAACCTACCAACCTACCTAAGGTAGGTTGAAATTTTCGTTCAATAAGAAACTAAATAAAATTTGGTAAACAACTTTTTTCGCTTACTGTACTTACTATTGACATCCCACGCAACTGTTAATTAGTAAAATAACTGTTTTTCCTAACTGACCTCATTGCTATGTATACCAGAGTGGCGATATAGCTGGCGCTGACTTGTGGGGGAGCAGAAGGCTCCGACTCCTAACACGTTGGTGTCGATTCGGCATACGCCCAACTAAACTAAAATTACTCCTGTCACTTTCTATCATTTTTAATTGAAAAGGGACCTAAGATCATCGGTTTTGTTTTTGTCCTTGACTTCACGACTAACTGTTAATTTTAGTGGCTTTTTATTCGTCATGGTGTTAGGTTGGCACTAAAACAAGACTAAATTTAACAGTTAGTCGGGAAGTCAAAGACAAAAACAAAACCGATGATCTTCGGTCACTTTTCAATTAAAAATTATAGAAAGTGACAGGACTAGTTGGGCGTATGCCGAATCGACACCATTGTTCTACAGATTATAAAGTTGCTTTGCGATGTCATTAGTTCAAAATATTGGTCAGGTTATAAAAACTAAAACATGTAGGGTATAATTTTCGAGTTTGGTGCTGCACTCGTACAAAAGAAAACTTTTTGTAGTAACCTTATGAGATCTGAAGTGAAAATTATAAGTGATGATAAGTGATAACAGTATTAGTACATACCATCCTAATAATTTTGTAATTGTCATAGTTTGTATATTGGTGAATTATTATTGTGACTCATCTACGGAGCATAGACGTGAGGAACTGTCGTAATTTTAAATTATTAAAACTGTCGTGAGACATTATTCACTGTTGTTAATTGAAATCTGTCTGCTTACGATTACTCCGAAACAAGACAACCGACCAAGTAGTCCGCCAACACACAAAGTAATAGACCGATTTCAATAGGGAATATGCATAAAAAAATATTAGTTTTTTTCATAGTTCATTTGAAATGGAATACTGACAGTCAAAACAGAATCGAATTTGATCAAAAAACAAACTAGATACTACAGATATCTGTCCCTATTACGAAAACAAAATTTTCTACGGCGGACGTATGGCCCGCGTGACGTATGACGTCACATGCCACGTCGGACCTCTCCATCTAACCATCAACTTTGAAGCCTTATAACTTTGTTTCCAAGCAAGATATTTGAAAAATGATTTATTAAGTGTTTATCTGGAATATGAGATATTTCGATTAATGAATTTAAAAAAATGTGCATATTCCCTATTGATAACAGTGTTGTAATTTTAGATTTTTTTAAACTTGTCCTTACTTCTATATGCCATACGGTTTACATACAAGTCATGCCTCTTTCCATAAGGTGGGTAGTGGTAGACACCACGACCGGTTGCATTTTATAATTACCATTACCTACATCTAGTAGACTATTTGATTTAAAGCCCAAGACACACAGAGCCGTGCCGGGGGCGGTCCGGGGCCGGGAAAGCGGGACGGTGCTATGGCGCGGCGTAGCGCCGTCCCGCTTGTCCCGGCCCCGGACCGCGCCGCTCCCGCTCTGTGTGACTTGGGCTTAAAAGCGGCGAAATGGCTACTAATTATCTACTAACTCCTGTATGCCTGTGCTTGTGTGCATCCACGCTTTGAATAATTTGTTTTGAACACAGTCGAGTCAACTAAACGGTTAGTGTTTTGTTTCAATTAGTTTTGTAAGTAAATAGTGTACTTACGCTCATTTTATAGTCATTTATATGGTAATTGTGATTAATACGCTTCGTATCTTAGTAATCTTTATTATTCCTATTTGCCATAATAAGAATGCAGAATCTTTTTTGTATTTCTTTGTTGTAGAATATTCAAGACTTAGTTCTTTCTAGCGTTGTTTTTAGAAATAACTCTGTAACCGTTTTCCAGTTTATTCAAAACATTTGTATGTTATTAATTAATTAAATTAATCATTATTTAGGAATTGAGTTCTTGTGGTTATTGCATTGTTACTACTCAACTGAATAGTACTATTCTGGATAAATAAGTTCTAGTTAAATAAGTAAAATTATTCCATTTTTCCAAAGTTATTAGCAATTCTATGTTTCAAATGTCGATAATCTCGATCTATAAAGTGTAAGGTTTCTAAGTAAAATAAATTTGCAATTCGATACGAGGGCTCAACCTTTTTTTAGATGCAATCAGTGTGTTGTGTGAAATTGTAATTTTTAATGACCAATAAGGCAAAAGGGTTTATGATTAGTCTGAATGAAAAATATATTTACAATCATTGATCCAAACAAAATACTATTTGTTTTATTTACTATACCTAAAACTTTATAAACTTACATATTATACTTCCTACGAGTAGCGGATCCAGGGGATTAAACGTTCAAAGATAATGTTTGTTTTTGTCGTACGTTTGTAGTATATCTTTTGTCTTACTGAAGTAGTACTACACGTTTACAACGTTTACGAAATCGGCAATCATTCAAGATTTATGAAATTATAAAACATAAAAGCCTTAAGCCCTTCTAAAAATTTACCACTGCTTCGTACCAAGGAACCCTAACACTACACTAACTATTAAATTCGTTATTATATATTATTTATATTATATATATTATAAATATAAAATATTAGCTGTCCGCTCGCGTTATGTAAAGATTTTCCCGTTGGAACGTTTTCCCGAAAAAAGTATCCTATGATCCAGGCAGGATACAAACTATCTCCATTCCAAATTTTATCCAAATCCGTTCTGTAGTTTAGGTTTGAAAGCGGAACAAACATCTAAACATCCAAATACCTACATATTTTCACATTTATAATATTATAGTGTAATTCATCTACGACTGCCATGCCAAAAAAAAAATCTAGTGTCACTCGGGCTGGATGTAAGGATTTTTTAAATGTATGGACCCCATACATCCATATCTGTTCAGGCATTTAGAAGTTATGGTGGAATTAAGAAACTCACATACATACATGAACCCTGAACCATTACAGTCCTTTTTGGGCAGTCATGTAATAACAGTTTTAATTATTTAAGTCAGGCTTAGTAAGTATTAACAAATCGATACTTGAAAAGTCGGAACTTAATGTAGTAACTTGATAGGGAATAAGCACATTTTTTTTAAATTCATTAATCGAAATAGTTCAAGTTACAGATAAACAAATAAAAAATAATTTTTCAAATATCTTACTCAGAAAAAAATTTATAAGGCTTCAAAGTTGATGGTTAGACAGAGAGGTCCGAGGTGACATGTGACGTCATAATGTCACGCGGGCCATACATCCGCCACCCGTAAAACGTAGGTAGATTTATTTGTTTAAACTTTCAGATGAACTATGAAAAAAAACTAATTTTTTTTTAAACGGGAATGGCCGGGTTTATCTGAACAAGCTCTCATTTCCTACTTTTAAATAATCTTTACGTGACTGACTAGAAACATGAAATACGGTATAGATAGTTGCACCGTTCTCCTAGGATACCTACAGTTTTTAACTAGTTTAGGAGCACAAGGGTTAAAATTTAGTATCATACAATATGCACAATTTATTGTACATTGCAATACATTTTCTTGCTTCTTGTATTACTTTATATCTTTATTACTATATAATTCTGAGGGCGTAGGCAAAAACTAAAAAGAGATATAAATTTGGAAATTCCTTCCCTTATAAAGAAAAACGGTTGGTTGAAGTTAGTAGGTATATGAAACTCCGTCGTCTATGTAAACAAAAACCACACGTACAAAATTTCAGGCAGAAAGTACTTCCAGATCTGTGTTGCATCATCAGCGCAAATTACTATCTAAATGCTTTATAGGTAAATAACATCTTGAAGAAGCTGCAGTGAATATTATTAATTTCCTTTCTCGAAGAGCTACGATTTCCTTGGCCTTAATAACTAGCGATGGCGTCCGGAGCCGCCGATAAATCCATTTCCCAAAGCAGATTTTAATCAACGAGCGAGCAAGTTTACGTTTAGTATTTACATGACATTTCTAAATCGGTGTAGCTAGATTCAATTCGATTCTAAAAATATTCATCCTTACACGACATTAATACGTGGTACTATATACTTAGAAAAATGGTGGTAATACGTTTGAAAGATTAGGCTAAGGAGTAGGCAGATACAGATAATTATTTTTAAGGCTAATTGTAAAGTTCCAAAGAAGAAACAAAATCCATTAATGTTGCCTAGAAGAAATTGCTAATGGTGCCCATTTGTACACTACTTCTTGTCTGTTTTTCTGAAGTGTATTTCTTATAGATAGATTATTATCGCGTCACTTCGCTTCGCTTTTCGCTTTATAAATTATTAGTATTTCTGTGTAATAAAGTATAGTTATATTGTATTCTATTCTATTCCATGTAACAATGGCCCAACCAGTAGCGCATAATCAAATTCATCCCATATTACTTACTAACTAGAAGTTAGAACTGAAGCCCACTCCAATACCTACCAATTTAAACACAATCGCTTCAGAAGCGATGACTGAAAGCCGGTTATACTAATCCGATCAGCTCCCGAACAGAAGTCTTTGAATTCATTGAGTTGAAATAAAAAAGTTCATCGTGTAGAAAATTAAATTTCGCTCCTACGGGGCATTAGGGCGCGATTCTTTCCGATCTCTGCATAATCGGGATTTCATTTGGGTTTCGAGTCGCGACGTCTGTGCTATCTCGTTTCCATGCAAATCTGAAGGCTCGACGTCTGAATTATGTAATCGAACGTTGAGTGGCCGCTCAAGTACCTACAGGCTACAGGATATAACTCTGAATAAGTACTTATAACTACCTAAGCATCTTGCAGTAGGTCGCTCTATTTCCACGAAACGTATTCGTAAATATTGCGTAGTCTTTGTTATCCAGGTTCTAGTAGACTGAGGAAGCAACTCTGGAATTTGTGAAATGAGGTGGTAAAGACCAAGAAGATTTAGAACCTACGCATTACTTAAATACAATAAAATAACGCTTCTATCTCTGCAAGGAGTGAGCAGAGCTTTAGTTTTTCTTCTTTTCGTTTTTTTTAACGGTCAATCGCTATTTCTACCAAAGTAGCAAAATACTTGGGCGCGGGCTTGATCTCTTCGTATCAATATTATGGCGTTTTTTGAGCAGACCTATATGCAACACTGAAATTGCAGTATCTACGGCGTTGTAAGCTTAAGTTTATTATGTAAGTACTATAAACTACCACTACGTAGGTATAGTTCATTTCTAGAAATGGCTTGGGCAGAACCGTTAAGTCAAAGAGATCAGTATTTGGAAATGTTTGTTGCCTGCTATACTAACCAAATGTAGGATTTAGTGTTAAGTAAGTACACACTGTCTTGCACATTCCTGTGAAGAAATTCAAAGGTGTGTGAAGACAACCAACCCGCACTGTGCCAGGGTGGTCGGACTAATACCTGATCGACTTAATTCAGGGTAAGCTCAAGCCCCTCGGTAGAAACGCTTATGAGGTGCTGATGATGATTTTCTTATCACAAACTTATTATTATAAATGATGTGACAAAGCTCGGAGCACGTTTTAGTTATAATAAGGGAAGGAGCTAAGGGCTCGAAGCCCTCGGTGGGGACGTAGGTATATGAACTGTTGATGATGAAGGGAAGGAACTAATTAAAGAACGCAGACTTTTCTGAATTATTTTTATAATTATGTTTGGCATCAATTAAAAATTATCTTAATACTTACTAATACTAATCTAACTATAAATTAAATAATACATTCTATTAATAGTAAAGGACGCTACTATTTACGTCTGATATATAACATAGTGCATATTGTTACACTGAATCAAGCAAGGGTTACTAGCTATTTGATTAAAGCTGGTAGTAAGTACAGGTCCTTATTAATGATAGGCTTTTTTATAGGTTAGGTACTACATACAACTCTCTTGTTAAAAGTTAAAATCCCAGGAGAATATTTCTCAGTTGATTTATATAAAGTCAATCAATGGGAAAATTTTACCTTACATACAACTGTCTACTTTGATGCCTAGTCATAAAGGAAATAAATTGCACCATGAGTTGTCGACTAACATATTGACGTTCCTTATTTATGTATGTCATACCTACAGTAAAGTAAAAAATAGGGAAACCCAGAAAAAATAGGAGTGGTTTCATTTTGACTTATGAATATAGGTACCTTGTAATACTAGACGTATAAACCGATAAGATTAATTGTTTTTTTAATGTAGTGGCAAAGCGGCAAAAAAAATACTGATATTTACATAATAGTTTGACGCACGGTAATTTTTAATTTTGTAAATGGCTCAAAAGGTATTATTAACACTGTATACCTACGTTTAAGGAGTCAACAGTTCATCGTAAGGTATTTGGCTGTACATTTTGTTCATGATAGTGTGTACTTTATCTGCCACGGCTTTGACGAAAGGGGGGCCTACTTCAGCCATCAGATCCCTCCAGTTTTCATTGAGGACTTGGTTCACAGTATCACCTGAAAATATTAAAAGATATCAACTTTAAAATTTCTGAAGTTATAATACGGACATGTTGTTGTTGCAGACGATATCATTTCATAAAATATTAAATTTACGACATTATCTGCATTAAATTTATGTACTAATCTTTAATTATGAAAACTGCACAGTATTTACAAAATCTCTCTAATTAATTATTTTCAAATTTTCAAACCCTCAAAGCATGTTAGAGCTGAAATTATTACCTCCAAAAGTATAAATAATACAGAGTGTTAAGTGACAGGTCTCTACAAAGTGATAAAGTGCGTGTATGTGGCGGAGTACTAGTCTTCTAAGATACTATGTCCTGTACCTACTATACAAAGCCCCCAAACCGACTCGATAAGTAAAAGTTCATTTAATATAAATAAATATATTATGATGCAAAAATAGGTTGAGAAATAACTGAACAAATCAGGTATTTTTTATCATTACGTACGGTAAATATTCACGCACGCGAACAAGCAATCGGCCGCTGCGTTGCAACTGATGCAAGGCCATCGCAATTATAATTATAATACTACATTACTACTTGTTTGTGTGTTAGCCGTGTGGTGACGGCAGTGTAGAATACATTTGTCACCAACCCCTACTCTTCCCGTGGGTGTCGTAAGAGGCGACTTAGGGACTATACATTGAACAGGGAATGGGCAGCAGCGCTCTCTGATACAATACAGTAACCTTTTAATCTGCAATCTCCAACAAGCGTGGAGATTATGGCAAAACCCTCCACTTAAGTGGAGGAGGCTCATAGTCCAGCAGTGGACTGTAACGGGCTGTTTGATGATGACTCTAGTTTTTTATATACAAAAAAGTGGTGTTGTAGAAGAAATAAATCTCTGAAAGAGTTGCTGGTCAAATATGATTACGAATCATGGACTAAATGTAGTAATTATACATAAATCTGTGGCTATAAGTACCATATTAGTAAGTGGAGTTCTGTCTGTCACTAACACTATATAAAAATGGACTATTCATGATCATAAAACAATTACACAATTTGAGGTTAATTACTCTGCAGCAGAAGTTTTAAGTTTTATGATATTTACGTCATTGGCTTATTTATAGGTAGGGCCTATAAACACAGTTGAAGTGTTAAGTAGCAATGTATTATATTATTATTATCAAGCAGGTAGATGTAATAATAACTGAGATAATTGTTGTAATATTATGCGTATCAGGCTAAGACACCTTTTCGATTGGAATTTTAATAATAATAAATACTTCTTGTTAGGTACTTAATTACATATGAGTATATCAATTTGTCGCAAAAAATAACTTTTAATAGGTATCCAATTAAAAGTAAATCACTAGTTCTGATACTAGAACTGATATAGATAGATTCTAGCAGTTATTTGTCCAGTCAACAACAGATAAAATAAAACAATTCTTTGAGATAGTTTCTAGCCTTACAATAGTCTAGAGGCTATTTGCATAAAAAGTTTACTTTTGGTCATAATTATAAGCTTACCAATAATTCCTTCTCTTCCCAAGATGTTAGACAAGTGGAACTTGACATTTCCGTAAGTCTGGCTAGGTCTGAAGTCGTAGTTCTGCAGATGCTCCACACCATTCTCATCCTTGTCCAGTCTGACCTTCCACTTTATCGTCATGTCAGTGTTGTCTAAAAAGAAATTAAAAACTAAATATCTCCTCTGGTTTGCTACTTGTAGTCCTAGTAATCTTTGTCTAGGATTTCACACTCTTAACAAAAAAAAATGTGCATTTGTTTCACACTGAAAATCATCAAAAGGCTTTTGGCTAGGTTGTTTAAGTTTAACTTTCTTTTAGCAGAGCAGTCTCCTTCCTGATACAGGTATTGCTTGCTCATGTGCTAACTGTATTCTTTTTTTCAATTATCGTTCATTAGAAACTACAATTTTTATATGTACCTACTACCGGGTCTAATCGCGATATATTATTAAATCGCGAGAGTTTAAAACGTCATTAGAAACTAAGTTTAGAATACCCTTGATCTTTTTGATCATTCATTACTAAACAATGTCCGAAATAAATTGTTTGATTTCAATAATGAAGCCTAAAGTAAAGACGCATTGTAATGAGTAGGTACAAAAATACTAAATAAATAAAATACCACTTACACATTTTGCAAGTAAGTTTTCCGTTCCCGGTGATCGGGAGTAGAAGAATTCTACCATCAGCCTCGTAGTCGCTCAGGAAGGTCAAGTTACCGAAGATCCTGGTATGCCCTTGCAACCTCGGTAAGTCCCATCTGGAATTAACGAATACTTATTTATAATCAATCATAAGCCGTGTGGTGACGGCAGAGTAGAATAAATCTGTCACCAACCCCTCCCTACTCTTCCCGTGGGTGTCGTAAGAGGCGACTTAGGGACTACACATTGAACAGGGAACGGGCAGCAGCGCTCTCTGATACAATACCCGCCTGCCAAGCGTGGAGATTATGGCAAAACCCTCCACTTAAGTGGAGGAGGCCATAGTCCAGCTGCAGTGGACTGTAACGGGCCGTTGATGTTGATGTTGATTTATAATCAACGAGCAGTTTGTCCACGACTACGCTCGAATTGTGTAAGATTTTTCCTGTGGCAATAAGACAAAAAGTATGCTTTGTGCTAATCCAGGGTACAAACTATCACCATTCCAAATTGTATCTAAATCCGTTCAGTAGCTTAAGCGTGAAAGCGGGACAAACTTTAAAACATATAAACATCAAAATATACTTTCACATTGATTTCATTATTTCTGTTTAGGTCTTAGCCACAGATTTGGCCTTAGCTAATTCAACCTTTTCTCAACCTTTTGATTTTATCTATTTCCTAATTTATTTTATAAGTATTATAATTAAAATGTTTATAAAAAAAAAATAGGTAGGCAGGCATATCTGCAGAATCATTGCTAGTCAATAGCGCTAGCGTGAGAACTCACTTCATCTCTCGAATCTCCATCTTCTTCAAGCCCTTGACAACAACATTGGTGCACCTCAAATTGAAGCTGGCAGCTTTAGTGCTGAGGTCGTCAAGGGTCAGAGGGTCTATCGACTCGACGCCGAGTTCGGGAATACCCTTCGCGAACTTCGGCTGGGCTAGTCTCGCCTGAGCGGTGACACATGCCGAAAGTTGGTCGTTCGGCAACCTTCTGGAGCACGGCGTGATGTATGAAGCTGAAAAATTTAATGTAGATTATAGGCTACTAAACTACTTACCAAATCATATTGTTGGTGATATGGTACTGAGAAGGCATATGTTTTACTTTAGACAAAGAGGATTTATCGGAGGCGTCATTAGCCCAAAAAGTTTTCAAGATATTCAAAGAAAACAAATTATATTCCACTATCTTATTGTCTTTTTTTTTTAATTCATGCAAGAGTATTTGAATCATAGGTACTAAATAAATGCTGTAAAATGTGAGGTAAATCCTACTTATTAAAATGTTCGAAAACAATAACACAATCGATATATTATTTATCACACTTTAAATACTTAATAATGCGTAGGGGAAACATGAAAAAGATATGTATATGTTAAAGTGAAGCAAATAAAAATATAAAGAATAGGTATATCGCCAGTAAGTATTTAGAAAAGTGATCTAGAACTATTAAATCACAATTTGCATGTGACAATGAAATTTTATGAGTGGATCAGACTGACCTGATAATGCAAGTTTATTTTCTCTTTCTACAATAAAAGGCTTCATATAACATCAACGGCCCTTTACAGTCCACTGCTGAACTATGAGCCTCCTCCACTTAAGTGGAGGGTTTTGCCATAATCTCCACGCTTGGCAGGCGGGTTGGAGATCGCAGATTAAAAGGTTACTGTATCAGAGAGCGCTGCTGCCCGTTCCCTGTTCAATGTGTAGTCCCTAGTCGCCTCTTACAACACCCACGGGAAGAGTCGGAGTTGGTGAAAAATGTATTCTACTCTGCCGTCACCACACGGCTAGGAACATAATAATATATTCTGATCGTTACGCATCATGTGTTCTGTTATAAGGTAGTGATTTATTAAACAACATAATAATCCGGTCATTTTAGACAACCAGTTTAAAAAAAAAAACACAAAATACATAACGTTAGCACGAGCGAGTATAATATACGCAACTTTAATATTTTTAATTTGTTTTGCGGCGATAAACTCATAAAACGAATAATTTGACATGCGTGGACGCAGTCTTGCCCTTGGGCAAAGTGGATAAACAATAAAATTATTGAGTAGTTGTAAAATAAAACCTCGCTATTAGACCTTTTAATTGTATTTTATTAAAATGAACTTGGAATTTGACGACAATAATAAATCCGCTTTTGCCAAAAACTGATTATCATAAACTAGTGAAGGTCAACAAGTTTCGTCATTGCAAGACCCTCCGGTTGATTAGAAAAACCGTCATCAGCTCGTACTCGTATATCATCATCAACAGCTCAATACGTCCCCACCGAGGGGCTCGAGCCTACCCTCGTATATAGGATTATCATTTGGAAAGAAAAGTCCTGACAAAAAGCCGGACTTTCAGTATTTCGTTTTCGTTCCTTTGATCTAACTAAAGTGACTTGATTATTTATTTTTCGGTAAGGGGTGGTTTTGGATTTCGTTTAATTGTGCTGATGTGTTAAAGATAATTATATTTGGTAAAGCGTGATTTGGGACTTCGTTAATTTGACTTCCATGATTTGATTATTTAAATCCCAAAGCACGCTATACTAAAAACATCTTGTTTCATTTTCTTTTTTTTTTATATTTCTTTTTTCTTTTTCTTTTTTGATGTATGTGAGTTCTTCAATTGAGTTTTGGTGATTTAAGTATTTGAATTTTGAGATCCCATATCGCACTCGATTAAAGCTTTCTCAAAATTAGAAATTTCAGGAGCCTTTTTTAATAACACTACAATTTGCAAATAAATAGCACTTGGAAGAAATCTACTCCTACATTGCGAAGCCATCTAACATAAAATTATAAAACCCTTTTTGGTGTCGCGATGTTCATCGAATTGAAGTTTTCTTACCTAAAGAACATATTTATTTACATTTCCTTTACAGGCTTGTGTAGGTTTAATTCTCAATTTTTTCTTTTAACACATTAAAACTTTGGAAAAATGCGATATTTTAAATGCAAAATGAAGAAGACGTCGTCATTTAATATTCGTAAATAGAATAAATTTTACATGATAGGTAGTTATCAAAAATACTATTCAATAACAATTTAGACATATTATTTCTTATTCAGTATAACTAACAGTGAGAAGTTCTTTAAATATTTATAAATAGTCACTCAAGCAGCTCTATTGTAAATGTTGAAATAATGAGTATATTTTAATTTTTATCGTAACCTTGGTCGCCGAGTGGTGACGGCAGAGTAGAATACATTTTGTCACCATCCCCTACGTCGTAAGAGGCGACTTAGGGACTACACATAGAACAGGGAACGGGCAGCAGCACTCTCTGATACAGTAACCTTTTAATCTGCGGTCTCCAACCCGCCTGCTAAGTGTGGAGAATATGGCAAAACCTTCCACTTAAGAGGAGGAGGCTCATAGTCCAGCAGTGGACTGTAACGGGCCGTTGATGATGTAACCTTGGTTCAAAATTTGCACTTTAATCGGGTCTTTGACATGTATTTTGAAAGCTTATAAGGTACTACATGCTTTGTGCAATTTTAATTAGACAACCCTATAGTTATTATCTTAATTTTTTTTTATCGATTTCGTGACAATAAGTAAATCTTTTATGTAGTGTTTTTGTAGTGTGTAGTTGTAAGTATGTAAGTAAATTATTAATAAGTAAATATCCTATCCTATCTCCGGCTTACAGTTACACGACAGTTGACAGCACATTCTTCTGGTATCAGGAAGTAAGTACAAAGACCGGTAGGATAACTTGTCCTTCATCTTAATAAATAAAAAAAAAAGTGAAATACACTGCAGAGTGCTATTTTATACTTTATCTACGTATTCTTGACTACCATTAACAAATAATACTTGTCTAAATGCAAAATGTTCGTAACAGAATTTTTTAAAACCGATGGATCAAAAAAAAATTGAGACTGTTCTTGTGTTCTCTGTGTGTAATTTTGCAATGACTATCTCTCGGAGCTTTCAAACAAAAATGTTGAAAAGTTCACTAAGTCAGTTCTGCACCTACAAAACTAGAATGTTTCAGACAGATTCCTTTTATTTTTTTTATTAGTTTCTTCAAACGGTCGTACAATAAAGTATTACTTAAACAGAGTTTATTGTGCATCCTGCACCGACAACCACAAATTACAATGAATTAAATACATAGCTCGCATTACAATGGAATCTCAGTCATTGTTTATATTATAACATATCAATGGAATTAAGGGGATATGTAAAAATTACTGAAATTGATCTAACATATTGAATTGTATTGTTTGTATTGTGACATTGTTCTCTTGAGTGCTAAGTAGTTTTTTTTACTTAGCATGCTACGATCTTTTGTAGTTAGCATGATTAAGTCTATTTTTATAATTAAAATGATTTTAGTGATAAGTAGGTAGGTATAGTAGAACCTAAATAAATAAATATGTTAGGACACTTCTCACAAACGGCTATCTGATCCCAAACTAAGCAAAGCTTGTACTATGGGTATCAGACGGCTGATACATTACATTACTTACCTACATACATTACTTAAATAGTTAATACTACCTATACTTTATGTGAATAAGTGTACTCACGCAAGCTCACAGCATGGACTGCAGCCACACAGAAAACTACGCCTATTAACTTAATTAGTATTGCCATTATAATAACGTCTTCACTTCACGACAGGATCTTATACAATGTTCATTAATATAGCTATTCTCGTTTATATGTAGCTTTTGCCTGGCGCTACCAACTGGTTTTATTTTAACGTGTGACAAGATCGAAAACCGCCTATAGGAAAATCACTAAATGTTATAGATTCCTGGAATTGTTTATGTCTGTTCAAAGAGTCACGCAATGATATTGAAGTTATGATTATGCTGATTTTAAAAATTCTTATATAATTCCTTCATAAATGACCTTAATCCTAATAATTTTCGTTTATTGTCTTTTTGGAATAACAAGCTTAAAGTGTTAGGTGTTTAGGTATTTTTTTATATACCTATATAAAGTGACTTATTATATTGGGGATGAAGCAAACAAGCCGATCGAATACAATTTATTACTAGAACGAAACATTGCATCGTAAATTATAACCAAAATCAAATCAACGGCCCGTTACTGTCCACTGCTGGACTATGAGCCCCCACGCTTGGCAGGCGGGTTGGAGATCGCAGATTAAAAGGTTACTGTATCAAAGAGCGCTGCTGCCCGTTCCCTGTTCAATGTGTAGTCCCTAAGTCGCCTTTTACGACACCCACGGGAAGGGTAAACGTATTCTACTCTGCCGTCACAACACGGCGGAATTATAACCATTGTCACGATTTTTTACCCACCCGTAGCAAAACTTGACATTTCCTGAAAGTCACGCTGGTGCATTCAAATATTATTATCATGCCTTTCATGTTTTCATAAAATATATTCAAAACTAGCACTTTGCCCGCAACTTTGTTCGCGTGATCAAAGTTTTATCTCAAAATAAAACATGCATTAGTTTTAATGTTAGACCTTCAACAATGCAACTGTAAAAACCGCATTTGTGCGTGCGTGATGCGTGAAGAAACATACAGACAGAGACAGACAAACAAAAATTCCAAAAATAATTGTTTTGGCTACTATTTGGTCTTATAAAGACCCCACATAATTTGTTTTTTTTTTTATTAAATATCTTCTATTACGTACAGTCAGCCAGTATTTTTTCATTATCTTTTTTAGGTATTTATATGTAAACTAGCTTTCCGCCCGCGGCTACGCTTGCGTTGTGTAAGATTTTTCTCGTGGGAATAAGACTTTTCCCTGTAAAATTATCCTAAACTATCTCTATTCCAAATTTCATCCAGATCCGTCCAATAATTTAGGCGTGAAAGCGGAACAAACATCTAAACATCTAAATATATTTTCACATTAAGTGTGAAATACTCGTACCTATAATTTACGAGTATTCAATAATAAACCAACATTTTGAAACATGTAGAAAATCTTCTTCTTCTTCTTTCGTGTCGGCAAGAACACGGGCTAAATCCTTGCCCAGAAAGCGGCTACCGTGGTAGCCCTCTGGTTACAACAAGTAAGTCCTCACGTGAGCAGGTGGTCGGGCACGCGGGACAGTTAGTGAGGTGTAACATGCTTTGCAAGGTTCTCCACATTCACAGCTGGCGTCTGCGCTACTTGAGTACTGTGGTGAGCGTCCTCCTTTATGGATGCTGCTGGCTGTTCGTCCGTTTCGTTCGACATAGTTTATAATATTTGAATTTCGAATGGTTTCTTTTTTGTTATTGAGTCTGACCGCCGTCGTGCCATGGTCCAGACGTTTTCGTGTACATCGTTTCCTCACGAAATAGAAAAGAATTAGTTAAATATCTAATACTATAATGCACTAGTGTTCAAATTCATAGCATAGGCTCTTAGAGCAACGCCCCCACGCTCTTTATTGTACCCCCAACCGACACAGGTTATCTTTGCTTCGGCCAACCTGGGTCCTCAGCCTATTTAAGACTTCTCCAGGTTGGCCAAGGTTCCTTAAGCCTGGAGGCAGATTTTCGTTGGGGGGGGTGAATGTGGATACTCGCTTGCCCAAAGCCTGCACCTCACGTCAGTAGGGTTTTCGTCGGTAGGCTGCGTAGATCGCAGGAAGCTTTTCCGGACGTAGAAAATTGCAAATGGTTCAAGTAAGATAAAAAATAATAGTTCAGTTTTTTTTTTTGCCCTTCAGGTAGCAACCGCCCCCGCCGGCGGGGACGCGGAACTAATAGTAGAATTAATTCAGTAAGACCCGGTAGGGGTCATTCTTCTCCGACGCGCTTCTCGCCCTGGCAACGTTCTGGGCCGCGGTCCGAGCCCGTCTGAGGGCGCCCCCAGATACGTTGTCAAAAAAGAGGTACGAGCCTTCTGCTCCCCCGCAAGTCCGCGCCCACTATATTACCACTCTGGTATAAATAGTGATTAGGTCCGTCAAAAAAAAAAAAAAAACAAACAGTTTTTTTTTTTAATTCACGATAATTCTCTGCCGTGTTTAGCAAACACAGTTTTATGTATACGTAGAGTTGGTTAGACAGGTAGTATAAAAAAATATACGTTTGCAAAGAAACGAATGTTTCGCATAAAAAGATTAGTCAAATATGCTAATTAGTAACAAGGTTGTTTTTCGTACCGTTTTACTTTATACTTACATAATTATTATAATGAGTGTTTTTTTTACGTTATTGTATACTTTGAAAGAATAAAATATCCACAGGAAGTTTCCGTGGAAAAGAAAATGAAGAAATTGTCGGCTCTTGCTTTGTCTCATTGAAAAATTGATTCTATTTCTTGCAATAAAGAGTTAACAAAATTTACCACTAACGAAACCATTGTATTTGAAAATGTGAAAAAAAATCATGGTAGTAGTGCATTATGATGAATTTAAAAGGAAAACTATCAACATCAAGTAAGCTTTACACACGTGCTTGGCCGGTTTTTATCCATTAATTTCAATCAAAATCAAAAGATCTACGTCAATGCAGTGTTCTTATGGGAATCAATTCCTGGTTTGATTTAAATATTAACAAAATTGTAATATTTAAGCTCCGTTGCCAGCACAGAAAAAAGTTAAGTACTGACGTAAAAAATAAAAAAAAATTAAGTTGGGTTTGATTGTGAACATATTGTCTAGGCGACTATACAGCATGAAATTTATATCGTTTTGTTCCCGCCGTGTAGTAATAGTACCCGTCAAACTGAACAACTTTTCACGAAAAAAAAAATCCTGTGACAAAAAAATTTTTGGTCTCTCCATACAAAATGGGTCGGTCGGGAGTCTCACTTTGTATGGAGAGACCAAAAATTTTTTTGTCGCAGGAAATTTTTTTTTCGTGAAAAGTTGTTCAGTTTGACGGGTACTATCACTACAAGGCGGGAACAAAACGATGTAAATTTCACGGTGTATTATACAAATGAGTCTAGGTCATCGACTAATTTATTAACGCGGAGATTTTTATGTTTTCCATGTGCATAAGATTTCCTCAACTGTCACCTTCAAGTCCAAAGCTACTACGTCAACGCAAAATATCTAAATAACATCTCGGCATTCCGTTGGTTGTTCTTCTTCTTCTCTTATGACATGGCATTTTTTCAAAGCCTTTATGAGCTCTGCTCTTCCGGCGTGCTAAAGAAAGGCATGCAAGACACGATATTAGTTGCTTTTTTCCTCCACAACGTAGGTCCGCTTAGTCTCATAAACCTTACTTGAAAGTTTCTGTACTCCGGCTGACCAACTGAGTATATTAAAGACTTCTAAAGAGACCTCAGAAGTTCACAATCATTGGAAACTTTCCCAAAGCGGAACTACAACTAACAGGGTTGGTTGGTAAGCAAGCTTTTAGCCCGCCAGAAGTCTCAAAAAGATCCTGGCAACTTCTTGCCGATTCCTATGTTACGTGAAAGAAATACATAGGAACTAAATAAATATACCAGTAAACACTTAATAAATTAGTATGGTTATTCTAAAAAAAAAAACACGTTTTTGAGTTCGACCTAGAACAATATCGATTCACTTCATCTTATTAGTTTTTCGTTACCTAATCAAACAAAAAAAGTTTTTTTTTTAACCGCGTTGTACTTTTCAATTATGTATTTTTCACCATATAACGAGAATTTTATGAAGACTTCTTTTTTTATGAGAAATATTATAAATGCAAGGATGTTGGTGACAAGTAGCGTTACTGCTTTATTTCCCGGAAGATATAACAATGACGTGTTTAAGAGCTGTTTGTATGACGTAGTACACATCTGGTTAGTATGTAAATACTCTGTCTTCTGTATTTAATTATTGAGACTGGTACAGCCAAAGTCAACAACAATGTAACCTATAGGTACACTGCACTAAATTAACATATTTTTTTACAGAGCGATGAAGTCGAAACAACAGAGGCTGAAAAGTCTGAGTGACTGAAAACGTTAAAAAACATATCGCTCAAACTTACAATTAAATGGTTAAAGCAGAAAAGTAAATCATTACACATTTAAAATAAATCACATCACACTTACACTAATATTATAAATGTTAAAATATATTTGGATGTTTGTTCCCCTCACGCCCAAACTACTGGACAAATTTGGACAAAATTTGGAATGAAGATAGTTTGTAACCTGGATTAACACATAAAATACTTTTTACCGAGAAAAGTCTTATTCCCACGGGAAAATCTTACACAGCGCGAGCGTAGGCACGGGCGGATCGCTTGTAATATATTTTTGTATACTTTTGTCAAAGATAGAAGAATGCTTTTAAAAACCAGCTAGCGTCCTTTATCAGTAAATAAATAAGTTCAGTTTTACTACAAGTAACTTATCCGACTCGTAAGTGTTTTGCAACAAAGCTAAAAACACTATTGTAGAATCCGATTATCCGAACATGATGTCGAATATCAAGGTCGCAATTATTTTGCATGTTTATAGCGTGGATTTTTTTATAATCAGACTCGTTTTTTTTTTATTATTGCCTATGCAAGCACACAATAAAGCCAAGAGGGCATATTAAGGGAAATTATGGTAATAATTAATTATAGTAGGTAGGGGGGTTTATGGTTCTATACTTACTACCAACACCCTGAAAGTAGTTTTACTGCATGATTGTAATGTGCCAATCTGTCAGGTACAGAATCTACTGGATTAACACATACCATAGGATACTTTATATAGGAAAAAGACTCATTTGCTCGGGCATATCTTGCGCAACGCAAGCGTAGCCGCGGGCGGAAAGCTAGTTTATAATATTTGGTGACACTACCTTTTTGGGAACAAAGATATTGTTGAGGATTAAACATTGTACAGTCAGCTGCTGCAGCTGCCCCCCCCCCCCCCCCCCCCCAGCGCTCGAAACCGATGAGATTTTCTCAAGTGATTATTTATATTTTTACAGAGCTGCACAATTAAACGAAGTTTCATGATAAAGCAAAAACAATTACACAAATTTGGGTATTTGTAGTATGCGAAACTTTCAAATAATCTAGTAATGGAAATGTTTCCTGGGATTGAATTGAATTATTAGAGAATAACATTTAGGTAATAATAATTTAATTTCTTTATCTTTCTTATGAAAACATTTTTCTTTATACACTCAACTTTCAATTCCACTGGTAGGTTATTATATATTTTAGGTATTAAGTACTTACTAGCTGCTAAGTACTAGGCTACAATTATACACACAAAAAATATTGTCGAATAAAGAAATCAATATTTTGTATACATATAATAAAATTGTAACTGGTCGATGTCTGTACATAAAAGATATTTGAGAAAAAATAATATGAGGGGTAGCAATAGAAGCCAAAACAATTAATTTTATAATTGTTGTCTGTCTGTATATTGTTAACGCATCACGCATAAATAATCCCGTGAAAACGCTGTCAGCCATTTTGGTGACGTAATATTGGTAAAAACAACAGTCGTGCGTGTATGACCTAAAGATTTCTGACGCGCCTCGCCTAGGGAGCGAAGCGATCGTCTCTTTTCCTCTGAGGTACGACTGGCACTCATTCAACGCTAACAACCAGTTTTTGCCTCGTCACACGATGGCGGCTAGGTTTAAGTTTTTATTTATTTATTTTTATTTATTTTATTTTTATAGGAGAACCAACAGTTGTTAAAAGTGCAATAGGTAGATTGTAACATAGCTACTTAAAAACCAATTAAAGGTTCCCACAAATAGAGACATAGTACAATATAACACATTGAGACTTAACAATTGTAACCAACAAGTAAGTTACATCTAGTAGGAAACATTATACGTAAAAATTAACAGCATTATCAACAAACTTTTCAACCTATCAATTATCCTTTCCTTTTTCAAAATTCTTAATGACTAGATCTGCGTAAATAAACCTGTTTCGTCGGATAAACTTTGTCCTCAATAATTAGAGCAATATTTTACTGTGTTTTTTATAAAGTTAAAGATCACGCGTCAGCCCAAGTTTTATCTATGGAGAAGGTTTTCTCAGTTACATTATTACTTATGTACAAATTAAACCAATTTATCAGTGATCAAATATACTTCAGTGAAGCTTTAATGAAGTTATTTAGTTTTAAATATTGTTTTTAGATTTAAGGTTGGTCACCGGATTTAATTGGATTGTAAAAATATTTTTCGTCACGTGAGATCGATTGCTATTTAGGGAGGTTCCAGATTCGAATTCCAGAGAGCCAATCTTCTCAAGAAGATGAAGAAAAATAAGAAGAGAAGTTAGGCAATGGTCGAACAAAAAACGCTTTCTGAGACTATCACCAGTTTGGGTAGAACATTGCTAGTTAAATTACCTGATTGTCTAAAAAGGATTCCGTGCTTCGGAAAAAACATTGAGCAGTTGGTAATCTACGGACAATTGTCGTTATATGCCTTCGGGGGCTCCTTCACTCTGATGCCAGATTTCCGTAGGTTCGTGAGGATTGCCTCGTATGAAGAGAAAAAACAAATAATTAAGTAAATATTACTCTCTTCTCTAATTTGATTATTACAATGTGGTAATTTAATAATGTAAATGTAAAAAAAGTATCTTTCTTGTCATTTCGTCAAAAACGCCTGATGTTAATTGTTTAGCAATAATAAAGATGATTACTGAATAAAAACTGTGATTGCTCAGATGTAATACGCAGGCATCCAGCGCCGTCCTATCTAGGAAATAAAACAATGGCTGGCTAGCTGGCTACAGACCTTTTTTTTTTCATTAAAGGTAAAAACTATTCATGGTGTCATTAGAACACCTTATTAACTTGTATAAATACCAATGTAACGCAAATATATAAAAATAATAAATAATAATAATATAATATAAAATATAAATAATAATAATAATAGTTTATTTAGCAAAAAATACATTCTGTTAAGTTTACAATATGATTTAGTGCTTAAAATATATCATAAGTTTTTCAATCCCTGTCTCCCAAACTAAGATTAAACTTGTATCTTGGGAGGCAGTGAGTCTGAGTCATATCCAGTAAGCAATATAGCTTGATTTGGTTGATTAAGTATAAGGTAAACATATAAAAACATGAACAGGTGTGGGTGTGTATGTGTGTGTATAGTATGTATTGAAGATATGTGTGTGTGTGTGTATGTGTGTAAGTGTAAGTTTATTCAGAGAGAAAGAGAAAGAGAGGGGGCAAGCCCTACGCAAGGAAAAAACCATGGGCCTCTCTCTCCTTCCATAATATAAAACGATGTTACTTGATAAAAACGATCAATGCTAATTCCGCTATACAAATGACTTCAACGCGTTACACTCTGTGATATTTTTTATTATTATTTTAATTAAATTGACTGTTGCCTGCATTATGCATAAATAATCATATTAATTTTAAAAATACTACCACTTTGAAAAGGGGATGTTAGATGACACAGTCATGAATGAGGCAACCTAGGTTTAATAGGTAATAAAATAAGTAACGTCTTGCACCAAATACATTTTGTCATTAATTAAGAAATTTTAATTAGAGTCTCTTCTGTGATAATTTTTGTAGAAAAAATATATAAAAATAATGTCTATAACTACCAACCTAAGTTCCGTCAGTAACGTTTTTGACTATAGTTATTGACACTAGCTTCGTTAATTTGCTTGCCATTTTTCTGTAATTAATTTTGAAAGCTCACCTAATTGCGATTATGTATGGTGCAATGCGTTAAACAAAATTTTCTGTTTAAATATAATTTTAATTTCAAATAGGGGTTTCGTAAAAGTCGCCCCTAAAGTTCGGTATGCAGATTTTTTTTTTGTATATATAAATATTTTTTTTCAATTGGTCAAATGATATTGTAATTATTTTTAAATCAACTATTTGGATCCTAATAAAATACCTAAAAATAAAATAAAGTAGTCAAGTCTATGGTATTAAACATTTGGTATCGAAATAATAGTATCGATAATACTCACGTATCGATTTATTTCCATCACATCTCCATCGAGAAAACAGGTAGTGTTAAAAATAAACACGAAACCGTATTGCGTATACGCATACCGATACAATTACTTGTTGATTCTTGCGTCCGCATAAAATCCAGACAAATCCAAACGTCTGGAACTGACGGCATTTTCAAGGCCAAGAAGTTGCACCGGATTTTTGTTGGTTAACTCGTGTGTCAAGGTTGACAACGATTACTAAATGCATCTTGGTAACGAAATTCACACACATATTGCAATAATTGATAGAAATATTTCCACTGCTTGCATCGCACGTGGTCGTGAGCAAGTCGAGTAGTTTAGCAACGTTAATGTGTGCTTACTAGGACGTTTTGAATACTTGTACTTACATGTACCAACCTACATGTTTTTGTTTGTTTTGGTATACCTATGTTGCAAGCTTGTTTCGACTCCTTGCACTTTGATGTTGGATTTATATTACATATAGTGATCCTATAGGGCTTAAGATTGTTTACATGTATATGTATAGGTAGTGTCACCCTACAGAGAGGCAAACTAAGCTAAGACTGTTCTTAGAAATGTCAAATGGCGTACACTGTTCTTAGCCGGAGTCCAGGTCGTCAAGGTCGGTGCCTTCAAGTCATTTGGATAGCTATGATTTCAACATTAACATCAAAGGCCCGTTACAGTCCACTGCTGGACTACGAGCCTCCGTTTTGCCATAATCTCCACGCTTGGCAGGCGGGTTGGAGATCGCAGATTAAAAGGTTACTGTATCAGAGAGTGCTGCTGCCCGTTCCCTGTTCAATGTGTAGTCAATGTGTGTATTCTACTCTGCCGTCACCACACGGCGGCGTATAGCTATGAAAAAGTTGTGAATTAATGAAGAAAAATCAACTACTTAGCTGTAATTTTGTTTTCTGCGCTTCTTTTAGTGCCACAAGGTAGTACTCGAGAAAGTATGTAATCTGTACCAAATTACCTTTTACACAAAACTTTTGAGGACTTGCTCAGGAAACCTGAAGATACGAGTCCCATAGTGGTACTCGATGATAAAGGTTTTTTACAGTCAGTCTACGTACCATGGAAGATTTGTATTTTCCCACGTGGACATTTTCCCGTAGTGAAAAGTATTTTCTAAACGTTGACAAAGATAAATTGGTTATTACCATACTTACGATCTGGTAAGATTTTACCACGACCTAGTTATTGTACTACTTTCCCACGGTATTTTTTATTAAATGTTGACATGGATAATCAGCTATCACCATATTAAATTTAATAAAAATCTGTTCAGTAGTTTTTGCGTGATGCGGTAACAGACAGACAAAAAATATATTAATCGTGGAAATGGCCTTAGTATTAGTTGTCCAGCTACGATTAAAAAAACCGTTTTTAGATGTACAGGATTCAACCAATCATTTTGACCTACAGTTCTTAAAAATATTCCCGGGAAGGGGCAGTTATGACGTCATAATTATTTTGTATGAGGTTCTTTTTAGAAACCTATTATGTATGTATCTAATAAAAGGGCTTCATGAGCCGGTTCTAAAAATATACCAAGGTAGGAGATGGCTTGGCAAAAACATACACCAAATCCCATATAAAAAATTGGTGACGTCATGACTGCCCCCTCTCCCGGAATATTTTTAAGAACTGCCGGTTAAAATGATTGGTTGAACCTAAAGCACTAGTGTACCAAACGGCTGTCCCTGTACTTCTTTAACAGCCTTCACTAATATTATATTCGATAAGAAAAATAATGAGAAAACATTTATTTACGACACATAATAATTATAATTTGAATAAAAAAATCCTAATAAATATCAATGTACAGTCGAATTCATAAGTGCACCCATATCTCGTGCGTCTATACTTTGAAATATCTTTTTGATAATATAACCCTTTTCGTATTTTGTCATCTTTGTGGATACAGTCCTGTACACTTCATCGATAACACCCAAGACCGAAAATAAAATTATAATATTCGTACAAGTTCAGTCAATCATAGTGTTTGTGAATTATCCTACAGGTACCTAACCGCTTTCTGGTCAAGATCAAAACCATGGCAGAAATTAGAATCATATAGATAACGCAGCGCTACAGACGACACTGGTCGTAAACTTTAGGCAAAGAGGTTGATGTTACTGGGTTGCAGGTGGCGCGACGAGTTTTGAACGCTGACCTTGAATGTGACTGGATGGATAAATGCCTCTCTCTTACTCACTCCATTAATACTGTACACAGAGACGCGAGGCGAACATCCCACAACACCACTTCCGCTAAGCGCTTGTAGCGGTTATACTTTCCTAATAAAATTATTAGTTGGTCATTTCTGTTGTAGTACAAATTTTCAAGGGCAAGTGCGACCGAAACGCAGCAATGTAATCCGAAATAGTCACTAGATTTAGGTAGATGTTATCGCTATTATCAGTCGCAGGTCTTTTTTTCCCATAACTGACCTAATTTGGTATTTCTATCAAAGTGGTGAGTGGGCGCGAACTTGAACCGTTCCTTGATGATGATGATGATGATAATAATGAGACTATAGTCTATACAGGGTGTAACAAAACATGGGTACCAGTACCAACCAACCCGAAACACAGCGACAGTACTCATGAAACTGAACAACTTTGGATTGAAATATTTTTTTATAAAAATGAAGTTTCTATACTATAAGAGAGTCAGCTGATTGAACAATTTGTATGGAAAGTAAAAAAAAAATTCTTCATATTTTGACCCATGTTTCGTGGGAAAAGTTGTTCAGTTTTATGAGTACTGTCGCACCGTGTTTCGGGTTGGTACCCTTACTTTGTTACACCTTAAAAGAAAGAAAAAGTGACAAATTTTATGTGAATCGAGAGAATGTAGATGACCTCTGTGACACATTTTGCCAGCGCCTATGCCTATGAAATTCTGTCCTATGACTGCTAAATTACGGATGTGATCCCCAACGAAGGTCAAACTTAGGAAATGTTTTTTTTAAATTAGTTCGTAGTCTCGTCGTTATTTGCTGATGGAAATACAATGTTGAATCCTTCACATTATTTAGCGCACATATATGGATATATCATATGGATGATACATGCTTTTATATGAGTAAGTAACTAAGAATGTAAAATCTATGGCATAAGAAAATTTAAAATGGTCGATGTCTGTACATAGAAGAGAAAAATAAATAAATATTAGGGGTCTTTATACGAGGTAATAGTGTACGATACAGAAATGCAGTGAAAAGGAATGTCAACATAAGCAGCGATTACATCTCTCTAGATCTAGCGAATAATTCGAATTGTATTTGCATTGCAGTAGTAAGAATCGGCATCGGATAATTTCGGAAAATACATAAGCGCTGCCATAAAATATACGTTCTAATAATAGGTATTACTTACTATTTTTATTTGTAAACACTCGTACATCACTATTTTTTTTAAGCTTCGAGATGAGACTGACAGAAACGCACGCACGAATTAAACGCAACAAGTGCCGACAACACTAAATCCTTTGCTGCTACAAAACTAAGCACTGTTTGTCGCGTTCTAATAAAAAATAAACAAATTTCTAATGTTATTCGAATTTTGAACCCAATCTTAATAAAAATTATAACAAGATAACCAAATGCCAAAGGATGCAGCAAACGCAGCAGCAGTGGTCGAACTGAATGTTCAAATTGATTAAGATCATAGGACTGGACTTACTTACGGACCTTGACTTGAAGCGATGCCAATGCGCAGGTTATAAATATGTGTTTATCCGAGCCCGCGCTAACAAGTGTCCTGCCTTTCGTTCCGTTCGGTCTTCCGATTTTGATGATTTAAAAAAAAATACAATATGAGTGCAATGTTAAAAACCTTCATGTTGGTCACGCAAATCGTGGTGGCGTTTTCGGAATGTAAGTATTCATATATTTTATTATTATTAAAGGTAGTCTTCAAGTATATAAAATTATTGGGTATTTACCACACCCTATATGTATTATAATTTAGTATTTATCATAGCTATATGGAAATATTGTATTTTTATTAAAAGAAAAGCAGATTAAATAATGTATTTTCTAATTAAATACGTTTACGCTCTTTGCAGGTAGTTTAGAGTAATAAAATTATTCTAAATGATACTGCTCCGTAGATTTATTTGCAATGCAAACCTATTTATTGTGAAAATTGAATATTTTTTTTTACCTATATATGAAGCCCGAGTAGGTAATCTTATTGAGAAAACTGAAGGATTATATTCAATGATTTTATGAAATTACTTAAAGTATACTTCAAGCTATCGTAAACAAACAAACTTGGCCGAACATTCACCGACCGGCGGCGACCGGCAAAGGTTACCCACCTGTTCGCTTTCGTTTGACATACAATTTATTATTCTTGAATAATTCTTTTTCTTACCGAACTATACTTTTCAAATTAATTTTAACACTTGTTTATCACATATTTACAAATTAAATTACAAAATAGTTTAATAAAGTTTCATTCAATATCATAAAAAATATTAGGTATAATTATATTATTATGACATTTATTCATAGTAAGTACACAAAACATACAGTGACAAAAAAAAAACAATCAATTGTCCTATTGTCATGATATTAAACATACATCCTTCTTAAAATTGAAACAAAACGTTGTAACTGAAATATACGATACACTATCATCTAAGAAACATTGCATAAATTAAACTAATATATTCATAGAATATAATTTTTGAGACAATAGTTTCAATACGCAACTCTGTCTGCGTAATCTATTGACAAGTAGATACCTGATAAAAACTGTTTGAATTATAAAATTGTACAAAGTACCCACCTACCTGTACAAAAAAAAAAAACATAAAATTTGCATTCTTCTTCTTCATCGTGTGGGTGTAAGGTCGACATTACACTATAATGCATTAAATGTAGTATTTATTTTCTTCTATGATCAAACTAAATTACGCAAAAAATTTCGGTTTGTAGCTCGATCTGGACATGACAACCTTTATTTCATTATTGTTTAACTTTTCATAAAATTATCAGTTAACCGAGGAAAATAATAAGTATGAAAAATTATAATTATTAATGCTTCTTTTGAAAAGTTATAAAACAAAACTAGTTTAATACTGAGCTACTAGCTTACTAACTTTATACCTTTTAAAAAATCTAGAAACTTGTGTCTAGAATTTTTGTAATTCAGTTACAGGTTGGGAAGATGAAATTTTTTACGTTATTTAGCTAACACGTTGTTTTTCAAAGAAATCAGCAACATGAAAAAACGACAAACCAAAATAAAACAAAACAACAACAAAAAAAAAAACATGAAAAATTACACTACACACATTTTTCATATCAGGTTGGTCGATTACAATCACAAGCTAAAAATAATGTGTTGGGTTTGAGAGGAATCTAATTCTCACCTCGAACCTTAGAATCCCTCGCGAGCTTTAGGAGTCTATTTTTAGAAACACTCGCTCGCATGCTCTGGATTCAATATCAGTTCTCTGAGGAAAAATCAACATTCCTCTCTTACCTAACAAATAACTATTGTGCTTTCCTGTACCAACAAATGTTGATAATGATGAAAAAAAATCATATCATGTTTCAGTATCACCTATTAAGAAATGCAAAATCACAGACTCAGCTTGCCTCAAAGCCGCAGCTCAGAACGCCCTTCCAACTTTCGTGGCTGGCATGCAGGAGTTAGGGGCTGAGGTCTTAGATCCGATGAAGGTGGATCTGATTAAAGTGGACCTGGCTGGACTTAAAATGATACTGGATAACGTTATCACGAAAGGACTAAAAAGAAGCATCATTGATAAAATCAGGTTTGTTGAAGCCGACACACGTAATTTTGCCGGTTAAGAATATTGAAAATTTTCGATGTAAGTACATAATTTTGATTTGAATACTTACCTACAAGTTATTTACTAAGTTCCACCGGCAAAGTTGCGCGTGTCGGCAGTAGATAGGTCAAATACAACATTAGTAGGTTATCCATAAATTATATTTGTTAAGACGATTGCATACTAAACATAAATTTACTCTACTATAAAATTCATGCAACTTAATTTACCAAAATGAAATTCAAACAAATTTCATGGGAAAAACAAACAACTACAGATATTTAAAGCCACAAACTGATAAGCGGATTCTGGTACCATACAATACAACCAAGCAATAGTTCAGTACCGAACTACCTGGGACTAGAGGGGGAGAAATGGTAGAGAGGCCATTACCTAGCAGTGGGACAGCCGGTCTAAATAAGATAAGCCTTTTATACAAGACAAATTATGAACAGCCGAAAATAAGAAAAACAAACAATTTTATTATTTCTAGCGTGGACATGGAGAAGAAGCAGGCGCTGGTATCTTGGGACACAGACATCTTGCTGAAGGGCCACTACAAGGCTTCGGGGAGGCTACTTATCCTGCCTATCAGTGGGGATGGCGAAATGGCTATCAAACTTAGTAAGTTTTTTTTATATCTTACTAGCTTTCCGCCCGCAGCTACGCTCTGTACGGAATAAGACTGTTTTCGATAAAAAATATCCAGGGTACAAACTATCTCCATTCCAAGTTTCATCCAAATCCGTTCAGTAGTTAAGGCGTGTAAGCGGACCAAACATCTAAACATCCAAATATATTTTCACATTTATAAAATTAGTGTGATTTCTAGTTTTAGACAACCACAGATTTAGTTTAAATATTTGATAATGTCACAAGCACAGTTTGTAATTTTAATTATATTTTACCATATTTTTTATCATGTGTCTTTTTAGGGTTCCTCAACAAGGAACCCTTATAGTTTCGCCATGTCCGTCCGTCTGTCTGTCTCTCCGCGGCTTAGCTCAGAGAGTCTTAGTACTAGAAGGTTCTAATTTGGCATGTATGGGTATAATAAATATTAATCATGCCGATAAAGCTGTAGAATAAAATCTTTTTAATCTGAGTTACTCTGGTATACGTGAATCGGGGTTATATTTTTTATTCTTGACTAAAAAAAGATATAATGTGATCGTTGGATAGTTTTTTGTAAATTATGAGTGTTTGCAAAAACATTTTTTCGATGCTAGTGTACGTTTATGAAATATTTTGTTTTAATGTACAAATTTTTGTTAGTCAAGTGTCCCCCCCACCAGCCAAACCGTTGTATTTGGAAATGTGAAAAAATTCACGGTAGTAGTGCATTTGATGAATTAAAAACGAAAATTATCAACATCAAGGTTTTACAAGTTAACGAATAAGTAATAGACCACCTATAAAATGTAAGAAAGAAAAGAAATTCGGTACAAATAGCATAAAAAAATATTTTGATGAACGTTACTGTCTTCGACAGGTACCTACCTAAGTAGTATTGGATAGCTACGGATCCCTACACTTTGCGTGGCCCGACACGTGCTTGGCCGGTATTTCTAAAATTAATAAATGTAAAATCTTTATGAGAGTATCTACGATAAACAAATAGTTTGGGTTAGCCATCGTTTTAGTCTCGTCTGCTTTAAAAGCGCCTTAGCAATATGGATCAGCAAATTCTTTATAGTTTCCGAGTTCTTGTGGATAGTCAGGCAGGTACTATTGGGTACTATACAATTTGTTGTTTGCCTCACAGAAGAATTTTAGTTTGAACTAGATGAACAATTTAACAAAAAAAAGGAAAAGTATTCTTACAGATTACGTCTGTTGCTACCCATCTAATATTTTTGAAACAAAAATAAATAATCTGTCGAGCTTGGTTTAATCAAACCTGCATCTCCTCGGCTATCCGGACCTAATACTCAGTGCCGGATTTACACATTTGCCGCCAGTAGGCTAACCAAATTTTGCCGCCCCTACAGACATCTACAATTCGATACACTATTTTATATACAATCATTAATAATAAAAAATACAGTGAAATTAACTTTGTGATTTTTGCACTACAAATTCGTCCTACACCGTTTTCCTGTGAACTAATCGGTCGATGTGTCAGTTCCTAAATTTTAGATAGTTTTTACAGCCCTACGATTTAGTCAAAATACTAACTGTGGTACTACTTACAAAATAATTGACCGAGCGAGCGCGAAGCGCGAGCGAAACGGCTCCTTTTCAGCTTGGCCAAAACTGCTTTCGTATGTCGTTCTGTTTGTTTTCATCTACAGGTCACGTTTCTCAAGCAATTCTCGTGAAATTTTGCGAGCGGGTTTGATAAATATATAGATTTGTATTGTTTAGTCAGTTTTTGGAAATAAAAAAAAAATACGGAGCTAGGCTCACGAGGTCTACAGCTCACAGAGTAAACATTCGGTAAACATACTTAATTAAGTTTCATTTTTAATCATTGACCGAGCGAGCGCGAAGCGTTCCTGTTTGGTCAAAATTGCTTTCGTATGTCGTTCTGTCTGTTTGTTTTCCTCTGCAGGTCGCGTTTCTCAACCGATTCTCCTGAAATTTTGTGAGCAGGTTCGATTAATATAATTTATTTTTGTCAAGTTATGGGGGTTATCAGGTTACAAGGTCTACCGCTGAGGCTGTATTTCTCTACAGAACGGTCACATTAACTCACAAGAAATGTAAAGATTCGCGAAGTCTACAGTTCACATAGCCACTAGTTCATTTTATTGTAGCCCAGAAACTGCCACACGCTGCTGGCAGCACAATGTAGAATAGAAATATGGTAGCGTGGCAGGGAAGCAAGGTCCAGTCCAGAATAAACGTACACAAAAAATGGGTCATTATTGCACAAACGGGTTTAATTACAATAACAAAGATTTATAGCGCTTTTTAGAAGCTACTAATAATAAAAAATCATAAGGTAAAACTTGAGGTGGAATGAGGAAATTTTATGAAATGACAAAACCGAAACGGATGGATTCGAAATTTGAAAATAAATTGAAAATGAATGATGAAACTGCCAGTATTTAAAAGTCACTGTACTGAATTGCCAGAAACAAAATAGCAGAAGAAGGTAGGATAGCAGTAGTGTTTAGTCAGTCTCTAAATAATTTAAATACATTTTTCCAAGAAAATATTTTTTTCCGTAAAGATTGGTGATTTATTTCACTCATTTTAGTCAAAAGTTAAAAAAATATAATATTTTAGCAGTGAAACCTTAATTACCACACGTTGAATTGTTTCTGTAGGCCTAATAACAATTTAGATATCTAAATAAATGTGAACCTCTTTAATTTCTGTGAGACAAAAAAAATATCTGGGGCTAAATTTGCCGCCCCTAAAATCTGCCGCTATAGGCTCCAGCCACGGAGACAAATTTGTCTCCGTGGCTCCAGCCTACTCAGCCTACTGGTAAATTCACCACTGCTAAAACTATACTGACGCTAAGCAAATTATGCTCCCTAGATAATGTGAAAAGTCGAAAGGAAAATAATTGGTTCACGTACTACTCCGTCAACCTATCAAATTAGAATTTACGATTGAGTTATTCCTGTATGTCCCCGAATCTGTCACAATTCGGGGACAAAGAGGAATCATACATTCCTGTTTGTCCCCAAATTGGAATTAGGGGACAAACAGGAATTAAAACTTCCTGTTTTTCCCCAAATATGGATTAGGGGTGCAGAGCTATTAAAAGTTCCCTTAAATTAAATTGAAGGACTAAAATTAGCTCTTCACTAATTATATTTTAACAGGAATGTGTGTATTTGTGTGTGTGAATGTGTGATTCCTGTTTGTCCCCGAATGGTGACAGATTCGGGGACAGACGGAAATACCTCTTAATTTACGAAGCGAAACAAACGTATTTTACCTTCCTAGGTAGATTTAATTTCATTAGTAATCTCTAAGCAGAAGTTGTTTAACTTTTCTAAAGTTTAAATCAAAATTTTGACGGGATCAAAGTTATATTAAAATCAAAAGTTGGATTTGTCAATATTTAATTTAATTAATTTTTGTGGTTATTTTAAAGTCTGTTATAGTGTATTTTTTAACTTTTTAACTTTATTGATGGGGATAAAACTTGAATTGAATGGAGCCACTGTTGAGGAAAAGATGTTCTTTCTTTGTAAATAATATCTGCGAGATGTTTTTTTTTCATTTAACTGTTTAATTGCTCACATTTAGGAAAACTCAACATGCGCCCTTAAGTTCCATTTTTAATTCCCATTCTTAATTAGATTAAAATTATTGGAATACTTTTTGAAAATAGAATGAAATGTGTTACTCTTCACAAATGCATGGAATTTGTTAGATTACTCGTATTCTTTCATGTTAACAACCCGTAACTGTTTTGTACTTTCTTCTATTGTGCCAAATAAAAAAAATAAGGTTACTCTACAAATACTCTATTTTCCTTTGATTAAGTTTGAAACTTCTTGAGTTTGGATTCGCGGGCAATCGCTAAGTTTTATTAGTACTTATTTGTCGAGACGTGCGGAGTAGTGTGGCAGTAGCCGGTAACTAGATTATGTTGCTAAAATGCCTCAGGGAATAAATACGATGGGGTAAGATGGTAGCCTGGCTTTGTTTTAGTAACATGTTATGAGCTTGTTGTTGACGTAGGGCTATAAAGCAGCTTTAATCTAGATAGATGAAAACCATAGCAACAAAAACAATGTAACAAAAATAAGATTATTTCCCTCTTTTTGTAAGGAATTTTATTATATTTATTATGTTGTATTTAAATACTTTTACTTTACATTATAAATCGTAAGGGGTTCTATAGTTGTTGCTAGTTTTTTAATCTAAGCTATATCCTTGTGTGCAATAAAGTATATTCTATTCTATTCTAACTAATATATAAAAAAATAGCAACAACTAACCTACTACCAACCTATCACGTTTAAAGGTTCGCACATCTGATAAAATGACATAGGTGTCGATTCGCCCAACTAAACTAAACTAAAAATTTGTCCTGTCACTTTCTATCATTTTAATTAAAAAGGGACCGAAGATCATCGGTTTTGTTTTTGTCTTTGACTTCACGCACGACTAACTGTCAATTTTAGTGGCTTTTTATTCATCATGGTGTTAGGTAGGCACTAAAACAAGACTAAATTTGACAGTTAGTCGTGAAGTCATAGACAAAAACAAAACCGATGATCTATGGCCCCTTTTCAATTAAAAATGTTAGAAAGTGACAAGACTAATTTTAGTTTAGTTTAGTTGGGCGTATGCCGAATCGACACCATAATCTTATTATTTTACAGAAAACCTTCACATGGAAATGACAATATTCTTCGACGTAGAGAAGAACGCTGATGGCAAAGACTACATCGATCTGAAGAGTTACAAGTACGAATATGACGTTAGAGATAACGCACACTTTGATGTCACTGGCCTCTTCAAAGGGAATAAGATTTTAAGTGAGTATTACGGATGATACCTATATACCTTATTAGGCAGGTAAAAAGTAGAAAAATAAATGTTATGTCGATCTTGGACAGGACTCGAACCTGCATCTTCTTGGCTATCCGGGTTGTATCCGGGTCAGAAACAGGCGCATTACCAATTATGCCACCAAGCTCTGTAAAAGGTCGACGAAATTTACTTTAATGCTCAGAGTGCATTACAGCTCCATCTGTCGGTAATATTACAAAATACCGACATTCATGTTTCAATTACATTGAAATTATCATGAATACAATGCGCTTACTCAGTAGGGGAGAGGGGGGCAGATTTATGCGTTTTTTATACTTTTTGTTATAACTCTTTTTTCTTTAGGTTAAAATATTTTTCAAGTTTTTGCATTATTAGTTATATTAATAGACAGTAAAATTAATGCATACTTATAAATGTCAAGTAAGAGATAAAGGTACAATTTAGCGAAGGCGTGCTCTCGACTCACAGACCGATTCGCGCCGGAGTCCCTCAGGGCTCCGTGCTCTCTCCCATCTTTTTCTCTCTTTACACCGACATGTCTAGACCTAGGAACGTGCAACTCGCCCTCTATGCGGACGGTACTGCCGTTTATTCCAATCACCCCCGTCTCTCTCAGATAGTTTCGAATCTCCAGACTGCGGCAGATGCCCTCGGGCAATGGTTCCGCAAATGGAGAATAGAAGTGAACCCCGACAAAAGTTCCGCCATTATTTTCACTCGTGGCCCTGAGCCCACGCTCCCCCAGATCAAACTTCTCGATCACCCGGTACCCTGGGTGCGTGAGGTGAAATATCTAGGTGTCACTCTCGATGCTAGGCTCACGTTCGGCAAGCACATCCAGAAAGTTTGCAATCACGCCGCGTTCGTTTTAGGCCGTCTTCACCCCATGATAGGCAAGCGGAGTAAAGTCTCTCTTAGGAATAAGGTGAGGCTTTACACCGCTTGTATTCGTCCTATCATGACATATGCTAGTGTAGTTTTCGCTCACACCGATGTCACTCACATTCGTAAGCTTCAACTCATTCAAAATCGCTTCTTACGTCGGGCAACCGGTTGCCCGTGGTTCGTTCGTAACGTCGACCTTCATGTAGATCTCGAGCTACCGTCCATTAAAGGTTTTATGATAGACGCTTCACGTCGCTATTTCGATGCTGCGCCTCACCACCCGAATCCTCTGGTCGTGAAAACCGCCGGTTATTTCCCTTTCCCCGCTACGCGTACAAAACGTCGGCCTAAGCATGTTCTGTCCGATCCTGTCGATCCCATCCAGTCTTTTGTTGAGATAGCCATTGCCAATAGAGTACACTCCACAGAATGCCCTTCTGGTAGCAACCGCACCCGCCGGCGGGGACGCGGTAGACCCAATTAAGTTCTGCATAATCCTGGAAGACCCCGTCAGGGTCATTCCTCTCCCGCGCGCTTCTCGCCATGGCAACGTCCTAGGCCGAGGTCCGTGCCCCCAAGTGGGCGCCCTTAGGCTGTTGCTATATATAATACTAGGGGTAAGAGCCTTCCGCTCCCCCAAAAGTCCGGTTACGCTTGATACGTCGATTTTGCGACACAAGCATTAGGTCATTGTAAAAAAAAAAAAAGTACAATTTAGCTTTTTGTAGCTGAAGGAATTCATTCAAACTTGCCCCAATAGTGGGGTAACTTTGAATACATATGGGGCAATTTTGAAAAATGGACTGTAAAAACAGAAAAATCAAAGTTTAAGTTTTCGTTTTGAAGGATTTGGTATTTTTTGCCACGACAAAAGGGTTGTCCAATATTTTGCTTATAAAATCTGGTGTTAAAAAAAAGTTGGGGTAGTTTTGAATAATTGTCTTTTGGGATAACGTTCAAAACTGCCTCAAGGGGGGAAGCTTTGAACCGTGTTCAAATCTACCCCAGTGGGCAGGTTAGAACTAACGATATATAAGCTGACAACAACACAAAGTAGAACGAAATTGAAATAATTTAACCCATGGAATTTTAGAATGTAATAATGAATAAAAGAAGATTGATCAATTATAGACTACCTAACTTTATCCATATCTAATAAGATAATATGCATTTAAGTATTTCATCTGTATGGAGTAGCTTTGAACAACTAGCTAATCAAAACTGCCCCGTTTATTTTTTTCATAGCTACCCCAACAAGTAGTTTGAAAAATAACAATCAATATTTTCTAAAACACTAACAAAAAATTAATAGCACTTTGTCACTACACGTAATACATTGTTACATCTAACAAATTAATTAAAATTTGCCACTTCCTTGAATTCCAATCACAAATGTCTTATTAATATGTTGCAAAAACTTTAGAATTGAACACCTAAAACTAACGCGGCTTCTCCCTCGTTCATGTCCTGTCAAACTTAAAAATCGTCAAGTGACAGACGTCGGGGTCCATGTTGGCAGCATAAAATGTATTATATTACCACGATTACATGAAATTGTCCCCTTCTCCCCTACTATGGATTTATTATTGTTATAGATTACGTCTGTCGAAATAATAATAAAGCAGAAAATAAAAACTTTAGTCGATCTTGGACAGGCCTCGAACATAATATGATTCGTAACAGTGTCAACAACGAATAAATAAAAATTGAATTTAGTGGCATCGAGAGCCCTCGTTCGACAATAGAAGGACGCTGATTCACCAACATAAATTGTTTCCTAGAAGAGCCTAGAATCAATATCAATTTATAATATTCATATGTCTTCATCTCATACACAAGTCTATCACATATAAGGTTCAAACACAATAACGTGAAAACATATAAAAAATAAGCTGTAGGTTTTTCAGTATGAGGGAATGTATGAATAGATAGTTGGATTGATGAATAGGAACCGCTCAATAGAGAATCAAAGGATTGGGTGACGCAGGGCAGAGTCGAGCCAAACGAGGCCGTGGGTTCGTAGCTGGAAAGACTCGAGTTTTTATTAATCTCATTTAAGTCTTTAAGTTGGGGATTGAAGGCAAATAAAGGAACTTTCCACTTGAAACGTGTGCAAATAATACTTACTCTTTTTTCATACTGAAAATGCTGTTTTTTTTTTTTTAGTGGTACATATCTGCATCTATATGTTTCTTTAAAAATAAGACTGTTTTACATACTTTTTTTAGCTTAAGAATTAAAAAAAGTTCACTCCAGCGTCTTTTGTTTTTGATTTAGTTTACTATCAGTCACTATTATTAAATGTTTTATTTAAAAATCCCTTGTAAAGTAACTCCTGCCTTTAATTTTGTTACAGGTGAAACCATGTTGCGTTTTATGAACGAGAATTGGAAAATTTTGTCTCATGAATTCGGAAGACCGATGCTAGAAAAGCCGAACAAGAAGATATTTGAAACGATACAGAATTTCTTTAGGTCGAAAGCCTTGGAAGATATTGTTGACGTATAGTAAAAGATAGTTTTATAAGGGTTGAATTCCACTGAATTGATAAGAGCTCTTCTCTACTCTATAAACAATGATTGGCTACGCGTTTTTGAATCTTAAATTGCAATTAATTTGCAGTTTATAATAAAGCGCTGAATAAATATAGAAAAATGAAAAAAATAGAATATAGGAGATCAATTTGACGAACTATAAAAAAAGTGAATGTTCGTATTCTTATTTCACATCAACGGCCCGTTACAGTCCACTGCTGGACTATGAGCCTCCTCCACTTAAGTGGAGGGTTTTGCTATAATCTCCACGCTTGGAAGGCGGGTTGGAGATCGCAGATTCAAAGGTTACTGTATCAGAGAGCGCTGCTGCCCGTTCCCTGTTCAATGTGTAGTCCCTAAGTCGCCTCTTACGACACCCACGGGAAGAGTAGGGGTTGGTGACAAATGTATTCTACTCTGCCGTCACCACACGGCAGTATTCTTATTTATTTAACTATAATTGTTCGTGATTATTATTATTGTAGCCTATGCTAGAGTGTATTGGAACTCATACACTTTGCAGATATCAAACAGAACATACATACACAGAACATAAAATTTTAAAGTTGACAAACTTTGCTCTGGACCTATTGTAATCATTCAATTATGAAATATTTAATGAAGCTAAGAAGAAAGTTACTATGACACTTAAAAATTCTTACAAATAATCATAGACGTAAGAATATGAAGAGTACAAATTTTAGAATGATTGCTTTTTTTAGCGCTGGACGTTAATAAAAGCATTCAATTAAACTGCTATGAAAATTAAATAGAGAAAAGATGCAGTGGAGTTTTGCCCTAAACCAAAAATTCGTTTATAAGTTTTGACTGATTTGGTAGATGGTTATTTTTAGTGTAAATAAAATATAAATAAATAATTGAAGTTTTATTTTTCGTGTAATATAATGTCACGTCGGTGTACCGCTTAAGTCAGACGCTTCATTTGATTGACTATCTATTAATTTGTTAGCATATCCGACCAACTTGTTTACATACGATATTTTTTTTAAAACTTAGCGGTACCCCGACGTGACATTATAGCGTCATTTCAACGAGCAAACCAAATCGTGCCATCCATCAATTTCTCTAATAAAATTAAAATATATAGGTGTTACTTTATCGAATTTGATGGCTCAACAATAGGTATTATTTTTTACTTTTTAATGTTTTGCTTTTTTGCTTCGGTGGTTTTTAAATTTTTAATTTATTTTTATTTCATAATTTTTAAACTTTATAACAAATAAATTATGATATATGAGTACAGTTATATCTAAAAGAAAATTGGAGAGTATTTTTACTTTGAATCGAAAGCACATATGGAAAGTAGTCAGATCCCCTCATCAACTATTAAAGAGCTGATGATCTTCAAACGGCTGACCAGTTCATGGTTACCTTTCCATATACTTTCAATATAATTGAAGGAATACGGTACCAAATTTCGAATCGATAGGACATATGGAAGTAAGTCAGATTCCCTCATCAACTATTATAGAGCTGATGATCTTCAAACGGCTGATCAGGTCATGGTTACCTTACCATATACTTTCAATGTGATTGAAGTAACAAGGTACCAAATTTCGAATCGATCGGAGATAAGGAAGTTCGTCAGATCCCCGCATCAACTAGAAAAGAGCTGATGATCTTCAAACGGCTGAAGAGATTTTCATGAAACATGGCTAAGAACACTCAGGGTAAAATTATCTATGTTACAAAAAAACTAAACGAAAATCGGTTCATCCGCTTAGGAGCTACGATACCACAGACAGATACACAGATACACAGACACGTTAAACTTATAACAACCCTCTTTTGCGTCGGGGGTTAAAAACACAACTTGGTGTAAATAAAATACATCTTATAAATATTGCCACAACGAATAAATTTTTAAGATATTTTACTTGTATTTTTTTGAGCATACAGACAAAGTCCTTATCTACCCTTTTAAATGAAAAAATATTCTTAAAAGGTTCTCTCGCTTATTTTGTAGGCTTATTTACTCAAGCAAGTCTACAAAAAGTAAAACATTCAAGTAAGTACGTATTTGGAATTCCAGTAATTTATAAGAGTTTAAAAGAACATTTCAAAGTAAATCATAACAAGAATAAGAAAAATGTTAAAACTCCATTGTAGGAAAAGTTTTGAGTAAATTGTATAGCTAAAAAGCCCTTACGAGTTAAAACTATTATTATTCAACGCAACAGTTTCTAACCGACACGCGACACCATACAAAAAGAGAGGATAAAGAAAGGAGTTCCAATAAAGACACTCCAATGAGTCTATCAGATAATAAATGAGTCGGGACCTTTTAGGATGGGTAATAAATTGGTCATGTCGTTTAAACAGCAAACAATTAAATAGGTTGGAAGATAGGTTGCTCGTGTGGTTCCTTCATCGTGTGGGTTGTAATGTCGACAACGACCAGTGTTATAGAGCCGCCAAAGGCCAATGACTAGATAGTAGCCGGGACCAACACGGCGTGTTCGAATCACAGAGTTATCTTTCTTTTTGAACAATCAGGTGATTCAGCCTGCAATGTCCTAACCAAACTGGGGAAAGTCCCCAACAGCATGGCATCCCAACCCCCTTTCACCCTTTAGGGAAGGCATTCAAAAATTCTTTCTCAGTGCTAGCCTACGTCCTAAGAATTACCTACTATTTAAATTTTATAAGCTAGAAGAGTCTAGAGGAAGAGGAAGTTTTGGGTCTCCTTCTATAGACAGAAGAAGATAATCTGAACTGATACATACACATAGTCATACACTTTTTTATCTTGAAAAGGGTGGGCAGAGCTTCAATTGGATCACAGGAAGCATACTAATAAAGTCACCTTTGCCTACATTATTGTTGGATTAAGATTCTGTATCCTAAAATAAATATTATGTGGTTCAAGCGTCGTCCTAGACACGCTCTCCCAGATCTGAACGATGATATCACCGTCGTGATTGAAGCTGCCTTTGCGAGTAGGCAACACACACACACACACACAACACAGAATGCCCTTCAGGTAGAAACCGTACCCGGCGGGGACGTGGAAGAAATCTTACTTATCCAGGAAGGCCGGTTACTGGGCCGAGGTCCGTGCCCGTCTGTAGGGCACCCCCAGCCACGTTGTCATTGTTTTTCATTTTTTTGAAATAGCGATTAGATCTATTAAAAAATAATACCACCACCTACTTATAACAAAAAATACCAGGAACTGATAACAAAAAATTTATTAAGTTTGATAATGTTCACAAAAACTGATGTTTTTCTTATCAGATCTAGTATGTCTAAAATACACTACCTATACGGGGTTATTTTTTATTCAGTGCACAAACTTTAATATGTTGTTCAGAATATGAAAATGAACAACTTTCCCCAAGAAACATGGGTCCGGAAATGAAAGAAAATTTTGTACCTCTCTAATTGCTGAGTTGGCTGCAACAGTTTGATAAAGAAAGATAAAGATAAAGATATTTTATTTGCGATAGATATGGTAGATACAAAGATGTTAGTATGATTAAAAATAAAGCACATATCTAGCCTAAGTTTAAAGCATGCAAATGTCCATTTACTTACAAACTAGTACAATTCTGGCATAATTCAATTTTATGGTCAATAAATTCTTTTATGGAGTAAAAAGTGTGCTGCATTAGCCAAGATCTTACAACTTTTTTAAATCTACGTATTGGACTTATGGATTGAAGACGACATGGTAATTAGTTCCACATTTTTATGCATATAGCGTAGCAATTTTTACGGAATCTTGTACTTTTTGGAATAATGTCATAAACTATAAGGGCTGCTATTTGTGTATCCGGAACTGGCCACTTACATAAACAATATTTAAAAAGAAATTATAACATTTAAAAATAGAACTCTTTGGCTGTAAAATAAAGTTTGTTTCATTCATCTGTCAATTGTTTTTACATTGTGGCGCCATTTTTAAAATTCATTGTCTATCATGGATTTGACTCGTGAAAATTTTCGTGCTATGATTTATTACGACTTTCGGCGTCCACGAAAAGAGGAGTTAATCCATTAACTCAAAAACAGTGCATGGATCAACTTTTGTCGACTTTTGGGGAGGAAGCCCCATCGAAAACCACTGTGTATCACTGGTTCAGTGAGTTTAATCGTGGTCGTCGTATGCTTACGGACGATTTTAACGAAGGTCGCCCTAAATCGGCTGTTGTACCACAAAATATTGATGCTGTGCGCGAACTAATAACGCAAGACCGTCATGTTACATATCGCGAGATAGAGGCATTTCTGGGCATTAGTATGACGAAAATTTAAAAAATATTATACGTACATTTGGCTGTAAAAAAAAATTGTTTTCGTTGGATACCGCACAACTTAACAGTTGAACAAAAACAGGCTCGTGTTGATTGGTGCAAAAAAATGATAGAAAAATACAAATGTGGTTCATCAAAAGCTGTTCATAATATCTACACAGGAGACGAATCTTGGATATATGCGTATGATCCCGAAACTAAACAGCAGTCAACGGTTTGGGTGTTCCAAAATGAGCCAAACCCAACTAAAGTTGTTCGTGCAAAAAGCACTTTGAAGCAAATGGTTGCCTGCTTTTTTGGTATTAGTGGACATGTGGCTACAGTACCACACGTAAAACGGTTAATTCTGAATGGTACACCACCATTTGCTTGCCAGAAGTCTTTGGAGAAATACGCAAGAACAATCGACAACGAAGAATAATCCTTCACCACGATAACGCCAGCTGTCACACCTCGGCCGCAACAACGGAGTATTTAAATAGTCAAATGATCGAATTGACGGGTCATCCGCCGTACAGTCCCGACTTGGCACCCAACGACTTTTATTTATTTCCAAGCGTGAAGAACAAATTACGTGGACACCGATTTTCGACCCGGGAAGAAGCCGTTGATGCTTTCAAAATGCACGTTATAGAGATACCCGATACAGCATGGAAAAAATGCTACTAAAGTTGGTTTCACCGTATGAAAAAATGCATCGATCATCACGGGGAATATTTTGAAAAGCAATAAAAGTATATTTGGTTATAGATGTTTGTTATTTTTTGTTATTCTGGATACATAAATAGCAGCCCTCGTAGTGCATTAGGATCCCTAAGATTTCTTGTAGTCAGGTCCCTTTTTTTTTTTGTAAAAAGATTAATATTTTGCTTTATAAATCCTAATAATTCTATAATATAAATGCAAGGTTGCATTTAATGATTTAAATAAAGATCTACAAGACACGTCAGAGGCCACACCCACAATTTTTGTATGGGGGATCGATTTTTTTTTTCAGTTCTGGGCCTATTTGGAAAAGTTGTTTAGTTTCATGGTCTGAACGACATATTATTAAAGTTTTTGCACTGAATACAAAATAACCCTCTATATGAAGCCGGTTTACGGTACTGTCCGCGAGAATAATCGTGCTAATTTACAAACGTCAAGTGGTTAACCTTCATGTGAATTATTATGATCTAATCTTATAATATTACGACGTTAGCTTTGGCATTTAGTTTTTATAGTATACCTAATATTTTAGCGCTACAATATAAATTTCGACACCGAACATATTCAGTGAATAGGCAGCTGGCTTGCTAGAGGTACGCACTACGTTAGAAATATGGAAGGAATAGTAAAAAATATTTGTTGTATTTTGTTTATGGTTGGTTTCGTCAAAAGTGCAGGTAAGTTACTCGTACATAAATGTGAATCTTTTTGAACAATTTTAACAATAGATATAGGAAAATACATAAATAGGTATATTACATTTTGAATTTATACTGAATATGAAATATTTCCTCCAGTGCGTCCCCACGAGGCAAGGTCCCCAACATACTAGCAGCATTTCTCTTCTAAATAGCCAGGCTAATTCCTTGGGAAAGATATAAGAAAGTCACCAGCTCTTTGATCACCTTTGAATTGAATAATTAATAATATTGGGGTGAGGTTTTCTGTGACTTATCTAAGGCTTTCGACTGTGTCGATAACGAGATGCTGCTAATTAAGCTGGGACATTATGGAGTTAGAGACGGAGCCCTAAATTTGATTAGTTCCTATCTAGAAAATAGAATTCAAAGAGTTAAACAACACGAAGTCACTGGTATCTACAGTCAAAATCGGCGTGCCACAGGGCTCAATTCTTGGACCGTTCCTATTTTTAGTGTATATAAATGATCTGCCTTTTGTGGTACAAAACCTGTCTAGGATAGTGTTATTTGCTGATGATACTTCTCTAATTTTCAAAGTTAATACACATAATCAAGATATTGACGAAGCAAATAACGCTTTTTCCCAGATCCATGATCGGTTTACGACAAATAATTTAATGTTGAATCCCAAGAAAACAAAATGTGTAAAAATTTTATTGCCTAATGTAAGGAACAACAACTTAGCTATTGTCTTGAATAACGAAAATTTGAAATATGTAAATGAAACAGTTTTCTTAAGGATCACTATCGACGCAAATTTACAATGGGACCTTCATTTGTATGCGTTATCCGCACAACAAGGCAAGGCTCAGCTCGGCGGCATATACAGTCAGAAAGATTCGTCAACTGACTGACGTTGCTACTGCCAGACTTGTATATTTCAGTTATTTTCGTAGCATTATATCCTACTGAATTGATTGTGGAGTCAAGTTAATAACATAAATAGCATCTTTGTGTTACAGAAAAGGGCGATACGTTCTATAATATGAATTGCGTGGTCGCGATTCCCTAAGAGAATTGTTTAAAGAAATTGATATCCTCACGGTATTCTCACAGTAGATATTTGAAACCATCTTGTATGTCCGGAAGAACAAAACGCTATTTCCTAAGAATTCTGATATGCATAATAAAAATAAAAATAAAATAGGGCACCTGAAATTAGGACTGTGTAAGGTTAACAATTCATTCGTGGGGAACTGTAATCGCTTCTATAATAAAATACCAGATGATATTGTAAATCTGTCAGATTGCCAATTTAAAACTAAAACTAAAAATATTTTATTTTCTGGCCTACGATAAATGATTACTTAGATGATAAAAACGTCTGGTCAACTATTGTTCCAAATCAGCGGAGTAGATTGTAATTATGACTTATGTATAACTTATATATTTAAAAGAAAAGTACAAAAGATTCGATTCCTGTGGAGTTTCTTCTGGCCGTTCTTCTCCACAGCGAGCGTACACTGGTAGTGAACGTGCCATCCATGATAACCTTGACGTCGAAAAATAATTTGTAAAAATCTTAATTCGAATAAAATATTTTTGAATTTTTAATTTTAATTTTGAATATTACGACTTTCAAAGCTTTGTATTGCTTATTTTACAGTTTTTCAAGTAGAAAAATGCAAAATTGAAGATGCATCATGTTTGCTTCCGGCATTCCAAGCAGCGATGCCGCTGTTCATGGACGGCATCCCGGAGATAGGAGTCGAGGTTATGGATGTCATGGAGATGGATGACTTTGCCTTTGACCTGTCTGGTCTACAGTTCACTTTAGCACACGGCACCGTGAAGGGATTCAAAGGAAGTGTTGTTGATAGAGTCAAGTGAGTAAAGCTGTTTTTGGTCTCTCGGGTTGAATTATTTAGATTCTGCTTGTGTATGTCAAGGTTTGTATTTTTTTATCAATGGTTAGTTATTTAACAAAAAAATTTGTTTCTTCGTTTCGTTCTATTCTGATGTTTTTACATTATTTAGCGTTACTTTTTTTTTGTAACCAGACCATAAATAAAATCTTAATACTTTTCATTTCAGATGGGATTTGAAGAAGAAACGAATAGAAATCGACTTCCATTGTAACATCACAGTAAAGGGTCAATACACGGCTGCGGGGAGACTTCTCATATTACCCATCACTGGGGATGGACAGATGCGATTAAAAACACGTAAGTAAATATTTATAACCTCTCGGGTGGTAAATTCAGCCCATGAAACAGAAATTCTGGAAATTTGAATTGGTTATTTGAATTTTGGTTTGATTTTTTTAGAGTTGTGTAATTTGTTTAGTTTTATCAAAGTTTTATAGACAACGCCCCGTGACACATAGGTCACTTTGCCCGATCTAGTTAATAATAAATAGTATCGTAATGAAAAAAAATCATCTGCCTCTGAGAAAACCTTTCATATTTTCGCTTGGGCAATATATTCTTGAAGGGTGGGCCTTAGACAATTACTGAACATTATTACCTAAAACCAAAACTCAACTATGATGATGATGACTTAGATGACGACGAAATAAATACAGTAAAAACAATACGTTTCAGATAGTAACATTGCTACTACTTGTGAGGAGATCTCAACAAAAACTACTTTAAGTTATTTAGATATTATTATATTTGAAGTGAAAAAAGTAAAATAAAAACTAAGTCTGCGGCTGGCCTTGGCACCAAAAGTTAATGTAATTCAAAGAAGTATATGTTACAGTATTTAAAAAAAAAACTATGACGAACACGCGCGAATATAGACTTTGGCAACTCTTTAAAAGAAAAATAACATGTAATTTACTACTAACGTTACAAATTCTTGAGCATCGCTCTAAGTTGTTATACACAGTATTGACATATGTAATTATGCAGAAATATTGTACACACCTTCCATAGTTAACTCACAATAAAGAAAGGTTTTTCTTTTTAAGTATCTATAATATTATTGATATCGAATTTATTGTTATTTTTTTATGTAAAAACGTAAAACTGCAATCTATTACCGATAAAACTACGAACTACAAACAAACGCGATTGAGTTGCACAGAGTTCTTTAGTTTTTCAATTACCTGTGACTTTTAAGTTGAGTTCCCCTTATTATCGGAGACATACAAACAATTAATCTTTTAATTCCTAGAAAAATAAAAATGGCCTATGTGCGTGAGTAAAACTGATATTGTTCCGTAATGCACAAATGCATACCTAGATAAATACTCAAAGGTGCCTAGGGAAAAAATTTATAATTTACTTCCTGTAAATTTGATTAATGTGACATACATTTTCCAAAACACCTTTCCTGAACACCTTTCTTATAATTAATGTGACTGCTTTGAAACCCTATGGTGTAAATGTGCAAAGGGTTCCAACTAAAGATATAATAAAGTGTGTTTTTTATTATTTAAATAGAAATAAAAAGTAAAACGACACAACAGATTGCTTGTTTCTAAAGAATATTTTACAGCAGACCTAAATGATGATTGGCAATTAACTTAGATTTCAGTAAACATTAACTAACTATAGGTATACTAAACTTTGGTTTAAATTTCAGGAAATGTAGCGTTTACTAGCGGAATCGACTACAAAATGGTGACTGGTGAAGATGGCAAGATGCATGTGAAGCCGACCAAATACGATTTCGATTACGTAGTGAAAGATTACGCCCATGTCAACTTGACGGGCCTTTTCAACGGAAATACTGAGCTTAGTAAGTATATAACTGGCACTCAACATAATATAGAGGATGACCCATTTAGATGGGTTATTTTATTTTAATTTATTTATTAGGAGAACACACAGGTTACAATCATTGCTTATGTAAAAACAGATTATGCTACACAAAAAACTAGATTGGCACCCAATAACGTGTCACACAACAGCACAAATATTAGTAATAATTAAAAATAAGTAGTAATAAATAATAATATGTGAAATGGTTATAAACTTAAATTAACTGAAAGCTCATTTGAGAATATTTTAGATTAGTATGGGTAACTCTGAAACCATAAGAAAGACATAGAAATATTGTTCTAAGGAACCATGTCATCGATTTTAGTGACAAAAAAACTACATACTACGTAAATTAAAAAATAATAATTTAAGTTCAGGAATCAAACTCGGTCGTATTAAAGAAAAAAAGTAACATTATTTTCTATATCGATATTGATAGTGTTAATCAAAAGTAGTAAAATGTTACTATGAATATTGTAACTAAAATTATTAATATGCATTGTATTTCACTTTGGTTTTTTCTTCAATACGACCGGGTTCGATTCCCGAACTGAGTAAGAGTTTTTTTTATCTATGAATGCAGTTTTCTTGTCACTAAAATCGATGACATTATTCCTTAGAATAGATCTCTCTATGTCTAATAATCTCAGAGTTATCCACCCATACTGATCCATCTAAATGGGCCACTTTATATACGTATCGGAAAAAAATACTTATTTAATCTTTCGAAACCGGTCATCAATATGATCTATACTTTATAACTTGTGTTTCTTAACGCCTAGTAGGTACCTACCTATGTAGTAACTTGTAATTTTTTCATTGCAGGTGAATTGCAAGCTGTTACCAATTATTTATATCAATCTAATTTATACAGTGTTCTTAAACATTATAATTACTTTTTCATTTCAGGTGACAGTTTACTTAATTTTATGAATCAGAACTGGAAGCAAGTAGCTGCAGAATTCGGAAGACCAATATTAAATCAAGCATTTAAAAAGCTATACAAAGGCTTAGAAGCATTCTTCAAGAGCGAACCCATTGAAGACATAGCTGTTTTGTGATAAATATTTGTCTTATAATTGTAAATAAAGTTTAATATTCAAATTTATATGTTTTAGTATTGTTGACCTACCTTGAAATATAGATGAATAAAATAACTATATAATTTAGAATATAAACAAAACTTTTGGTTTAGAACCGGCAATGAAACTCCTTCAGTTTCTTAATCTTTAGATATTTATTAAAAAGTTCACCAGGCCATCTCACGAATAGGCACATTAACTTGCAGCTCCGGATCTAGGATTTTTTGGGGAAAAAATATCAATGTGCTGCCCTTTTATAATTTCCAGTCTGCTATCTTTTGGAACCCTTATTGCACGCAAAGTTAATGACAGCGAATAAACTGGCTAGATGCGATAGCAGTATTATAGCTTGGCTCCCGTCATGGGCTTTAGTTCCGGCTACTATGGCAGCAGTGATGTAACCCTAGCTAGAATATAAAAAATTACACGTGTTCGATCACATTAAGTACATTATTTATTAGAGCAGTTGGTTTTTATCAAACAGGATAGAGTAGACCTATAAAAATGCACTTTTCGCGCATGCGTACATCGTTGTTGTCATCGTAAGTTGTTTACCTTGGCTTGGCAAGCAGAGCGTTGACTGCGATGAGACAGTTCTTATTTACATACTGGGTACTAGAAAATATACGCATTAGTGAGGCTTGAACTCCCAGAAATTGTTTTGCTTTGCATTTATTAAACAGTAATATTTATACCGTGCTCATCACATAAATGTTTGCTCTGGGTGGGATTTGAGCACGCAACCTTAAGTTTCGTAGTCAGCGTACTACCAACTAGGTAATGTTTAGGTTCTATGAAAGACCAACTTACAGGAAAGAAAAATTTACCCACCAAATTAGTCTTTTCATTAGATTTATCTTATTATTGTATGTTTAAAAAACACTATGTATCAAGTTGGAGGAGGAAAGACTCATATCAATATCAACGATAAGATACCTGCCAGCATTCAGGTTTTAAATTCTTTTTAACGTTTTATTTTTTTTATTTCATGGGAATCTGAAACAAAAGAAGGTCAAAGTCAACGGAAATAAACATACAGAAGCCTATATACTTACTCATATCAAAGGAAGGAGGGAAAGTTAGTCCAGATCGAGATCTATATAGACTTTTGCCTAGCCCCTTTTATTTTAAGCTTCAGTGTGGCTTCGGAAGGCATTTTGGTCTCGGCTATCATCGAATTATTACACGAGTCATGTCACGAGCCTTTGGCAGCTGTATGACACTGACACCTAAGGTTTATGAGGTCTGTTGTCGACCTTACAACCCACAAGATGATGAAGAAGTAATAGTACGGTTCAAAATACGAAATAATTATTACGTACGTTGTGTTAGCGCGCGAGGATGGGAAAAGTATTAATTATAGGTTTGTACCAAGAGCACACGAAACTAAACATTGGTAGTGCGAGTCTCACCTCAACGGCGATTGTAATAATTAGTGAATTCATTCGAGTTTCGATGTGCGGGAATGATCGGCCAAGCAAGAACTAGAACTTAAGAAGAAGAGAGAGAGAGAGAGTTAGAACTTTGGTTGTTTTGCATTGATTTTTTAATCAGAAAAATCAGAGCTGTGAAAACAATTTTTTTTTTTGACATGGACCTAATGCTTGTGTCGCAAAATCGACGTATCAAGCGTAACCGGACTTTTGGGGGAGCGGAAGGCTCTTACCCCTAGATCTGTGAAAACAAGCGGGAGCGAACTTTATATGGCAAATTAAAGGTGTCACAGAGTTCATAAGTCCATTTGTATGAAGACACATCTTTGCTCCACTCTCTATACAAAATAAACACAGCTCTTCCCTTTTCCGCATCTACTGTTTCCACCACGTCTCTGTGGAAATGAACCTAAGTTTTTTTTTAAAACGTGACTAAACGGGACCAAGTTTCCGTCTTGGAATGATTGATTGTGTGTGATGATAATTTTCTACTTTATATACCCATACTCTAGCACTTAACTTGTAATTGATCGTACTAGATAATTGCCATAATTGTGTTGCACTTACGTTTACAGTCATCATAATTATCTTCTTAGCATGAGTAGATGATAATGTTCAGCATAAACGTATACAAAAAATAGTATTTCTTTGCCTTTATTTCATCAAGCAAAAATTAGATATTAAAGCAATGTTGCTTGCTGTGACAATCGCATTATAAATTTAATGCTCTATAAGTATTTTTTTAAACATGATATTACAGTATAGTTGACATGACGAAACAGGAAAGTTTCTATAGCATCTCTTCATCCACTGAACATTATTGTGTTTGGGCTTGTTGGATTAGCCTCAACAAGTAGGTACTATAGTTCAAGATCGCATCCGGGGTCTGATGATAGAGGTAGAAGGAGAGCATAACATCTCCTCATGCGCAAAACAAATAACCCTATCGTATTTTGGCTTCTTGAATTTGTCTTGACAAGTAATATAGTTTTAGATGATATCCAGGGGGTCTGACGGACGACAGCATCTCCTTAACTATACAACATAACCCCATTGTGTTTGAGCTCGGGTTTTTGAAAATATTTCAACGGTACGATAAATTAATTTTAAACGGCCAGATTCTGGTGTCTTTTACGGCGAAGCGGAGGAATTAAATGAATGAATGGGTGGATTCTAGGATGTGGATGGAAAGTGGTATACGCTTCGTCTAGTCTAAAAATGATTCGATTCAATAGTGTATCCTTTGATCAAGCTTAAAAGCTCTACTTATCCTTTGGTTATACTGATAGGTGACTCTATTACTGGGTGGAATCCCAAGACAATTTACAGGGACATCAACAACGACAAAAATAACATAAGGGTTTGTATTTATAAGGTATTTATAAATCAATTATCCAGCCACTGAAACTGGATAATTGATTTTATAAGTACCTTATAATATAACCTTAAAGAACACGTGGAGGCTGAGGATGATTCAGGCAAAACAAGCAATTTAGTAATTTTGTTATTTTAAAATGGCAGATGTTACCCATTAAAATAAATCATTTTATCTTCACCGCAATTAAAATAAGCGTTATTATAATTGCGATAAAAGATATTGTTTATTTTAAATAAATCTTATTAATGCAGGGTTGCTTTTTTATTTATTTATGGACAAGATCAAAGAATTTTAAATAATTACTTTGTCGGAATAAAAAAAACTAGTTATAATGTTAAAAAATATAACAAATAAAGTGCAATTACAAGAATTTTATGTACTTTGTCGCAATGCTCAATATAAGCTTTTAAAAGCATTATCAATTTTATAGCTTTATATTTCTTATACAATATTTTCATACCAATTTATTTCGAACTTTTGGTAATACCAGACTCTTCATTTTGATGTGTGGTAAATTACTGGCAACAGTCTAACGAGGTACTATGTATGTACTACTAATAATTTAAATAACATTTTATAGAATGCTTTACTCTTAGATAAATGAAAGGCTTTACTCAATATAAAATTAACCAATTATTGTCACGAGAAATTAATAAGCATAAAATTCGCTGTCATATCTGTTATTGACCGAACGAAGCGTCTCCGTTTCAGCTTGGCCAAAATTGCTTTTATATGTCCATCTGTCCATCTGTCTGTTTGTCCTCCTCTTCAGGTCGAATTTCTTAACCAATTCTTGTGAAATTTGGTAAGCAGGTTCGATAAATATATAGAATTTTTAGACGAGTCAGTTTTTGTTTTTTTTTTTTAAATAACGGAGTTATGAGGGTTGAAAGCGTAAAAAAAGTAATAAATCTGTTATTTTGAAAAAAAATACTTGCGAGGTCTACAGCTCACAGGAGCTTTGAACAGAACCACAGTAATAAAATAAATAAAGACTATCACAAATCCATAAAATATTAGATACAAATATACCACGCTAGTTCAACAAGAAGACAATTTTTGTTCATATCAGAGTCACAGATAAGTTTAGTTTTAGTACTTAAGTAAGTTTACTGTTATTATGTTGAAGTTGTGATTATGTTCAAAATAAATTTATTGTCTTTCAAATTTATGTCCATTCTAATTCCAGTATTCTTTTTTAAATTGTGGATTATTGTATAACATAGTTCTCTGATTCCTGGTTTAAGAATAGGGTCAGCTTATATCTTCCTGTGCTGTTCTTTATCTGGCAACGAATGCCAGAAACACAATGTTCGGCGTACCTTCATTTAGGTGTATAATTATAATGATAATGTTATATTGAATAGTAACCCAACGATTTTGTAAAACGTATGCTTACTTATATGCTTGCTCCCGTGAACCAAGGTGGATAAAAGTGTAACCTTATGTAACAAAACAATAAACAATAAACTTTCAAACTTAATAAATAAATGAATTGAAAAGATGCAAACAATATGTATTTTTATGTTTTGTTTTAAATGATCGTGGTTGACAGTGTCATAATAGCAGTCGGAGGCATGAAATATTCACAATATAATCCAACATAGCATTTTTGTGAATTATGATTATTTTGATGCCTCCGATTGCTATTGTGAACACTATCAACCATGATCGTTCAAAACAGAACAAAACAAAAATCAATTAGTTGTGTCTGGGAGCGCAGCGACGTGTTTAGAACTCGATCGCTTAGCCTTACAACGAGTACGCTGCGCTCCATGTTTCGCTGGCACGACTGGAGTTTGGTCTTTTGGACGTCAGTCAAAGCCCAAGTTTGCGCGCCGTACGTAAGGATGGGTAAGATGCACATATCCATGAGTTTTCTTTTCAGTGTTAGCGGGAGGACGCCCACTTAAAGTGGGACTGGGCTGGCCACGTCACTCGAATGCCTAATGAACTGTGGGCTAAAACGAATAAGAGTTGGGTGCCCCAGAACGCTGCAAGATGTCGTGGTCGGCCCCGCAAGAGGTGGCGAGACGAGCTCGTTGCCTACTGTGGTGAGTGGGAAAGTTTGGCCCAGGATCGGGATAAGTGGAAGGAGGCGAGGAAGCCTTTGTTTACAGTGGGACATCTCAGGCTAATTAATAATAATTTTAATATTTTTTTAGACCTGCCCAAGATCGACGAAATTAATTTTTAATTATGTAAGTAAAGGCCAAATAGGGTATTAAAAATAAACTGTTTTGTTAGTATTACCACAGATTACCCTATGTCATTCTACTTAAATCCTCGCCCTAGGTATAGGCTTTTAAGAAGCAGCCCTACGCTAAATAGGTACAATAAATTGTGATCACGACAACGCTTAGCCCTCTTTAGTATTTATATTTCTGTCACAACAAAATCATTACAGACACAGATGGACAGTGGCTAGTAGCTGGCGTGCTAGTAGGTAGGGAAGTACATTAATTAAAACATGGAAAGCATAGTTAAAAATATTTGTTTATTCGCGTTGTTGTTTGGTTTCGCCAATAGTGCTGGTAAGTGAAGTATTTGCATATTTTATTTTTGGTATATTCATTAGTCGAAAATTGTACTGAATTGAAGCGTTGTTACAAAATCTTGTCAGTTTTATGACAGGATATTATTTTTAAATTAACGAGAGCTTTGGTGGTTTTAGACTTAATGACAATGTTTTTAATGTATTAAAAGTTTAAAAACTAAACTAAGAAACTTAGCTACAGACAGAAATATAATCAATATGGCACGGCAGTTCAAAACTTTTTTAAACACAAAGACACCAAAATTATAACTTCTAACAAAATAAAGATTATTTTATAAATTAAATGAAACCGTCTGCAAACATTAAAAACAAAGGAATTCCGTATTGCGACAGAATCCATTTAATAGATGTATCTTTTCGTCAATACAGAAACTTTATTTTACTGCGTATAGGACACCCAAATCCGTACGTGATTAAATTTATTAAATAAGTCTAGACATCTCACACACCGTCTTTTATTTGATAGGTTTTATAACAAAAATAAGAAAATAAATGAGTAAATAAACGTAAGTACTCCAATATTGATTCAAGCTTTACACAAGAACCGTAGATAGAAAAGTAAACATAATTTTTATCGTCAATGACTTAAAGTAGAGACTGGCAATCCTGTTTGAGGTGAAAAAAATAAATAACAGAGTCTATGCTAAATAACATCATAAATTGACATCACAGACAGCTCCTATACGTTCCCACCGAGAGGCTCGAGCCTACCCTGAATTAGGACGATCAGGCCTTAGTCGACCACGCTGGCCCAGTGCGGGTTGGTCGACTTCACACACAACCTTTTAAATTTCTTCGCAGGAGTGTGCAGGTTTCATCACGATGTTTTCCTTCACCGTAAGAGTGTCGAATAAACGTACATATGAATTCGAAATTCGAAAACACATTGGTACGTGGTGGGGATCGAACCCGCGTCTCCCGCGGACGGGAGGCAGCGGCCATAGCCACTAGACCCCCGACGCTCTTAAATTGACATAATAACTCTCAATAGATAGAGAAATAAACAAATTATATGCCAGTAAATAACCCTTTACAAAAGATTTTGCGGGTGCACTAATATAATTGATTCTCTTAGTTGTAAAAATACAATAAGTAATAAGGAAGCGTAAATTTCATATATAATTACAAGGTATAGGGACTGTTTTGTAGACTAAGGTACCCTAACAATATCGTTATCATTCCATAAATAAATTGTTATCACAAGTAAGTATCAGTAGGAATATAAATGCATTGCATCTCGTTTTCCTTGAACATGGTATGACATTGCCCCTTATACAGTGCAGCAAGTTTAGGTTTCCTCGTGAGGTCTTGGACCTAGGCTACATGATATGAATTTACCGGATTGATTAAATCAGCCTTTAGGAATTCTCTTCAATATATTTAACGTATACAGGTTGTTACAAAAAAATTCCCGTGTAGCAGAAAGGAGAGAGTTGAATTCATAAAATAAAAGTGGTTTAAATGCGGTTTTGTATGAATGGCCCAACTTTATTTGTCGTCTGTCAGCCTTTGTTACATAAGGAAAGTTGTTCGGTTTCATGGATGCTGACTTTGCGCTTTACGGGTATTTTTGTTACACTCTGTAGATTGTGTCCTAGGTTGATTGACTTTGGTCACAAAATTCCCTCCCGATCAGAAGGTATTTTATATTTGTTGAGCAGTTACAATGTAAGGATATCGAGGAGCAAGTATCTAATAACTCTGCCACGGAATTTAATTAGTACTATAACGTCCTCTGTGTATGCCGATTGATGAGTGTGCTTTTCCAGAAAAGTAAAAATAAAACCAGTATTTATTGCAATAAAATTTTGTGTTGTCTTAAAGACGGACCGTTTTAAAACTGCATTTTAACAGTTTAAACGCAGAGTGCAGTTAAAAATTCACAGATTTCATGCCTCACACGACTATCGAGCACATAGGAAACGAATCTACGGAATTCGTCAAAAAGTTAGGCTACAGGGCTAATACTTAACCCGATCGTCTTTGTTTTAGGCTCAAATTGTAGCTGACTAAATTGTCCAGAGGAGTTTTTCTCAAATTTTTGATATCATTCTTCGTTTATAAAATATCAAGCGCCAAAATAAAAAAATCGGAAAAAAATAACACACTTTTCACTATTTCAGCCATAACTTTTTTCGTTTTTAATTTTATCGAATAATTCTTTTTGCACCTTACAGCTCTTGTAAATACGCGTCTTTTTTGAATATCATATCTTCACAAGCAACCCTCCGAGATATAAGGGGATCGCATTTTTTCGTGAAAACGGAGCCTACACGAACGAATAGACATTTCCAATGTCAAAACTGCATCGAAACTGATTTTTCATTGCACTCTGACTGTATTTGATATATATCGTCGCTTCGGTGCAGCTGGTGCAGTCGCATGTTTAGTCATGTCTAGTCCAATCAGTTTCATTTTATTAATCGCCAAAACAGTAACTTAGGTGTCATCATTATCTTCACACAGCACAAACAACAATACTCCACGAAGAAGACGAAGACGTCCACTGCTGAATATAGTCTCCCCATAGAATAGAATTTATTAATTGCAGGTTTCTAAAGTGAACGGTACTGTGCTACTAGCATTAACCGGTGAACCACCTTGTTTGTGGGAGGCCGTCCAACACTGCGCCTTCCGGCCCATGGTTGCCATTCGACAACCTTTCTTCCCCTGCGGTTATCGGTTCTTCGAGCTATATGGCCTGCCTATTGCTACTTCAACTTGCTTATCCTGAGAGCTATGTCGATGAACTTAGGTGTATGAAATACAATGCAACAACAATGCAAAGGAGGAGGAAGGAGGAGGATGTAGCGTTACGCTGTGGTCAAAGTATTTTTTTATTATTATATGGAATGTTGTTACATCACTTAGATTCGTCATTACATTTTGATTGGTGAGTTCACTAACACAATGGCGGAATCTGTGGAGAAAAGTTTATTGAGGAAACTCCGCAATCGTCGCATCTTCTGCGTAAAAAAACCTGTTGTCATTTATAATATTTGAAATTTACAAAAAACTTTATGGGCAGTATATCAACTTTATTACTCGTAAAACAACAATTTTGCATTTAGAATGCCAGTTCGTCTCCATTGATCTTATACCTGATTATGTTATTTCTGAATATGAAGACATGCAACAAAGTTAAACATAGATTAATAATATAGCATTACTTTACTTTATGCAGAAAATGAGGAAAACCTGCATCGCTTTTTTTTTTTCAATTTTAAAATTGCGGCATTTAATGACAAAGCAGTTTCAACTTAGCATGGAAATGAACAAATTATAGCTATTAGCAATTTTCTGTCGCGGTAAACTAGCTATTATAATGGACTTATCATAGAAACTATAATTTAGTTATTATACAGTTAATTTGTCGTTTAGTAGGTGGTATGTGGAGTGCAAGTTTTTTTTTTCGCACGAAGGGTGAGAATTTCTTAATGGTTTTTTATAACATTGTTACAAGTAATACTTTGTATACTTTGACGATTCTGTAGCTGTGGTTCCAACTTCGAATCGGGCAAAAATTTTTGAAATGTAATGACCACCTTGTGTTTATCTTTCTTTTTATCGTTTCTTTGAAAACCGTAAAAACTATTAGGTCAAAAAAAAATTATAAATAACACGAAGAATAAGTAATTTTGGACGCTCTTTAGGTAATAGAAGCGTAAAAATGCACACGCCTGCGAAGACTTGATCAACTTCAAGCAGAATAGGCTTGAACCCCTTAGAACCTATAATAATTATAAGTTGACAACAATAAAATATATATCAGGCAGGTTTCTGGAAACCATTACACAGATTGTCAGAATTCAGGCCATCAAAATTGTTAGCACCTTCCTTTCGAAGCACAGAATCATCTTTCTGTTCAGATAATCATATTATTCAGAATGCAATGTCCTCATCAAACTGGGTAAAGTCTCATAAAGACATATTTTGTTTGTCAGTGTTCCCACCGGAGTTCGAACCCGGAACAGAATTGAGAGTCACTCGACCGCTTGGCCACGCAGGCTGAACAACATCAACATCAACGGCCTGTTACAGTCCACTGCTAAACTATGAGCCTCCTCCACTTAAGTGGAGGGTTTTTCCATAATCTCCACGCTTGGCAGGCGGGTTGAAGATCGCAGATTAAAAGGTTACTGTATCAGAGAGCACTGCTGCCCGTTCCCTGTTCAATGTGTAGTACCTAAGTCGCCTCTTACGACACCCACGGGAAGAGTAGGGGTTGGTGACTAATGTATTCTACTCTGCCGTCACCACACGGCCAACACCACGCAGGCTGAACACCATTTAATTATATTTTCTCTTTACAGTAATCCAAGTAGAAAAATGCAAGCTCGAAGATGCATCATGTATGCTTCCGGCATTTCAAGCAGCGATGCCGGTGTTCATGGATGGAATCCCGGAGATAGGAATCGAAGTTATGGATGTCATGGAGATGGATGACATAGCGTTCGACCTGTCTGGCTTGCAGTTCACTTTGAAAGAGGGTCGCCTGAAGGGATTGAAAGGATCCGTTATTGATAAAGTCAAGTGAGTTAAGAAAAATAACAAGTAAATCAAGCTATGAGCTGTTAATATAAATATGAGATGTTTCTTGAAGATGATGATGAAATTTCAGATGGGATTTGAAGAAGAAACGCTTAGAAATTGACTGGCACTGTAACACCACAGTAAAGGGACACTACACGGCTGCAGGGAGACTACTCATATTACCCATCAGTGGGGATGGACAGATGCGCCTAAAATTAAGTAAGTAGATGCCTATGTGGTTAATGCTGTTAATAAGAATTGATAACTAATACAACGTGTTAGTGAAATAACGAAAAACCTCTCGGGCGGTAACTCCTCCCATGAAACTGAAAAACTTTTGTTCTGGAACCATTCCATTCCATTTATTTGTCATTCTGAAATCGCAAAAAAAAAAAATACTTTTCATAAAAATTTACTCGGCTAGCTGACGAGATTGTATGGAAAATAAAAAAAAAATTGCGATTTCGCAAATAGTGTTATCGTTTTGTTGGTTTGATCCATGTTAAAATATATTATTAATTAGAGGGTCCAGAACTTTATTTTTTTTTTGTAAGGAGGGCCGTGCCAACACAAATAAAATAATATTATTATGATAATGTAAAAAAGATTGTCTTTTAGTTTTTTTTATTCTCTGTTCACAAAAATATAGAATGGCTCATACCGTTTTACAAATCTGTATTTTTTAAAGAGGTAAGAAAGAGATAACTATTTTTTTAGGAAACGTAGCAATAGCTTTGTACATCGACTATAAAATGGTGACTGGTGAGGATGGCAAGAAGTACGTGAAGCCGATCAAATACGATTTTAGTTTTGATGTGAAAGATAACGCTCACTTCAACTTGACGGGCCTGTTCAACGGAAATACTGAGCTGAGTAAGTTAATACACAACACCATCACCAAATGATATCCATTGCTAGTTAAAGGCCTCTACAATAACTAATCTATCATTTAATCATCACACCTCTAACTAAAGACAAATTAACAAATATTGACAAATATTCCTATCGAAAATTGATACGTGGACTTCTAATTACCAATACGGGTAAACTGATCGATCGGATCGATAATATGTTTTTTTATTTTGTGTTTCGAAAGCAAAACCAGCAAACTTTTAAATAAAAAGGCTCACAATATTATGCTTCAGTAACATTTGGTCTTTTCAAAAAACAGAAAAATATTAGTGATGGGTTTTTAATTTCAGGTAACACGATGCTCACTTTCCTAAACGAGAATTGGAAGCAAGTAGCTACAGAGTTCGGTAGACCAATGATGGACGTTGCAGCGAAGAAGCTATTCAATGGCGTGGTGGCCTTCTTCAAGAGTGAACCTATTGAAGATATAGCTGTTCTATGAGAAATTTTTATCTCTTACGGGTTGTTATGGGCTTTAAAATAAGGCTTTAGTTCATTAATAAGGTTTATTACTTAAACATCTTAGAAATGCTGTCGACAGACTACTCGTAATAAATGTAAACCATTAAAGAAGAAGAAGTGGTTTAAAATTTTAATTTAAACACGCGATCATTACGAAGATTATAATATTAATCAAAGTAATTGTTACATAGAAGGTGGTCTTTGAGAACTTTTCAAATTGTAAAATAATAAATTGCACATTTTTTTTTTGTTTTCACTTTTGAACGTTATTTGGCACAGAATGTTTCGGTTTATGTACATTTTTTTTGTGAATTTTACTAACACAATGCGCGTTTCTCCGTGGAGAAGAAATAAGCATTCTTTCATCTTTCATCGATGATAGCTTGTCGATTTAAAAAATTATTTGCCCAATATGCTGCTACTTTGATTATTATTTCCAAGTCAACCATTCTCTATCGAGCAAGAATAAGGGCAGGCAAGACACGATATTAGGTAGACCGTGGTCTGTAGAGTTGCACCACATTTGCACCGAAGGGAGGTCCGCCCATTTTAGAAAACCCCACCTGAAACGGTTTTTCTTACTCTGACCTACCTGGGTACGGAGTCTATTTACGTACGTATGTACGTTCACCACCAGGGGACTTTCTGAAAGCGGAAAAAACGAACCAAAGTAAGTTTTGGGCACAAGCAAGAGGTCACATCTAGCTGGATAGGCATTTCCATCAGCCGGAGCAACACTGTATTATCATAATGGTACTGTCAAAGGCTCGTCCAAAAAATAAAGTAAGGAAAAGAGAAATTTTTGAAAGTTTTGTTTGTCGAGCAGTCTTTACAAAGTTTCTGTTTTCGGCTGTTTACCAATCGACGAGCAAGCAAATTAGGATCCAAGTTTCATCAAAGATGCCATTTCATTACACACCAGTTTTGGACCCAAGAACTTTGACAATATTATAATAGCATCTGCGTACTTTAGTCTAAAGTTTAGTAGGGTAAACGTTCCAATAGCAGCCCGTATCTCATCAGTGGGTAATGGACATTGATTAATTCAGTTACCCTACGAAGGTTGCAATTAGGCTGAGATATCGTTTTATCTTGGAAATCGAATCTGGGTTACGCAGGTTTGCTAAATCATGGAAACTGTTCTAATTGCAGCTGGAAGTTACTAGTTAGTTATTTTGCTGAGTGTTATCGTTTTCATCTGTGTAAGTTATAATTATGACCTGTTTTGGTCTTATATTTGAGCAAAGTTGGAAGTGCAGTTTCAGAGCATATTTTTATTGATATTCTTTTTCCCACCGTAAAAAAACACTTAATCCCCTTTGGTACTCGTAGCACTATGATATATGTAAAGTATGGATAGAAATACAAGTTTGAGCTTTTTTTTTCTGTTGATATTTCGTTTGCAATATTGATATACTGAAAATATGATAGACATCGTTAGGACGGCTAGAGCACACATCAAAATTTTCCAGACACTTGTTTATTAATCTTGAGGATCTCTAATAGCATTCTCTGTTACGTTACGTTGATTGATTTCTAAGAACCACACACAACGACACAAATTACAGCTAGACCAGAAATAGGTCGTTTATATTCAAATTCACCCTGACAGATTTAAGTATTGCGGGACCACGACTAAAAGTTAGCTGCGTCATCCTATCGCTTTTTTATAACGAAGTAATAGAAAATAACAAGACCTACGTTGCTGTTTGTTAAATTTTTTGTCTTGAGCACATTTAACTTCAATAGAACGCCTTATTAGACGTTACTAAATAGCTCACTAACTTAAATTGCTTAACAGGTATTTTTTCCCAATCTTACTAAGCAGTCCTCCAATATTTGAAGTAAGTGCTCCAATATTTGAGGAGGTTCACTAATGGATCTATTTGCAATGATTTAACAAGAGAATCAAGTAAATACTTGCCTATTTGAAGCTTGTTTCAAGTAGATTAGGTTGATAGGAAACGGGTAAGCGTTTATTTTGTTATTTATGGTTTTCTAAAAGCTTTACAGAGGAACAAGTTTGAAGATACATTTGACGTAGATTTTAAAACCACACAACTCAACTCAACTCAACTCTTCCATAGCTGGGCCACGTTTCTTTCATCTATTTATAGCTTTTTAAAGTAATGTGCTGATTAGAGGTGTTAATAAGTTACAACAACAAATTTTAATGCCATCTTTTTCAGGAAAACCTTCTATTTATTATTTTAGTTACTCATAATAATTCCCCAGTGATTCATCCTTATTTGCTTTTAGAACGAACCGCCAATTAAGAGCACTTGCACATGGTAGGTATTAGCGCAGATTGATTTAATATCTTGAGTTTTATTTTTCCACAAGAAAGAAATGTGTCATACCAAAGTTGTATGGAGATTTCATCTCGCATAATAATTCTCACAAATTAATGAGGCAATTTAAAATGCGTCGCTATGTTAATTAATGTATTCTCTGGAACTACGGGAGCAGCGACGAGTTTTCTCAACTCGAGAACTCAACAAGTGCTTGTTGATCTTTCCAGTTTCTTCTTCTGATTAAATGCGAAGTCTTGTATTGGTGACTCTCATGGCCTTCTAGTTTGACATTCATTGCGTTTTAACTATTACTATAGTTTTAGAAGAAAAGCGTTTGGGTCGGAGATTTATTTGTGTGGTTTTCAAATTTGGTATTTTGTCGGGGTAAAGAGAAGCGTTGGTGAATTACCTCCACGTATTCTCTGAAATTAGGGTTAGTTCATCTGCCTGCAAAACAGGAAATGCCTTCACAATATTTTTTTCTTCCAGGAATACTTTAACATAAACAACCTTCATTCACAATTATTTCAACAAAAGATCTGGCTGCGGTAACGTTACTCCAGCCGAAATTGTTTTTATCAAATAATAAAAAAACTATCAGCTTACTAAATTTAAAAATCTGCTTACCATTTACAGAAGCTGTATATCTAACTATCTATTGCACTTGGATGACGATTTTTGACATTTTCTGGCTGGGGTAACGCACACTGTGCAAGTAAGAAATTTAAAACTAGAGAAAATAAATAAATAATAATTAATATTTTGATGAATGTCTACTATCTTAAACAGGTACCTAAGTAGTATTGGCAACTATGGAACCCTACACTTTGCGTGGCCCGACACGTACTTGGCCGGTTATTTTTTATAAGTATGAGTACACTATATAAGCAAAAATTTACCTACATCGCATCGTCAGAATTCAAGCCCAAGTCACACAGAGCGGAAGCGGCGGCGGCGCGGTCCGGGGCCGGGACAAGCGGGACGGCGCTATGCCGCGCCGTAGCACCATCCCGCTTTCCGGGCCCCGGATCGCCTCCGGCACGGCTCTGTGTGACTTGAGATTCAAAGTCGTCGCCGCACTTAATAAAGCTTTAAAATTGTTAAATATTCTCTTAAGCTAAAGTTCGATTGGTTCCAATCATTGGTTGGTCCAATAATCCTAATTGAACCTTTGATTTGTTTCAAGGACTTTGGTAAATGAAATGCGTTTCTATAGGTAGATTTGTACAGATTTGTCAAGTATTTGTGGATGAACCGTTTTGAATAGAGTAAGAACTGTACGACATTTGTCTCCACCAATTTACTTGGGATATAGGGTTTGCCTACAGAAAATGATTGCAGTTTGAATGCAGTCAGAGTGCAGTTGATATTTTATTCTAAAATCAAAACACAAGTCAAAAGTTATTTTTTTTTTATGCGAATTAAGATTTTTACAAATCATTTTTCGACGTCAAAGCTAACATGGATGGCACGTTCACTACCAGTGTATGCCCTCTGTGGAGAAGAACGGCCAGAAGAAACTCCACAGGAATTGTATCTTTTGTACTTTTCTTTTAAATATAATAAAGAATCATACATGACATGAGTCATAATTACAATCTACTCCGCTGATTTGGAACAACAGTTGACCAGACGTTTTTATCATCGAAGTAATCATTTATCGTATAATAGGCCTTAGAACATTGGCTATCGGACAGATTTACAATATCATCTGGTATTTTATTATAGAAGCGAATACAGTTCCCCATGAATGAATTATTAACCTTAAACTTTGGGTGCGCTATTTTATTTTTATTTCTAGTATTTATATTATGTATATCAGAATTCTTAGGAAATAGCATTATGTTCTTCCGGACATACAAGATGTTTTCAAATATGTACTGTGAGGATACCGTGAGGATGTCAATTTCTTTAAACAATTCCCTTAGGGAATCGCGACCGCGCAATTCATATTCTAACTTATCAATATACTTTATTTATTCTATACGTCACTGCCTACGAGCAAGACATGATCACTGCTCACACCGTATAATCTGTTGAACGGGCCCACCATAAAGTAAAGGTACATACGGAGTACAGTAACCAATCCATGTGGCCACATTTTTGTCCTCATATAACACTTTAACTTTCAACAATGACCATCGTTTTGCAAAGATTAAAAAGCAGAATAACAACATTTTTACAGGAATTTGTTGGATGTAGGCAGGGCAGGGCCAGTCATATTCATATTAATTTATTTATTTCTCAAACAATATTTTACATCGTGTCATTGTGGAGATCCGGTTTTTCTTCCTTAACTGACCCAATTAGTATTAATACCAAAGTGTTTATAGAATAGACGCGGACTTGCGCGGAGTTTGTTATAAATACCAAAGTGTTAATGGAACAGACGCGTACTTGCGGAGGTTGTTATAAATACCAAAGTGTTAATGGAACAGACGCGGACTTGCGGAGGTTGTTATAAATACCAAAGTGTTAATAAAACAAACGCGTACTTGCGGAGGCTGTTATAAATACCAAAGTGTTAATAAAACAGACGCGTACTTACGGAGGTTGTTATAAATACCAAAGTACATAACATAAGCGTACTTGCGGAGGTTGTTATAATTTCCAAAGTGTTAATAGAACAGGAGCGTACTTGCGGAGGTTGTTATCAATACCAAAGTGTTAATAGAACAGACGCGGACTTACGGAGGTTGTTATAAATACCAAAGTGTTAATAGAACGGACTCGGACTTACGGAGGTTGTTATAAATACCAAAGTGTTAATAGAATAGACGCGGACTTGTGGAGGTTATTATAATTAACAAAGTGTTAATAGAACAGACGCGGACTTGCGGAGGTTGTTATAAATACCAAAGTGTTAATGGAACAGACGCGTACTTGCGGAGGTTGTTATAAACGGGTGAACGTAATGACATGTTAACTCTGAGTATATATTTAGATGCCTATCTCTCCTAGAAGAATAAGTAAGTGTATGACCCAACCTATAATAACCCAAAAACAAATTAAGGTTAATTTAATTACACAGCACGTCGTCAAATTTAATTAGTCGTCGGCCTGTTTTTGCTTTGTTACAAGAACACTTGTTCTCCAAATTGAAATTCATTTTACGTAAACTTTCTTATTATAAAACTAAATTGCGATTTGTTAACTAGTATGATAACAATACAAGTTAAGTGGCGTAATAAAAATTAATTAGATAGATAGAAGTACCTAGTCAGTCTCGTTATAAATTTGTTAAGTTAAACAATTAAATATTGTTCTGTATTGAAGCCACTTCTAAGAAGCCGCCGCCGTGCCGTCCCAAATTTTAAAATATTTTACTCGTCTCAATCAGTCTCAATCTCACATTTGACTGCGAAATAAAAACATTAATCTAATTTAAACCACAAACATTTTATTGATTGAAAACAATTTATAATTTAAAATTACTGGCCATGAAGAATTCACTTGGCATAGTGTGCCTCGTGTAGGAAATAGTGTCTGTGCGTAGGAATCATGTTGGTTAAATAACTGGCCAAAGAAATTGGACGCGCGTCGTCTCGCGCTTCGAAGCAACCTTCTTTTGTTTCTCTAACTAACTGGCATTCACGTGCCATAATTGACCGAGATAGCGCGAAGCGTCTCCGTTCAGCTTGGCCAAAATTGCTTTGTCCATCTGTCTGTTTGTTCCACTCTATAGGTCGCGTTACATAACCGATTTTTGTGAAATTTTGTGAGCAAGTTCGGTAAATATAAGATATTTTTATCGAGTTAGTTTTTGGAAATTTTAAAAATGACGGAGATAACTCCCTTAAGTGGGGTGCCAGCTTACAAGGTCTCGCTGCTGAGGCTGTTTTCATCTACAGGTCACATTTCTCAACCAATAAAAATAAAAATAAAAATATAAAACGGGGGGCTGAAGAAAAATTTAAAATAAATGGTCGTACCAACACACAAGAAATGTAAAGACTCGTGAGGTCATCAGCTCATCAGAGCCACTAGTAATGATTCTATCGTAGAACTTCAGAGCGATACAGCGATGCTACCTTTAGATGCTACGCTCTCTTTCCTTTTTATCAGTAAAGTATAGGTATAAGCAGGGTACTCTGTAAGGCCCGGTTTCCACCAAAGCGGAGAGGAGAGGAGATGTGTTTGAATAACCAATCAGATTTCGTTATTGAAGCTAAGCGGAGAGGAGATGTGGAAATAACGAAATCTGATTGGTTATTCAAACACATCTTTTCTCCTCTCCGCTTTGGTGGAGACCGGGCTTAGGCTTAAGTGGGAAAGACAGCAGCGTAGCATCACTGTATTGCTCCAATGATCTACGACATAGTCAGCAGCGAGTGAATAATCAAACATATTACTCATTTATTGACTTCCTTTCCCTGTGCCTTCCTCTATGGAAGATGTCAGTGGTCTCCTTTAGCACAAACCAATTTAATAATTTAAATCTTAGTTCTGTGGCCTTATTCTAAGTGACTGATTCAGGTCCTATTGTAAATTTACCTAACCTTAGCTAGCTAGTTCTTCTGGCCGTTCTTCTCCACAGAGGGCGTATACTGGTAGTGAACGTGCCATCCATGTTAGCTTTGACGTCGAAAAATGATTTGTAAAAATCTTAATTCGAATAAAACAATTTTGACTTTGACTTTGAACGTTATTGAGTGCTGTAGTTTTACGCAAATTGAACTTACTTAAGCAGATTTTGTCAACATTTAAGGAATGCTTTTTTAATCGTATTTCGTACCACTTTGGATTTAATCCCTAACCAAGCGTTAAATATTTATTATTATATAACAAATACCTTACATTACTTCTAATTTATTAGGTTTTTCTGTGTTCTCATTTCTTCTTTAGTGTTATTTGTTAATATATCAAACCTGCTACGGTCAGAGTTAGTCAGCACTTTAGATAACAATTATTAGCTTTGACATATACGTGGTTTTAGTGTGTGCTCCCTGGAGGCCAATTAAAGCTCTGATCATCCCTTGGGGGATTAAAGCATTTTTTTATTATTTTATGTAATGTACGAAATGTTGTACACCCCTGAGAAGTTCTAAGCAAGGACCACATGCACTAATAGCCTCTAATGAAAACACGGGATTTCGTGTTTGTGTTGGCAGACCAACTTTACAATTAGCTGGTTAACATGGCGATTAATAGTCAAAGCTTAAGCCAACTTACCAGCTTTTGAATATAGTGAATGAACAATTTTGTTTTACGTGGACACCATGACGACGTTCTGTACTACTTACTCGAGAGAAACTTATTTTTGAATTTCCTATTCATATGTTAACGTACATCCGACTGATTCGTAGAAGAACAACATCGCAGTTAAACCACACCTGCAAGGTAAATAAAAAGGTAGTGAGTGTGAGTCAAAAAACTTTGAGTAGGCTCAAGACTAATTTAGGGCAGTCTCGACCTCTTGGTAGGGTCGAATATGCTGGAGCTTACAACAATTATACACCGTGAAATTTACATCGTTTTGTTCCCGCCGTGTAGTGATATACCTACCCGTCAAACTGAACAACTTTTCATGAAAAAAAAAATCCTGCGACAAAAATATTTTTGTGCTCTTCATACAAAATGGGTCGGTCGTGAGTCTCACTTTGTATGGAGAGACAAACATTTTTTTGTCGCAGGATTTTTTTTTTTCGCAAAAAGCTGTTCCTATCACTACACGGCGAGAACAAAACGATGTAAATTTCACGGTGTATAATAAGCTAAGGAACAGTATCAAAGTTTCATTTAATCTTTAAACTCAAAGTTTTCATTGAAAATGGCACGGGATTCGGATTCGGCATATTACTTTTCCTGAATGATATCATTCCGTTCAACTTTTTATATGAGACTGACAAGTGCTGGAAACAAGCCGGATGATGAATAATGGCTAAAGTTGAAAGAGTTTAAAATTGAAATGTCCGTATTTTGGGTGGAATATTAATTTCATGAGTTCTAGGCGCCATTTGTAATTAAAATGAATTTTTGATTCAGTTGAAGGGTAATTCGAGTAGGTACGTTAAGCACTTATCAGACATTTTAATGTTATACTTAGTTTGAATTACGAATTATAATGTGATGAAGTTGAAGTGGGTACTTACTTTGATTTAAGGCGAATATCACACTACTCCGCGAATTGCTTTAGCAGGCGGTAAGGCGTTAAAATTTTGTTTATACTTAGTATTCAAATAAATCAATTTTCCACAATTTAGGAAGTTTTAGTAGACTGTCTAATAATTGTCATAAAACGAGTTTATGCGGCTTTGGTTAGCGCAAAATGGATTTTCGTCAGTATGAGTAGAGCTTTTTGACTCATATTAGACACACGGCACGCCAATGCCGCCATCTGCAGGTTGTAACAAAACAGGGGTATCAACCTGAAACACAGCGACAGTACTCATGAAACTGAACAACTTTTCCCAAGGAATATTTTTTTTTAAATCTCCCTAAAGAGTGATTGAACAATTTGTATGGGAAGTAACCCCGCCCGCCGCGGCATTATAGCGCCATTTCAACGAGCAAACTTTATCGTGCCATCCATCAATTTCTTTAATTAAACTATATTACTCAATCGAATTTGATGGCTCAACGAAATGTATTATTTTTGACTTTTTAAATATTTGTTTTTCTTTTTGTGCGAGTATTTGAAATTTTTAATGTAATTTTTATTTCGTAATTTTTAAACTTAGTTGTAAAAGAAGTTATTATCATCTAAAAAAAAAAACTATCAGATTTTAACGTAAAAAATAATCAAATTATGTTTGGTGGTGCTTTTTTAAATGTCCTCATGATAAATCTGCATTTTAACAATATAGAAATACGTTGTTATTATTGCAAAATATCAAGTTTCTCTACACATAACATTACCTTATTGTGATGCAATGCAGCATCAGACCAAGGATTCTATAATCTCGCATAGCTATACAGCATACATAAGTGTTTCAAGTGTTAGGTCACACGTATGTTTGAAAGTAAAGTAATGAAGCATTATGCGTCTAAGAACCCTACCGCAGCTAACAAAAGAGCTGATGTCCTTAAAACGGTTGAACTGATTGTGATAAAACATGTGTGTGTGTGTGTGTGTGTGTGTGTAGTGTAACTACCGTTGGAAAACCTGCTTTTAAATAAAAAAACCGTATCCAAATCGGTTCAATCGTTTAAGAGCTACGGTGCAGACTGACACACATACACACACACAGATTCACATCACATCACATACCCTCTTTTGCGTCGGGGGACAACAACAAGAACAAAAAGAATCGCTTCACAGCGCAGCACCCAGATTTGAAATAATCTTAAATATTTGGAAGAAAGGTTAAGAAGAGTCTTGCCTTATTTAAATAATTATATGCTTTCAAAGTGTAGTTAATTTTATTAGGAGATATCTTCAAAGTGCGTATAATAGCAATGAATGAACTTAGGTGTGTGTTTAGGTATAATTTAAAAAATACCGTATATAAAAAAAGTAAGTTCAGTGCTATTATATACTCGTAACTCGTTTCTTTTTATAATTTTCATATTTGTATTGTATTGCATTTCGGATCTATTCTTTTAGGTGACTTGACTAATCTACCTGTCCTATAATATATTTATACTTTTAGGCCGAATTTTAATTTTGAACCATAATACAATTTATTTTATAAACTAAACTAACAATATAATATTGTTAGCAAAATACACAATGTTCTACTTGAGAAATGAAAAGAACACTACATTAAACACTTACCCTAGGGCAACCGGGCTAACGACTACAAACTAATTTGCGTTTCACAAAAGAAAATGATAATAAGAAGAAAATCTCGCAAAGATATATCTTATGCTTTATTTAATTTTAAGTGACAGAACGGAAAATAATCACATAAATTAACGAACAGACGTGCATTTTTTTAATGGCACTATTAGAGCTATTGAGGTTCATTAGTAAAAACCATGAAGGAAGAAAAAAATTTACGCGCCCGCCCTGATGGAGTAGTAATCAAAACGTACTAATGGGTGCCGGCTGTGATACAATTTTGTAACTCACACACACATTCACACTTTTCTTTCAAATAGTCGTTCACGGCATGTGACATGGACATCATCTGTGGCATGAAATATTACAAATAAATTACTAGACTACACAAAATGGTTAATTGTGCGGTGAAATTGTGCCGAAACCATGCCGCAAGCAACACTACAAAGCTTTCTGGTATCACATTTTTCTGGTAAGTAATAAACCGCTTGGATTTTACAATTTTCGTGGTCAAATTTTAGTAGAAAATTGTGTTGTTGATTTTTAGTGATGTGAAGTAGTCGATAAAAAATAATATAGAATCGGGTCGTCAGCTTAATCCATAGTTTATGTACGAATGTAATGTAAGTTTATAACTTATGTTTTTCTGTGCAGTGTCTTATTAATATTATTTGACTATTTGCACTGCAATGGCAAATAGTTGCTGATCTAGCTTTACAGGTTAGGTATTCTAAGAGCTGTAAGATTTTTGTGCTTCGTTTAATAGTGAGCCAGACAGACCATACTGAAGGAAGTATTGGTGTTTTATTAGCTTCAGCATTATCTCTATATCCAAATAATATATTTTCATTCTTACAGGTTACCGAACAAGTGCTTCTCCCTCAGTTAATGAACTTAACGATACATGCTTCCGAAGGTAGCTCTGCATTAAAACAATCAACTATGTCATGCTTTACTAATTCTATTATATTTTTAATTGGACAACAAGTGCAAATGAACACTACATTAAACATTATTTTTATTTTTATTGTTAATAATTTACATTGTAATAAATATTATGTCAATATCAATGATATTTATGTGAAAAATAGGTGGTCAAAAGTTATTCTAAACGTAATGTAAATACGTTATACAAAATATAAAATAAAGATATTGTTTTAAAATTTGGTATCTATTTTTATTTTGTTTATGTTCTCTATTAGCTGTGCTCACGACTTTGTTCACGTGGACTACAGGATGTTTCCGATAAGGGATAGATTTCATCCTCACCACCTGGTTGTCTGATCTTGAACTAACGTACGTGGATCGCGAGCGCTTTTACCGCTCACATGCAATGTGTGGAATGATCTCCCTCTCGAGGTGTTTCCTTTGTACAACAATTTGGGGTTCTTAAAAAAAGTCTACAGACATCTCAAAGGCCGGCACCGTATCTGCTCCCCTAAGTTGCAGATGTCCTGGACGAAGGTGACCACTTACCATCAGGTGGGCCGTCTGTCACTGTGCTTCTCTGGAGAAGCAAAAATACAAAATACCAAATGCCCTAAGAGGTAACCTGAGCACTAGGTACATGAGTAATAAGAGTTTAAAATTCCCAATATTATTGCAAGTTGATCACCATTGTATATGAGAGGTTCGATAAATAAGTCCAGTAGCCTTGTGATAAAATGTAAGTAAATAATCGATAAATATACGTTACGCTTCAAACCACATCACATCACTATTTTCAAATTCAGCAACCATGAAGTTTCTTGTTTTTTACATGCCAATAAAGACAAATAAATGTCGTACTTTATTGACATTTTGTTTTTAATTGGGCATGTCATAACATGAATGTCTTTATCTTTTTCTAACGTAACGTATTCGAAGATGTGCCCGTCTCCCGCTTCCACCTACCCTCCCACCCCTCTGAGCGGCCGCATAGGTTTCGATACAAAATAGGCATGATTACTACTCCATGGGGGCGCGTAAATTTTTTTCTTCCTTCATGGTAAAAACCGACAGACCGTGGACAGACCTCACGAATATATAATTTTAAACTTTCGCGATCATTATTAACATTTATGAGGCATTTTACCGCGATAATTTTATGTTGAGAAGACCCGATATTTCTGCGCTGTTGCAAGCACCACCAGCCTTCCCGCGACCTTATTCATTTCCCAAAGGGGTAGGCAGAGCTGTAGTTTTGTAACATTTTGGGTTAAGTAAAGACACAACGAAGATAAAGCTAAGGGTAAAAGGATAAATAACACGCTTTTTTTTATTAAAGCGTGGTCGACTAAGGCCTGACCGCTTTAATTCAGGGCAGGCTCGAGCCCATCGGTGGGGACGTATATAAACTGATGACAACGCTTTCTTAGTGCACAGTGTCATAAGACACGAGATAAATCTTTCTCAGGATAATTGTAAATTTTATCTTACTAATGAATAGGTACTTAAGCCATTAATTATAAATAAAAAAACGTTTCTACACTACATTTTTGTTATCTTTTTGGTATACACAAACACTTCGCTCGTGTTCACTAAAAAAGCGAATTGAAAAATAAAAATAACACCTTCCATTCCAACGTATTCAAATCGAACATAGGTTATTCAAGTAGGTAAACTGTCAGTGGCAGGTCGCACTGTAACGAACAACACGAGAAGAAGTTCGATATAACCGACTGACGGCAATGTGGAATTGACTGGTTTATATGGAGCTTTCCATCTACAGTTTCACCTACGTGGTTTTTAAGTTTAGAAACGGTATTTGGTGCTTTTTTTTAGTCATGAAAATAGTTTTCTTTTTTGTTAATATTTCATATATCTGCGTGCCAAGTTTTATTAAGACCAATCCATGAAAAGGTAGAATAAGCTACTTTCGTACTTTTTAAATTGAATGTATGTTCCATTAAGAAATAAATCTATTTTGGATTTTGTCTCGAGTATTTTATTCATAGATATTTTTCGGTCAAAAGTAAAATAATCATAAATGCATACACATTTTGATAAATTAAAAGTTTCAGCTGCTTCAGCTATTATGTTTTTTTTTTTTCTTATGAGTGAAGACAAATAGGTCTCTACTGTTTTTGAGGCAGTCCTATTACTGTAAATGATTTTACCATCCTAATTATTTTATACTAGCGCTCTGCCCGCAACGTCGCTTACGTGATTAAAGTTTTACCTCCTAACCTCCTATTTAGTGCAAAAATGAATACGACTGCTTTTAAGCAGTGCATCAAGATGGCAGTGTTTAAGATATCATAGACTTCCATCAATACAACCGTGAAAACCACATTCAATTCCGTGCAGCAGTTTTTGGGTGATGCGTGAAAAAACATAAGACAGTCACAGTTTTTTTTAAATAATTGTTTGGCTTCTATTGCTCTTATAAAGACCTCTCATATATTTTTCTCAAATATCTTCATTGTACAGATTTTGACCAGGTACCATTTTATTATGTGTATAGATCAACAGGATTTATTATTTATTAAAAATAAATTCAAAATTCGAACTGTTTATTTCCAACAAACACAAGAATATTACAATTATTATGATGCTTTATGATGACAAACTAAATATCCTACGGGTATATAATATTACCTTTATTATAAATGTAACAGTAACATATTATTTTTATGACACGCTCGAAACCTTCTTTGCGAACGTTTTTAGGGTAAATGGTAACATGTGGGTTCGACCGAAAATATTTCTTTAGGGGCGACGGTAATGTGAATTACGGACGCCACAGCATCTATGATTTATTACTCGGATTTTAAGATTACTAAGAATAACATTTATGTTGTCGTGCTATATTTAATTTAAAAAATAATTTAAATAACTTTTAGTAGGACAACAGACAACTTCAACTTATCATCAACAGATTCATACACGTGCGTGCGTGGTGCGTGTGTGTGTGCGTGTGTGCGTGCGTGTGTGCGTGCGTGCGTGCGTGCGTGTGTTTGTCATATACACTTGCCCACCGAGGAGCTCGAGCCTGCCCTAATGGTCAGGCGTTAGTCGACCAGGCTGGCTCAGTGCGAGTTGGTCGACTTAACACACAACATTCGAATTTATTCGCAGGAGTGTGAATAAACATACATATGAATTTGAAATAGAATCGTAGGAGCGTCGAATAAAAGTACATCAATATTATAATCATCATCTCAGCCTAAAAACGTCCACTGCTGGACAAAGGCCTCCCCCAAGGATCTCCACAACGACCGGTCCTGCGCTGCCCGCATCCAGCGGCTTCTCGCGACCTTCACCAGATCGTCGTAAAAGTACATATTAAAATCGAAATATGAAAACACATTAGTACGTGGTGGGAAAGAAGACAATAACTTAACCCAGTCAACTTCGACTATTGGGTGAAGAAACATGAAATTGTTTTACGAATATAATAAGTCGTGAAGAAAGTTACGCCTTAGCATTCTGCAAATATGATAATAAAACGAATAACAAAATCTCAGAGAAACATCGTTAAAACTTTAAGCACTTAATATTTAGCCAATATCAAGAAGCCAAAGAAAGCACATTATGTTCGCAGGACTAGATATGGATGGATGATATAATTTTATTTTTCCTCTTTGACCTACCGTTATTATATAACGCAACTGACAGCGAGTTTTACATATGTCATCGAACTCGTAAAAACATATTACTTCACATAATATTATGTAAAAGACAAGTAATATATATAGCAGCTATGATGATGATGATAATGATAAATCCGACCGTTTTCGGCCATGGCGACCACTTTGACTCCAGTCAGTTGGCCTATACCAAAATATGGTTAATTTTCCATTTTTAACCCCCGACGCAAAAAAGAGGGGTGTTATAAGTTTGACCGCTCTGTGCGTCTGTAGTCGACGCGACATTATAGCGTTATTTCAACGTGCAAACCAAATCGTGTCATCCATCAATTTCTATTTGCTTTTTTTGCTTCGGGGGTTTTTAAATATTTTATTTATTTTTATACATAAAATACAAATATGAAAAACGTATTCATCATTCAGTTTTTTTCATCCAGGGTTAATAGATACTAAATTATGTAAGCTGTATAATTAGATAGTCGACTTAAATAACTGAATTATAAATCGGTCATTCCAGGTCAGCATTGAAGTGGGCCCCAATCCCTCTTTTTAAATTGAACTGTGACAGTGTGGGGAAGGCCTACTATGGATTGCATTTGTTTAGAATCTCAAAATAACAAAGCATTCAATAACAAAGCATGTATTAATATATAGATAAGTGATAGCTAAGAAGAGGGCCCCAAACCCATCCCATCAATGCCAACCTGGAATAACCAGCAGATTCCGATGTCTATTATACCTATGATGCAAAAGCAGAAGAAGCTGTCAGATGCGCAGGATTATAATAACACCTATACTTATAATACGTTAATATAAACAAGTAAAAATTCAATTACGTAACCCATTAAACTTATTTTTCATGCTAAGTAGCTTTTTTCTATACATTTTAGGCGCACACACTTGGCTTACCTTCTTTTGCATATCGCCCTTGATCTTTGAATTACAAAGAGACGAGTGAGTGCTACCTCCTATTGTTTCAGAAGAGCTTATACACGAGACTATACATATAAATACATATACGACGAAGCCATACAATATGGCGGCGCCCTTGAAAAAAATATCGAGAACCGACTCTGAAAACCTTTCATGACACTTGTGAAAAATAGAAAGGGGGTGTGCGAATGGAAAGTAAGCGGTAAATGGGCTATTTAAATGTGCATAGCCATTAATTTTAATAAAAACCTTAAAAATAAGATTTTGCTATTTGTTTATTTAATTTGAACATTCCACACGATGAAAATGAAAATGAACAAGTTGACATAAAAGTATTTAAACTAATTAAATCTTTTCGCGATTTAGCCCTTCTTCTATTAGATAATTGGAAACAAACAGCAAACTTAAACACTATTATGTTATTATAACAATAAAATAGAATAGGACTACACTTTATTCCAAAAAATATATACCTAAGTAAGTACAGATAATAATAATAGAGATAAAAAGGGTGTACAGATTGGTGACATTAAAGGTAACAATTGCTCTAATTCAAGTTTTAAAATCCAGCTATCCTTTTCCTTTTTATGACCAATGAAAGAGAGGTGATGAACGAATGATATTAATTTGAACGAATGATAACTTAAAATAAGGGCATAGCTGTCAGTTTAAGAGATTTTTAACTCGCTTGTTTTAAGTGCTCTCTAAAATTGTGCAATCGATACGGCCATGAGGTTCAAATTCGATGTTTGACAGCTCTAATATTAGAATGGCCATCTCCCGTCCCTTTTCAATCTTTAAAAGGTAAAAAGGACAGAATAACTAAAAATAAGGATTAGAACGTGACAGTTTGAATCGAGGCCATTATTGTCTTACAATTAGGTTCTTCCAGACAATCTAAAATAGTATTATGGTTGTTACGGTTTGATGCTATTTTAATTGACTATTGCTATTAAGTTTCTTAAATAGATAATAATTGATCATTCCCGAATTATCCTGGTATACCTTGTACTAAGTTAATCCTACTTTAAAGGAAGATTCGAAGAAGAAAACACGTTCAAGTTCCCCGAACAAAAGAATCAATAATGCGTAAGACTAGTGCGGGGTAAAGATATCTGAAACAAGGCTGTAATCAGCTTAGCGCGAAACTTTATCTCTCGAATGACCGCAGCAGTGAATTTCAGCTCCACGACTCCTGCCTGCCAGTCCTCTCTGAGACGGGATGGCGATAGGACGTTGGTCCTACCCCGCCGCTCTCGGTACAGGAACGCGCCATACGTAATTATCTTATTTCAAAAACTCTTCTTAACCAATTTTCGTGTTCTATTTTTGAAAAGTGAATAAACTAAATAAAACTTTGGCCAGGATTATTTTGTGATTTCAGTGGTGAATGGAGTTGATGAATGTTGACATAATTGACTAGCAAGACAGTAGGTAAGTTACCTTTGTCAGCCGCAGTTTTATTGCATTGCTTGGTTTCAGAGGTACACATTGTGTTCATAATAAAAAAAATGGTGGTAGGCCAACTTGATACTCTGCGATATATTGCATATTTGGCACTGTTTCAAAATGCCTACACAAAAGGTCAAATAACTTAATAGCCTTTAAAACACAAAGTAAAAATTCAGGAATTGAAAACGAGACATTAAAGCCTGGTTTCAGGAAGATAATATGAATATAATAAAACTCCAATTCAAAGTTTGTTTTAAACTTGTTTAGGAGCTATTTGTCAGGGTTGACACTCCCCAGTAAACTTGAGATTGAATAATTCCCAACCCTAATTTTTCACTTTAATTACGACAAGTTTGTTAGCGTGTTTTTTTACGTAATTTTCATTTAGCTTTAAACAAAATTAACGGTTTCTTCATTTGTCTATTTAGTTATTTTCTTTTCGTAGGAATTAAAACGATTGCGTAATATTTTACTTCCCTCTCGAGCTATGGTTCAGTAAGTACGATTTATGAGTCATTTATTTTTAGGTGATATTTCTCCTCGAGATCCTTGTTGAACAAGAAAATACCAAGAACTTTCCTAGTGATAAAAGAAATCCAATATCTTCACAGAGAGATCGCAGTTGAGCTTTTATGGATTCTTTTCAATAAACTCATATCAAATTTATTTATTGTAGTGGCTATTATTAGATTTCGAACTAAATTGCCGAATAAATTAGAAATATGAATTTTAAGTTCCATGTGGATACTCAGGATACAGTATCAAATATTTTAGGGGTCGTGATTCGTGATGTTGGTTTTATGTGTCCTTTAGATCTATACTAAACAAAATATTTTCTATTAACACGAGCAAAAATCATAAGACGTCTTTTCATAAACAAATCAGTTAAATTTTAGTTCATTTATTGTACTCTAATTTAGGAAGATTTAGCATTAGTCGACCACTCTAACACAGCCAAGTCCGCGCCCTCTATTAGAAATACCAATTAGTCTGTTAAAAAAAAATCTAGCACAGTGCAGATTGGTCGATAAAACTATTCCTGTTTGACTAAACAAATGTGCCAATTACATTGAAGTATAATGTACTACGTACTAATAACTCAATGGCCAATTATCAATAATCAATACTACTGTGTGTAGCCGTATGGTGACGGCAGGGTAGAATACATTTGTCACCAACCCCTTCTCTTTCCGTGGGTGTCGTAGAGGCGACTTAGGGACTACACATTGAACAGGGAACGGGCAGCAGCGCTCTCTAATACGGTAACCTTTTAATCTGCGATCTCCAATCCGCCTGCCAAGCGTGGAGATTATGGCAAAACCCTCCGCTTAAGAGGAGGAGGCTTATAGTCCAGCAGTGGACTGTAACGGGCCATTAATGTTGATGAATACTACTGTTAAAACTTAAACCTTTTGTACCATAGTCATGATGTAACGGAGATTGTAACCATAGTCTAACAAAATATCTTTGTAGGACTTTCTTTAGTTTAGTTAGAATATTGCAGGCTGAATCACCTGATTGTCTGGAAAGCAAAATGATTCTGTATGCTTTGGAAGGCACGCTAAGCTGTGGGCCGGTTACTATCTATAGATGTAGGCTTTACACGAGCCATGTCGGTAGCCTTTCGCGGCTCTATAACACCGACACCAGGGTTTGTGAGGTCGGTTGTCGACCTTACAACCCATACGACAAAGAAAAATTGCAACTGGTAAAAATATAGTCCTGTATTGTTAGCTTGGCAGATAATAGGATTGTAAGGGTTTCGCAGAAGCGTCATATTCTCGTTTACGACTCCTGATAGGCCGAGGAAGATATTCGTACAAAAGAATCGATGAAATTGCTTTATGAGTGTATATAAGCGAAAAGGAAGCGTGGAATTGGACGTGATTTTGTATTTGCTTCTTCTTTTCATTATTCTACGTACTAGGTATTTTCAAGAAAAGATTGAATAGTATTTTCGTAAGTAGTAACTTTCGACCTCTTTGTTACTTTCTATCAAGGAAGTGGGGTTCAGGTTAAACTCAAACCAATTTATAAATGGGAAAATGGTCTGTCTAGTACTTTTGTTTGGCGGACCGTAGTTTAGTCGGTAGTACGCTTCTCTACGAAGCGCAGAATCCGGTGTTCGATCCCGTCCAGGCAAAAACATTCGTGTGATGAACAGTTGCGTCTGGATGTTGTTTATCCAATATCCATATAAGTATGTATCTATCTACCCATAGCACATGCTCTGCTGTTTGGTATCAGATAGCCGTAAGTAAAATGTCCGCAAATATTTTAAATATTTTGTTGTAGTAGATGAGTCATTTCATTTCATTTTTCATTTATTTATTCGTGAACAATAAAAATTGTGTTCGAAATAACATAATTGCAAGTAATTAAGTACATAGAAATATAAATAACAACAAATAATGAATAACAATGTCTTAAATTAAATTCCATGTCAAAAAACTTAAAAGAACAAAAATATTACTAGAGTTCAAAATTCGTCAATACAATAACAGCACCTTTCTAACAGGTATGCCTTTAATTTATGTTTGAAGGAATTTACATTCGTCATAGTTTTAAATTCAATAGGCAGTTTGTTGAATGAACAAACTCCCTGATACCGTGCACAGTGCCTGACTATATTTAGTTTGGGTTGAATAATAGTGGGAAGATCTTTTCGCCTAGTGGAAGTTCGCAGTTGCATTCTAACTTCAGTTTCGAAAAGATGCCTGTGTTTGATGACATCTGTCAGCAAAACTAAAATATATAAGCTTGGTACGGTTAAAATACCCAAAGTTTTAAAATGGTCTCTACACGACTCCCACGGCGGAATGCGAACTATGGTTCGTATAGCTCTTTTCTGTACAGTAAATGCTTTCTTGATATTATAGCAGTAGCTATTTCCCCATAGTTTAATACTGTATCTGAGCTTCGATTCAACAAGAGCATAGTAAACCATCTTCAACTGAGTAATAGTTAGTTCGTCTCTTAAGCTGCGTATTGCATAACACGCTGAGCTTATACTATTCTCTACAGCAATTAGTTCGGGTTTCCAGTTTAAAAGTTGATCTATTCTGACACCTAAAAAATTAACTTCATCAACAAACATTTGACGTGTGCTAGACTAATACAATAATTATAAAGAAGGAAATGAAAAATTTTGTCGATCTTGGAAAGGACTCGAACCTGCATCTCATCATCAGACGTAATCTGTAACAATAATAATCTATAGACTGATACAGTTTTCAATATGTGACATGCCAGCTAAAATTGCTAAGGATTTGTTATTATTTAAGTCATCGAAGCCGTAATGTGATAATTATGTCCCTAAGGATATAATTAAAGTATATCGTATCAAAGTTATATGAAAGCGGTTCATAATTATCTTAGCAGGGTTTATAACTACTTATATAATATTAGTAGTAAATATAACTATTTTACCTATCTGTATATACAACGTGTTAGTGAAATAACGCAATAGCTCTCGGGTGGTAACTCAGACCATGAAACTGAACTACTTTTGTTCTGAAACGTTTCCCAAATCGAAAATAAAATTATAATTTTCATACAATCTCATCAGCTAGTCGAGTCAATTTGTATATTGTATGTTATTATTATTTAGTAAATAAATATTTTACTAAATAATAATAATGGTTAACCTGATGTCATTATCAATTAATATTTTACAATAATTTTTATTTTTTTTCTATGTCCCTAAGGATAACTAGTATACTACGTCTATTACTATTTTACTGCAACATAATAAATAAACAATTTATTGAAAGACATAAAAAAACTAATGTCTGGGATTTGCTGAAGACATCCAAATAATTGCGTTACCTTTTCGATCAGTAATTTTGCCCTTCACTTAATTTATTGCCATATTTTACTAGGTTTAGACGAGTTTTCCCGGATTTACGAGTTTAATTAATAATCGCCTGTTAATCACCTTTCAAAGAGTAATGGCGTTATTTTTTTTTAAGTCATTAACTTAATCAAATTGGTGGAAAAACGGTAGTTAGTTTTCTCTTAATTTTTGCATGGAAATTATTAGTTTAATGTTTAAAAAATTTGTATTCAATTTAATGTTATAAAACTTTGTACTTAGATACTGCTTGTATTTAATGTTAAAACGATACAATCATAAGAAATTTTAAATGTTTTGCTACATGAAAAAAGTCAAGTAAAAAGACTGGGTGGATTTTTTTGTTCCATTTAGCTCGAATAGCGTTATTAAAACGAATGCGCTATTTTTTTTATCACCTGTACTTATTGACTTAAAAACTGCTCTTTTTGAATACAAACTTCTAATACTTTTACAATACCGTAAGTTATAGGAGTACTAAATTCTCATAACAGTAATAAAATTACTGTAGTATTTCTTTGGTTCACGGCACTTTATTTAAAAGGTTCGACTTAAAGTAATTTGCCGTCCTAAAATAAGAGACAAAGGTCTCAGGAGAGGAACTTTGATCTGATTCTAACTTTGTTGTCGACGCCATTTATGAGCTCAAAATAATAGCCGTAATAAAAAATTGCTAACAAAAAACGAGATTAGATAATAAGTCTTTAGTTTCATACCTTGCGGAAAAATTATGTCTCAATTCATAAAAAAAAAGTTTTACAGCACTATTTTGTGTATTTCAGTTTGTGAAATATTAAGTCATAGATTACTTAGTAAGTACCTATTGCACAAAACGACAAATCAGTAATATAGAACAGTTTTTTTTTGTCGGAATCCGGGTAGTTCATAATAGCCTCACTTATAGATTTAATCATTGCCAAAATGTATAAAATAATTATATTAGGTCATGTAAAAAATTAAATAAGTATTAAGCTTTTTCGTGCAAAAAATTGTTTTCTTTATTATGTCTACTACAAATAGGTTCAATAAAAAAATAGTAGAAGGTGTAGCGTTAAAAAAGAAAACAAGCTAACCTGTGGTCGACGACCACAGGCGAAACGTGAAATTTAGGTGTACAAAGAAAGATTTAGTTGAATTTGTCCGAACGGTATAATATAAATTTAAAAAGGCCTAGAGATTGCCAAGCATGAGCCGAGAGTCGAGTCCTGAGGGGACTCCGGCGATATAGTGTCGCTGAACTAGTGTTGTGTTGTGGTGTATCGATGCAGGAAGGTGTAAAAAACCGCGGAGTACCCCGGAGAGTAAAGCCAAACGGGAACCAAAAAAAGGAGGGCCAGAGAAACCTAAAGGGCCTTTTTAGAATTTAGAAAAAGAATTTAAATTTGGCAAAATCCGCATACAAAATTACAAAACAGATACAAAAAAACGGCTAAAAAATGATGGGCAGTATCCCAGGGGGGACGCCGGAGCGCGGGTCTGCGGCACTCAGCTGGCACGGGCGCGGGCGCGCACAACGCAGGGGTCCAGGCACGTCCAACGCCCGGTGGCCTCAGGGGTCCGGAACCACGGCGAGAGAACGAGAAAGGCACGGAGGGACCCTCGTGTGTGTGCCGCAGAGACCGGAAATACACTGTAAAGATTGACAAGGAAATAATCGACATCCGACCAAGTCAGGGAAAGAAAAAAGTACGTCGATAAAAACCAGGAGGAAGACAGCACAAGACTTACCCGGCTACTCCAAAGTAGGAGCCTAATATTTATTGTATGGCCTAATATTTATTGCCTGCCAAGCCACTTACAACATTTAGTCATATTTTCTCACTAATATTCAACCAAGTTCAAGGGATAAAACGTTTCCATTTCCTGACAGACGACAACTGAGAAAACAATAAACAATTTAGAAAAAGGTCAAACCAACAAAATTTTAAATTTGAAAATGTGACATAAAAACCGGCCAAAAGAAAAAAGACCCATACCAAAAAGGTTATTAAAAAACCTGCAGTAATGCTGCAGACATCCCTTCACCAGAAAAAAATCCTCCAACTCGAAAAAGGGAAAAAAAAAAATCTTCGAGATGGCAACCCTCGAAGGAAGTTGACCACCCTAGAACAATAGCCGAATTGTTCAAAGTCAACTATCAAAGGACAAAAATTATCGATAAAAATTTTATCGACACTACCCCATCACTACAAACCAACGAACACGTCATGTTCCCAGCACGAGCGGCTCATAAACGACTCACTGGCCCCAGGATAAGAAACCACCGGTGTCCCAAAAGAAGCCAAGTCAATCCACCAGGGAAAAAAAAAGGAGGACGGAAATGGCTTGGAGAAAGAAAAAGGAAAGTTGTCAACCACAACAGAAAAAGGTGGAGACAACCGAAGGAAACACCGATGAAGCGGTATCCCAGGGGGGACGCCGGAGCGCGGGTCTGCGGCACTCAGCTGGCACGGGCGCGGGCGCGCACAACGCAGGGGTCCAGGCACGTCCAACGCCCGGTGGCCTCAGGGGTCCGGAACCACGGCGAGAGAACGAGAAAGGCACGGAGGGACCCTCGTGTGTGTGCCGCAGAGACCGGAAATACACTGTAAAGATTGACAAGGAAATAATCGACATCCGACCAAGTCAGGGAAAGAAAAAAGTACGTCGATAAAAACCAGGAGGAAGACAGCACAAGACTTACCCGGCTACTCCAAAGTAGGAGCCTAATATTTATTGTATGGCCTAATATTTATTGCCTGCCAAGCCACTTACAACATTTAGTCATATTTTCTCACTAATATTCAACCAAGTTCAAGGGATAAGACGTTTCCATTTCCTGACAGACGACAACTGAGAAAACAATAAACAATTTAGAAAAAGGTCAAACCAACAAAATTTTAAATTTGAAAATGTGACATAAAAACCGGCCAAAAGAAAAAAGACCCATACCAAAAAGGTTATTAAAAAACCTGCAGTAATGCTGCAAAGGTTAATTTGGAAACCCATGTTTTCAGTTTTATCCTAAAGTATAATTACTGCAACGAATTTATGCCTATTACTCGTATAGGGCGGCGCGCGGCGGCACGCTTGTAATATAACCTAATTTGTCATCAAATGGACTTAGCAGCGAATACGTAGTTACGATAAGAAAATTTCCCTAACCACGTCCCGTCTTCAACTCTATGGCGGATCAATATGGAGAAACGTCAATGGTGCATTGTAAATTATTTACAAAAATAATAATAAAAAATAAAATTAAAGTAAAAAAACATTTTTTAACATAACACGTTTTTAAGAGAACTAAAAAGTATAAAATAATTTGCAATTAATAAAGGTATTTATGGGTTGTAGCTAATAGAGTTCTATAATATTGTTTTTCTTAGAGGGGGATGAAAAGTAGAATGTATAACTCGGTCGCAAATATTTTTTCCTCGGGCAATGTACTTTGAATCCCACACTGCACTCAGAATCCTTAGCGTGTACTAGTTTCTACCAAATAGCTTGTTTGTAGTCACATCAAGATCTTATAAACATCTTATTTTACGAAGGCTTTTTAATAATTTGGGGCATCGCTTATAAAATATAGTATTTGTAGAGACCAATTTAAAATATTATTCATTAATAGTTGATTTTACTTTCGTTCGTGAAATACTCTTATTAAAATAAAAGCTATAAATTAAATTATTGTAATGAAAAGCAATCTCATGATTGGATGGACTCCATATTTTACAGCAAGTATATAAATTTAAATTTATCTACAAGATTCTCGAATAAACGGTACAAAATTATACAGGAAAAGCCAGAAAATTGAAACAATAAACACATTTCTCAATTAAAACTCGGTGTGGTAGAATTTTTACAAAAAACGGAACGAAATTTTTAGCGAGGCGCACTGTCGGTATTAAGCGGGTAAAGTCATGGAGGGATGGGCAGAAATAAAATGAATTTTCATTATATTTTGTCTGAAGAGGAAAGACAATGAAACAGCGGTTACAAATCAGAGAAAAGGATGCGTAAACATCCTTTACAACGGGGGACAATGTCCTAGCAAACTATTAACTGGAATTTCCCGCTTTAAATTGTCCACTAATATAGGAATATGTAATAGACATTTCTATCTATTACGAGTATACTTTTGCTAGACAAGATAAATTGAGCTTTTGCAACTATTTAAATTAAACTTGATGTTTGTTTAATGCTTATATCACATCTCTACATGGGCTCCTACCTACTCGTACCATGAATTATAGAAATCAGGTCGTGGTCCGTCACACAGGCAATGTGCAGATTGATCGAGTTTGTTTATATACAAACTTTAAATGACAAGTTTTTGTATTTATTTAGTGGATTTTTATTCGTCATGGTGTTTAGGTAGGCACTAAAACAAGACTAAATTTGACAGTTAGCCGTGAAGTCAAAGACAAAAACAAAACCGATGATCTTCGGTCCCTTTTCAATTAAAAATTATAGAAAGTGACAGGACTAATTTTAGTTTAGTTTAGTTGGGCGTATGCCAAATCGACACCTTGTATTGTCATCGCCTCTGTTATGTAAGTGGATTTGTTAGCTAAAATAATTAATTCCCATCAATCTATCTAATCATAAATATTGACTTCCGAATACAATTCCACAAAACATACTTTGGTCGATGTAATTATAATAGATAATTAGTATGAAGTACACGCCATTAATGCCAGAACCCAACTTAATCACCAACTATTTGGCTAATGAGTACGATGTACAGAATTAGGGATCGCAAACATAGTTTCAGCATTATTAGCAACGTCTCATCAGTGATTATCTAAGTTATCCTTACTGTTCATGTTGCTCTGGTACTCTTCAAGTTGAAAACTAATATTATCAACCTATATTACCATCACTGGTGAGATGGGGTCGTGACCTAGTATAGAAGTCGCAAAGAAGAAGGTTTCAGTAAAACCAAATTTTATATTTATTACTATAATATAAAAAAAAATACCACACAGAACCTAATGATACATAAGTATCTGCTAGAAAGATAAGTAAAAAAACTAACATATGACATTGTTAAAAAAAGTCAATAAAGAGCGCTTACAAATTTCCAATATTTGTTGTAGGAATTCTTCTACTATATCATGTTTCGTCGACGTAAGGCAGATTTACGTGTATTTTCGCCAATAATCCAATTGGAGCAGCCTAGAAATTCGACCTTTATAAGGTTCTATTGTTCAGATAATCTAATACTTAGCTCGACATATTACGTAAGAACATACGCAAATATCCGAGAAAAAATCTTATGCTAAGAAAAATATTCTACCTAAGGTTTGAAGGAAATTTCGCTTCCCACATATTGGGTGATTTCATGGAATTGGAACATGCTGGCAACAATATTGCATGACATTTTGAAAATGTTAGTATCTCAAAAGTTATTGAATAGCAGAAGTGCTATTTATTTAAGGTTACCAAAGATAATTTGATGCTTTCCGTAGAATAAGTTATACGAGCCTCTCAACAGGTAGAGAAACATATTGCATATATTTCCACTTTGTATTAGGATTTGATTCAACTAAGAAATAGACAGTAACTTATATTAAATTACATTTTCTGTAAGTTAAAAGTAATCTGTTAGCCCTATGTGTAGTGGATACAAATTTCAGTTTCACCGGTAATCTGCCGATATTACGTCGCACTCTACAGCTAAAGTTTTGGTTTACCTTTATTTAGGTAGTATTATTTACATAGCAGCTATCACGAAAGAAAGTAAACTATCAAACTTTTTAGTGCAGGAATAATTTAACTGCAACAACATCGTTTACAAATAATCGTGTAATCGTTTATTATCCTCCTTGGTATAGGTGCAGCCGTGATTTATAGTACATTACTGCCGCGGCCGCAAAATTAGTTATTGTTGGACGAGGGCACGTTTAATGTCCGAGCCGCAGGCGAGGATTTTTATTGTGTACGAGCCCAGCAAGAGTTATTGCGGCCGAGGTCTGTATAGTGCTTTTCTCTGAAATATGCGAGAAAATTATAAAATACTAAAAAAATACAGAACCTTGGATTTAGATCTCTACTCGTATCGTATTAAACTTAAAAGTTATCACTTTAACCTCTACTTCAACTACTTGAACCATTCATATAATAACAAAATAAGTAACATAAAATAAGTAACAAAATAGAACGATGAGATGAAAATTACAACCGCCATAATGCGCGCTTTTCTTTTTTTTGTTCTGTGCCAGTGTCATACAGAGCATACAGCTAACTCAAATCACTACGATTGATGCACGATTCATATAAAATTTAGATTTAGAACATTAGATTAAGTTGTAAAAAGACTCGAAAACATTGAAATTTCTAGACGAAAGTTACTTTGCTGGCCTAGGCCGTTTGAGGGCACATTGCTGGCCGCTGTTTTGTATGGGGCAATGTTTCGTTCAAAAATGAGTTACTTCGCGTACTGTACAATAATACTTGTACGAACAATACGTGTATTTAAACGTAATAGTAGGTATATCAATGAAAACTTTGCGTAACATCACGTTATTTTTTTTTACTTTAAACGTTACTTTACCTAGCAGCCATAATAGTAATGTAATAGTAATAGGTACCTGTATTAAATTATCTTTGCTAGTGGGAGGGCGGCGGCGGCGGCTGCGGCGGCGTGAAGGTAATCTCTCACGAGATAAACCTGTGGCTTTAGCACCTTGCATGCTTCCGTAACAAGTATTTAGCTAAATCCTGTCTTAAAAGGAAACTGTTCCGTTATATAAATATAAGTACAGTCAATTCAGGCTACTAACACAAGTGAACAAAAAACAAAAAATCTAAATTATTTTACAACAAGAAACTAACCGCCCCTTGGTGGGGACGTATGTGAGCTGTTGATGATGAATATTATAAACGCGAAAGTTTGTATGTATGGATATTTGTTACTCTTTCACGCACTGAACGGATTGGGATAAAATTTGGAATAGAGATAGTTTGTACCCTGGATAAACACATAGGATACTTCGGGAAAAAGTCTTATTGCTACTGGAAAATCTTACACAACGCGAGCGTAGCCGCGGGCGGACTGCTAGTTCCAAATAAATCTATTGTTATTCTTAAAATAAAAGAATAAAACGTATAGCGTTATTTTGTAAAGCACGTTTTAAATCTTCGCAATGTATTTCTAAAAAGATTACTTCCGCTGAAACCAACATCAAACGTACCAAAGTATTGCTTGCGGTACCGTTCAATGAAAGCACTGGCTTAAATACCAACGAAGTACGATTACGACTCGCAGACAATGCGATTTGTGTAGTCTCCCGGAAACATTGCTGGGTTTACTGTTTCTACGAGTAATCAAATAAAACAACTCCATCTACTGAAAGCGAATAGAATAATGTCTAAGTGCAAATTCCTATGAAAAACACATGTGTGTTTTTTCCTAGTTCATTTTGTGATAAAATGAATATTTTTAAATTTTTATTGTTTTTTTTATTTGCGCGCTTTCTAGTATGTATTAGTAATAAGATGATGATGATGATGATGTAATAAGATACGAAAAAATAAATTAACAGCGTTTTGAGGAATCATAATAAATAACGAAGGGCTTGAGCCTACCCTGAAGTAAGGTGATTTGAGGATATTCCATTCTTATTTTATAGTTATACCAGCAGAATAGAGAGCGTAGTATTGTCCCAGTTTGTTAATATCTAACAAGGAAACGCTTGGTTCTACGTCGTGCTATCATTCATAGACTGATTAGATGTTTAAATGATAATTGGTTTAATAGTGAAGCTTTAACATACTAATACCTAACACCACTTTGTATTTAATACCATTTTATCTTATTTTTTTCAAAAATTACAGTTAAACCTCTTAACTCTCTTACTGTTACTAAAAACTTAAGGTTACTAAATAAATTGCCTTAAATTGAGTTACTGTTAGGCGGATGCCCATCTACCTCAATATTATGGAAAGAGAACCCATTTGATGTTGTCATTGACATATGAGATTCAATAACCCTTACAGCCTGGGAGTCCGTTCCAGCTTTGATTGATGGAAAAAGTCCACCCAACTATGAGTGTGTGATTGGGTACTTTTGAAATATGGGGTTTTATGTGGTTAAGTCAAGATAGCTAATTAATGGTACCGCTTCACGTAGTCATGCTCTAATTCTAATTTTAAAATCTGTCCTTTCAGTTTTTATGACCAATGACCAATGAAAGAGAGGTGATGAATTCAGATGAAAGAATGATATTATTTTTAATAAATGAAAACCTAAAATAAGGGCTGACAGATTAAGATATTTTTAAGTGGGATGTTTGACTTGCTCTTTAAAATTGTGCAATTGACGCGTCCTTATGATTCAAATTCGAAGTTTGACAGATCTGTGCTTAATATTTTTTATATTTTTATGTTCAGTTTTAGTAACCACTTTCGAATCACACAAATCTTAGTTCACTCCTTTTTCCGCGTTTATTGTGTTTTAATGATTTATCCTGCGTGGTACCAAAAAAATTGGGTCCGTTATTTCTTCGCAACCTAAAATAAGATTAAACCAAAATACTAAAAAATGAGTGTATATATAATTTGTTATTTTAATTTCATTTACACACCACTATTTTAAAAGTATATTAATATCCATAACTTCAAGTTTTAGGCAAGCGGCCTCAACACTTTAGCTAAGCTACGCTATAAAAAATCCATTACATACCTACGTATTTAAAAAAAAATGTATATATCTAGATGATAGTACATAATATAAGTGCATGTAAGGTTCAATCTACTGTGTCCAGATCTTAGATGTAGAGACGAAGACAAAGAGAAAACTAAGTATCAACTCTAATGAAGAAAATTCGCTGCTTTTGGTTTAGCTTTCTAGCGCTTCTTATCATTCCAAGGAAACATCTCACGTCTTTGTGCCACAACATCAAATTAGTTAATTAAAAAGGATAACTGTTAGTTTTAAACTTTAGTTATAAGCATAGACTTAGAATATTTTTTTTACTGTTATAAGTATAATTTTTATATTTGTTACTGAAGTGTTTTAGGTTGAAGAACGGTATTTAAAGATATAATTAAATGGTGGCTTAAGCTAATACATCCCTAGGTGTAGGTGTAGGTAATATATATCGCTCATTTTATTTTGATTTATAGACAGGATTATATCAAACGAGTTCCCACCTCGGGCTGTATTAGCTTAAGCCACCATCTAAAAATAATTTAAACTTTATCCATTAATCTGCCAACATAATACTTTGTTCTTGAATTTGATTGTATTGGAGCTTCCTTCGTTTATATGGTAATTTCTCATTTTATCTTCCTTTGTTTGGGTGCCGGTTGTTGAAAATTACTGAAGCAATTTATTAATTACAAGTTTTATTGACTGTTTAAGCTTCGAAAGGGTGAGGTTGAGCTTTCATATGATTAAAATTAATAAGTGGGTAACACTCGTATAATTACTAACACCTACTTATCGTGAGGTTTAACTTCTCTAATTAAAAAAGGCTTATCTGTGATAGCATTTTATTTTATTTTAGCGGCGACAACTTCATGCTCTGTTTTGTTATTACGCTCAGTAATTGCCTTCTTTAATAAAATCTTATTTCGACAAAAGCTCATAGGACTCGTACCTATCAATCAACATATTGCATTTGACGTCTGATTCTCTGTTTTCCATAATTTATTCAAATCAATAGGGTCATTAGCAGTAGATGCCTTGTGTATTACTTAGCATAACAATATGATATAGCTACAGAGTATTAGTTTAGTGACACACAGGTGCGCAATCATCGTTAATTGTATCTAGAGGCACTTAGACAGGGTCTTACCAGATATACAGGGTCAGACAAAATCAATCGGTAGTCTATCAGTTATATTAACAATGGCAATTAAAATGAGGTGAAATCTTGTATAATATACCTATATAAAAAAAATGCCTCCATTATTACTTTTATTTACACAAGTTGATTTATAGGTAGGTACACAGTTTTTTTTTATTGCCTTTTGGTTGCCTTGCCAACCAAACTAAACTGAAATATACGACGAAAGAAAAATAACATTTCCAGGCTCAAAGGCAAAGACTGTAATTTTTCCCTTTATCTCCGACAAATTCTTGAGAAATACGAAGTATGAAAACGCGCGTAACTTTTGGCAACTTATTACGCGGGGAACCCCTTTGAGAACCTCATTTCTCTTTGTGCCTGTCTCGTGGTGTGTCGCCTACGTTTATGAGCATGTGGGTTCCATTCCAGCTTTTAATTAAGACCCCAAGTTTAGTGCTTGCCACTGATTCAAAAATATTTCAGAAGTGTTATGTAATTTGAAAGGATTCAGTGCAGGACTGTTAAAAACTAAATAATCCTGTCTCGTCCAAATGACTCTCCGTCTAGACATCTATTTTTATCTACCTGTAAGCAGGTGATAGCACACTCAAAACATGTAGTATTATGGCTCACTGTGTGTGACAGTGTCTCATTTGACAGTGACTCATTCGCCTAGTTGTTAGCTTATGAAGTATAGATTGAAGTATTTTAAGCCTGTGCTTCCACCGATATCATTTTGAAGTATTTTTTTTTCTTTTAGGACCTGTCCATGCTTATCCTTTGTTGCTTGTATGATTCATCTTTAATTTTTTTCATCAAACTGGTCCGTATATAATACTGATGAAAATATTCTGATGGTTTACCTGCCATTTTGTAAGCAGTATGTTCTTACCGACGCATTCATTTTCAACTCTCTCTTCTTTGGGCCATTTATAAGAATAATTTTGAAGGAGTGTTATTTTATCGTGCGTGTTGTCTTAGTAATTAATAATTACAGTCTTACATTTAAATCGTTCATAACACCACCGAAAACATTTATCCATCTATTTATACCCCCTCTCTATCTATACTCTAATTTCTACCGTCAGACCTCACACTTTTTTTTATTTCACCTGAAAAGTCCAGGTACTGGTACATCTAAATCTTTTTGCATAGCGATGCAGTTAGCAAAATGTATATTTTTTAAGTTGATGCAAAATAAAAATACATTTTAAGTTAAAGAAAAGAGACACAAGTACTTACAAATTTTTTGACTTGTATTTTTCTGTAATTCCTTGTGTGCATTTCATTCTATTCTACAATCTATAATTTTAATTTTCGTTATCAGGCATTTTGCTAGTTAGATTAGCTTAAAAGAGTCAGATGATATATTAAACATTCAAATGCCTCGCTTAAAGGTATTTAGAGTGGATTGTCAGCCATAAGGCACATTAGGCACATTTAGGATCCGCACCCTCGTTAATGGACTGGAAATTGTCCTTTAAATAGAACAAAACATACAATTATATTCTCATAAACTATCTGTGTTTCTAGTTGCTTAATGGTAGTTTGAGTTTGATTACCAGAACCCGGTTTTCAATTTATTAGTTTGTGCATTCAATATTATTATTTTCTCAGAAAAAGCTGTGATAAATAAATGTGTTTGAAATGTGTTTTGAATTGATTATTCAAAAGTATGCGCGCCGAGATATCTTCGATCGTTCGCTAACCACAAGCATTTCAAGTCAATAATTTGGGAATGTCTCTATAAATATACCCACCGGTATAGGACGATTGCCCTAAAATTCTAAACACGTTCCGTATAATGGCACATAATGACGCTAAATAAGTACAGTTAGCAACGGAATAATCATTTTATTACATTAGTTCTTACCCTTAAAAATTTAAACTAAATGAAACTTGCACTGAATGAATGGTTATAATGATTGGTTTCTAGATACCTTTCTTTTTTACTTATGGGAAAAAAATACTGGGTCACTAATAAAATGTGATTGCATTAATTTACGTACCTAAATACGTATTATTAATCTTAGTGCCATATTCATTTCTATATAATTTTCTATCAGAACTGTAACGTTAACCAAACAAACCAACTAACTGTGACAGATAACTTTTTAAAATAGTTTTAATTTTGTGTAAGTATATTGCATATTGCAGTCCACTGCTGGACGTAGGCATCCTCATTCAGCCACCATCAATTAGTAGTGGAGTAGACTGCAATAGGCTGATTGATTGATTGATTGAAAGTATATTGCTATCTTGAATATTGTAAATAAAAAAGTAACAGAAAAGTCCCTTATAAAGAGAACTGTACTGCAGGAATCTTATGAATATCACAAATAGAAGCGGATTGGGATGGATGTGTATGCCTGGGGAGTTTCATTGAGCAATACTTGCGATTAATGTTTAGTTAACCTGCTGTACATACACCCGCGTCCTCTGATTCAAATGCAGATTTGACTCCTAACTATATTTTGAAATATTTCATGTGTAAAAAATTTTGGTTGGGTTTGGTAGAGCTAGTAAATATAAAAAAAACAAAAGACAAAATATAGTTAGGAGTCAAATCTGCATTTGAATCAGAGGACGTCGTCATCTAATTTATGTTTGGTTATATTGAACTACATAATAAATAAATAACGAAACAGTTCTATGTCTTTGCTTAAGGGCGTAAAAAAAATAGGAGAAAAAAATAAATAAAAGAAATACAAGAATGCTTTTCTTATCCTTTAAAAAAGCAATATAAAATATCAGTATAGAGACTTTTATTATTCATAACCAACTTTCTAAAAGACTGTCTGAAATTAAAACATTTCCTGTAAAAATTCTTACTAAGTTATTCGTCTTAGCTAATTGACTAACTTCAGCTTTTGATCTAAAGTTATATTTTTTTCGGAAAGTCCAGACTGAAACCTATCTAATCAAAAGTTAAAAGGGAATTTATTATCCCCATCTATTTAATTCCTGTTAAAAGTTAGTTAACTGCGTTATTTATGATAAAAATATGCATCCCTAAGCTTTTATTGGGTTTGGTCACTCAATGACAACTTCTTGCTAATTCGTATTTTTTGTACTTATATACGTGCCGTAAGAGAAGCGATAGGATTTTCAGGGCTTTTCTTATGCACGTGATGTCGTCAAACAAAATAATAAAAAACGAACAACTCAGGTAAGTAACTAGGTATATCAGATAAAATGTATTTTTCAACTTCTACGATTTGATGACACCATAAAGATGTTTTTTCAAAGAATAATAACCAATAGCCTGACGATGGAATGTTCTTTTATTTGTTCTCTTTACTCTCGCACATGAGGTAGTCAAGCAAGATCCTTAACTCGATAAAAGCAATAAAACCAATGTTTCTTATGGCAAATGGCAATGATTGGCAGTCTGACGCTTGGAGCAACTTTTCCATTTGCGACGACTAGACCGCATTATATTACTCGTTCATGTCGAAATATTACTTTTTCACTTTGCACCTTTATTATGTCTGTCTCGGTGGTCTGGTATTATTAGCGTTCGAATCTCGTTTTTGAAGTTCTGGGTTTGAACTTAGATGGAAACATTGTTAAAACAAAATATTTTTTACGACTGTTCTTAGTTTGGTTCCTGATTGTGACGTCCCTGACAAAGGCCACAACGACCGGTCGGTATTGCGCTGCCCGCATCCAGCGGTTTCCCGCGACCTTCAGCTCAATATTATTAGCACCAAGCTTTCTGAGGTTACTTGTCGTTAAAGTTGACTGTCAATTCATTTCTCACCGAAGTTATAAAATAAAGCGAGGTTGAAATCAAATAAACGTCACGCACGTTTGTCATGTGTCACAGTCATCTATTTTATTAGCAAGCAAGATTTCTTCTACAGAAATAATTCTAAGTTAAATTGCTTAAAATTCTTGTGCTTTAAAATAGTTAATTTAAGTATCGAAATAATTCTGCTGCAGCATCCTCGCCGACCCTCGTATACAGCCTGTATACAGGCTATTGAAGACAGACAAACAGGGATGTGTGATATGACTTGACAGGCTATCTATCTAGTATACTACCTTTTTGACTATTTTTTTGTTTACCAAAAGAAGGATTTTCGACGAAACTTATTTACTTATTGGTAATAATTTATTATTTTGCGTCTCGATTTCTTGAGTTACTTGTGCCTTAGTATTTATTTGTTGCTACATATATGCCTATATGCTTACTAGCCCGTGAATGAATAAATCAAACACCAATAATAAACATACTCATCCTCGTTTCGGGATTCGTACATTATTCGTATTCAACATATGTCATCCCAGAGGGGTATTTCGCGTCGAAGATAAATTCCGCGCAACTTACTGCGAAGTCGATTTTCTTACGAAACTTCGGCTTTGCAAGTGATGTATGGAATTGGTTTTAGAATAACAAGTGACATTTAATGAAATCGTACTTGTTTTTCATTAGGCTGTATTCAAGTGTGTTGTGTTTGTGTTGTGGTAGTTCTTATTAATGAGTCGTATTATAAAATAAACTGCTACGATGTTATCACTTCACGGGACAAAATAGTTGAAAGAAACAAGATTTAATTGTATATTACGATTAGCAACATTAAGTGTTATCTTTATTGTAAGTGTTTTAAAAATCATTAAATTATAAGATTTGTGAAAATTATTCAAACTTTTCATCACAAATCTGCATCTGCCTTGTGTGGCAGTAATGAGGAGACCATCAAAATATTTAGAATAATGCAATCATTTAAATCTTTCTAGTTCTTTCAAGCCTGTGTTGCATATGGCTTTACCTATATATTTACGCTGATCATGAAGATTTATTATATTTGGTAATACATGATAAATCGACGTAGCGATTGACATCGTTAACATTATCAGCGCGTTCTATAATAATATTATATTACTAGTAAGATATAGTTATTCGTTAGATATTGTATCACGATCATGCATTATATTGCTCTGACAGATGCTACACGTGATACAATAGACCAACATTATGAACATATGAACGTGCATGTTATGTCGATATGAGTCGATATGAAATATTAATAATAGTGAGCTCTGCGAATGACGTCACGCTTACGATGTTCAAAAGATCAGCTTCCTTTTGTGTATCTCAAGTATTGTGCCCTACTATTACATAAATACTCGTTTATTTTCTAGTTATGATCGTTAATAGCTAGGTAAGTATAAGACCATAGCAGGCTATTTTTTATTTAGTAAACGTTAAGAGAAATTGTGTTGGAGATTTTCAAAATCTACGTAATCTATTCTGTCTAAAAGTTTAAAAAAAGTAATGTTAACATGGTATACAATATAATGTAGGTTTATTCCTGCCATGAAAGTTTGCAAAAGCAAAAATCTATAGGTTGTGGAATTTTTACATAAATAATATCTTATCTGTAATTTTAAAGTTACAACAGTATTGTAGCTAATGAATAAATAGTATTATCAAAATTATTCACTTCTTCATGTTCATTACAGTTTTATATCAATTCTAAAGTCAGGCAGACTACAGGATGCTTTTCAAATGAACAGATGCCTACTATCATCTCTGTTAAACTAGACAAGAAATCAAACATGTATCTTCCGCAAGACAATGTGATTGTGTTCGGTTTGGCATGCGGGATGAAAGCCCGACTCAATTAAAGTTGCACTGTAGTAGCGATATATAGGAGGTCATGCTTGGTACGTCGGACCTGTTGTTTGTAGATAAACTATCTATCTGACTTAGTAATTATAATATGTATGTACAATTTGATGGAGATAAGTTGTGGTAAATATAATATTTGTATTGTATTTCATTTATTTCACATATTATAAATTCATTCTTGTTGGTAACAGTCATCTTAAAAAGTAATGTTAGGTAATTGATTGCTACTTGAGCGTGAAAAAAGATTAGATGTCCAAGAAAATATTTTGCGCAAATTAGTCTTTTATTGAAAAACTAAATTGCTACATTACTGTCTTGAGCACCATTGCTGAAGAAAAACTTCGACCCATATAAACTTAATACATAGTCTTACCTACAAAGTTTTTATTTTACCGCAAAATCCCCACCGGAATTCGAAATTGAAGAAGATAAACATATTAAAAGCCATAAGTAAGAAAGAATTCACCATAATATGCCTTAAAGTCCAGTTAATGCTGGACTTGGAGTATGTGCAGTATCTGATGAACAGATATTGCTGTTTTTTCGTATCTACATATATAATTGGCATCAAATAAGTTGCAAGGGTGAGGAGTTGGTTGGTTGGTTGGATAACTTCAAGTTGGCGGTGCCTCGGTATTTCAAACTTGTAGCCATTTATGTGTTGGCAGCATCGTTTGTCTTCGTTGCATGCACTCTACAAATTTTTGCTTTTCTTGAGTTTTAGGGGGGTAAATTTCTTTAAAAAGTTTTAGCATTATATTGTTATTGTCTAAAAACTCAGGGTTCCAAACTTTAAAATTCTACAATAATTATTTAGTGAAATTCTCATGAAAATTAAAACGATGAACTTTATTTCACAGTCTGTATCTTCTCTTAATATCAGTAAATAAGTCAGCTACCTAAATATAGTCGCATTTAGCCGTTTATTCCTGATACACTAAGTTTTTTGCGGACAGTCAAATCTTGCGACTAAAGGTAACATTCAGAGACGAAACTAAGCTAATATTGTTCTTAGAAATAATGTACTTAAATTGGGAAACTTAGACTTACAAATATTATCCGTTTTTGGAGCTTTATTGCTCAGTTCGATATTTTTTTGAGCATTCTTAGCCAAGTTTGGCTCGGAGTATCGCCCTAAATGCCTGCCTCTATTATTATGCGTCAACAATTAATTTCCGCGACCATTCGGCAGTTGTCTGAACTTATATGAACACTAGCGGTCCGCCCGCGGCTACGCTCGCGCTATGTAAGATTTTCCCGTGAAAATAACATTTTTCCCAATAAAAAGTATCCTATGTGTTAATCCAGGTTACAAACTATCTTCATTCCAAATTTCGTCCAAATCCGTTCAGTAGTTTAGGCGTGAAAGCGGCACAAACATCAAAACATCCAAACATCTAAACATATTTTCACATTTATAATTAATATTAGTGTGATTTGCGGAAACTTAAACAGTAACTCGGTGTCAACTCCCACACTTAAACTTCCAACTAAATCTCGACGATTAACCCATTTCAGCTGTTTTCACGCTAAGTGGCGGCAGAGACAAATGGGTAAGTTTGCTAAATGACCGATTCTCCGCACTAGCCTGCCACAGTACCTTCACAAAGGCAGTGAGGGAGTCAGGGAAGCGAAGCGACGACTAATGGCTCACACTTTGCTTAAATCGACGTCACATGCTTTACACGTACGCTAATGCACTGCACTGCCTCTTGAGCTTCTGAGCATGAATTGAATAATAGTGGTTAAGTGACAATTTAAATGCAATAACAATTGAGATGTACAAACGCACTCAACAGTGCAGTTGAGAAAGTTTTAGATCAGTAATTGTATGTAGCTGTGTAAGAACGTCGTCGGTAGTGTGGTGGATATCCACGTCTTCCAGACTCGGATTTGATCCCCACCACGTACCATCATCATCATCGTGTGGGTTGTAAGGCCAACAACCGACCTGACAAACCGAGCCACCAAAGGCCACTGACTTGGCTCGTGTAACGACTAGATAGTAGCCGGGACCAACGGCTTAACGTGCCTTCCGAAGCACGGAATCATTCTTTTCGGACAATCAGGTGATTCAGCCTGCAATGTCCTAACTAAACTGGGGAAAGTTTCGCAAAGAGATTTTTACTTGACAGTGTCCCCACTGGGAATCGAACCCGGAACCTCCGTAATGAAAGGCGAAATCTCGACCTCTCGGCCACGGAGGCTGTTCCACGTACCAATTTTATTATTGTGAATTTTTAGTTCATTAGGTGCGTTTATTCGACGCCCTCTTGAGAATACCTGCGCACACACCAGCGAAAAATTAATGCAATCCCAAATTTGGGCCAGCGCCGTGGTCGATGAAAGCCTGATCGCTCTAATTCAGGGTAGGCTCAAGCCTCTTGGTGGGGTCGTATATGAGCCGTTGATGAAATAGTTATATTGTTGTGCGAATATCTTTTTTCCGCGTTAAAAAGTAGCCAATGTCCGTCCTTGGGTACCAAACTACCTTTGTACCCAATTTCATAAAAATCGGTTCAGTTGATGGGCCGTTTATATTAGCATAGTATATTATTAGTATTAGTATGATTCCCATTTCTGCTCTCCACTATAATTATTTTTTCTGCTGCTCAATTTCATTTGGATATTTTGCCCCGACATTTGAGTAGATACTTAATTATGGTGCTGGTAATGAAATAGAAGCCATTCCATTACTGTCTGTGTTCTGAATAAGATAGTGTATTTAGTTAGCAGTAAGTATTTCTTGCTTTGTCTTTGGAAAGATACTAGAAATATCTTTAATTGCCATGTTAGTGCTGATTTTATAACTATACCTAAAAATGGATCCTTTCATTTACCAGCTACAAAAGAAACCTAAGCGGCGGCGCCGGCGTTTGAAAATAAATCAACTTACTATGGGGAGGCCTATGTTCGGTCAGCTGGATGTGATGTCTTTCGGCTGAATTGATGATGACGATGGTGAAATTATTTATCTTATCTTCTTATCTTATCTCTAGCCTATGCTGTCCCACTGCTGGGCAAAGGCCTCTCTTTTTTCTTTCCACCCTTCTCTGTCTAGAGCATCGCTAAGCCAGGTCTAGGATTTTTTTTTAGCTCAGTACACAATAAAAATTTCGACTCTAAATTTTCGCCAAAACATTGATCACAAAATCATGAAACAAACTCTCTCTAATATATCACGGTGCGGGCGACAGGACAGGTCAAAGTAATTGCGCATGAAAAACGTGAGCGTAGTAAAATTTATCGTCTATAATTTTGTTTATACGAATCCTGAATACAAATAAGAAATAACTAGGCGTTAAGGAAAAGGAACACGCAAAGTTTTGATGACTTCACCGGGTTTACGATAACTCGGTGTCTGTCTTGTGTGTGTAGTGCGAGCGCTGGAGCGGGGGCGGTTTATGCGAGACAAGTACGAAGTTTGCATTGTCGTTGAGTTAGATTTGCCGTGATATTTCCTTTTAACTTCTTCTTCATTGGGCTTTCTACAGCTTGAGCTGTGTGTTATTGTATCTTGATTGAACATTCAATCTAATTCACGCAAAGTGTGTCCTAAAAAGACCTAAGAAGACAGCGGTCACAAACATTAGTACTGATATGCACAATTGTTAAGAGATTTCGAACGCACCCTTAACTTCATGCCATGAATTGAACTGTCACTGTCAGTGATTGATAAATTTCGTCACTTCACTTCCTTCTGGCTCTTGTGGTGTTTGTTTTGCGTTGCTGAAGTCTGTTCTGCTATGAGCTACTCGTATAAGTAATGAAATGTAAATTACTTATATTTATAATCAGCTCAGTTTTTATATCGAAGGGCTCGAAGTGCTCGAATCCACCCTGAATGAGGACGATTAATCGACTACGCTACCCTCATACAAACAGTACAAAGAAAAAACAGGGCATTTAATATCAGCCGACACCATTGCAACGTTAAATTTTGAATCATAATTAGAATGCTCATAAGAATAATAATATCTGCTATGATCTTGCAACCTATTTAAAAATATGAATTAGATCAAAGTGGTAATAAAAAAATCACACTATAAGTAATATTATAAATGTGAAAATATATTTAGATGTTTAGATGATTGGATGTTTGTTCCGCCTTCACGCTTAAAGTACTCAACGGATTTAGATAAAATTTGGAATGGAGATAGTTTGTAACCTGGATTAACACATAAGATACTTTTAAAGGGAAAAACTTTTATTCCCACGGGAAAATCATACACAATGCGAGCGTAGCCGTGGGCGGACCGCTAGTAACTAAATATTTTAACCATTTTCCGATATTGATATCGCGACAAGTGATAAGTTGGTCAAATGTCCTAAATAAACCTTTTTATTGTCCTAAATTAATCCTACATGAAACTGTATTGCTTATCCATACTCAAATCTGAATAGATATAAAAGGCACCTAGGTATGTACCGTTTTAAGGAAAATACGGCAAAACTTACATAATTCTTTCTAACTTTTCTCAATTCCGGCCCTCGCAATAAATTACTCGGTAGGGCAATAGGTTATACACATTGATATTACAAAATGTATAAACTACTAGCTTTCCGCCCGCGGCTTCACCCGTGTTAAATGAGTATTTCCGCGTGAAGTGTTTTACCGCGGTAAAAGTAGCCTATGTCATATACTAAGGCCTAACCTAAATATATGCCAAGTTTCATCCCGATCCATCCAGTGATTCAAGCGTGATTCGGCAACAAACATCCAAATTTCGCATTTATAATATTAGTAGGATTATTTTCATTAAGCCTTGAAAATATTCATCATCATTATAATATTCTCCAGGTTATATTTCAAAGAGATCATGTTCATCTAAGTCAAGGGCTTTTGTTCCTAGGGAGTTTTCGACTGGTTAGTAAAGAGTAGATTTCTGTAAAAAGCAAATGTGATAAAGACTTGACGTAATAAAATTCACAACGTAACAAAAGTATCGCATTATAAGCCTAAGTAATTACTTATAGGGAGTGATAATGATTTTTGTAGTAATATCTATACGCATCGAAAGGAACCTATCTCTACAAGTACGACAATTTACAAATTCCGTCTCATGAGACACAAATCCCTTTTTATCTGTCAGCAGAATCGGGTCCACTCTTTTTCCTGTTTCGCCCGTAGGTTCCGCCGCCCTTTGTTTTCATTTTTCATCCCGGGATCCTCAGTCGTAATCAAATTGAAGCATTTTACAACCCAAATTACTTTGAAATAAAAATTTTCAGCAATTCATTGCCAGCATTCTCTGTTTTTTACAAAAATTCATAAAGTAATTACACAAAGGCACAGTTTTCACTCTTTGTCGTTTGCAAAATGTGTGAGCAATAAATGTAATGTATTAGGTCTTTTTCTTTGTAACAAAAAATACAGCTGAATCACAAATACTTTACCTAAACACAATAACTGAGCAAAAGAAAACTTTGTCGGGGTAGGAAAAATAATGTTCTATTTTAATAAAATAATATTCCGATTTTCGTCGTAACTTTGTGGGGAGAAATCTTTGGTGGACGGTCATAAAATAACCCTCTATACATGGCAACCAGACCGTGTCAAATGTTGTTTGCGTTGAGACTTGTTATTTGGTATCTTAACCTCAAATTTATATTCATCTCTTTGTGAGACTTTCCCAAGTTTGGTTAGGACTTTTCAGGCTGAATCACCTGATTGTCCGAAAAGAAAGATGATTTCGTGCTTCTGAAGGCACGTTAAGCCGTTGGTCCCAACTACTACCTAGTCATTACACGAGCCATTTCAGAGGCCTTTGGCGGCACTATAACACTGACACTAGGGTTTGTGAGGTCGGTTATCGACCTTACAACCCACACGATGAAGAAGATTATATTTATTGAAGTAAGAAAATAGCCTCGATTCGGGATGTCACGCTTTAAGGTAGTCCGTCCTTTTTACCTTTTAAAGATTGAAAAGGGGCAGGAGATGGCCATCCTAATATTAGAGCTGTCAAACATCGAATTTGAACCTTATGGCCGTGTCGATTGCACAATTTTAGAGAGCACTTAAAACATGCGACTTAAAATCTCTTCAACTGACAGCTATGCCCTTATTTTAAGTTATCATTCGTTCAAATTAATATCATTCGTTCATCACCTCTCTGTCATTGGTCATAAAAACGAAAAGGATAGCTGGATTTTAAAATTAGAATTGGAGCATGACATCCCGAATCGAGGCCAATAATGCGCAAAAGAAAATTGTATAAAATCGGTAGAGCTGTAACAGTGTATGTTATATCTAAAACCAGTGCTGGAAGTACAGATAACAATTTGAAAGCTCATATTGTAACCCTTCGGTCCAAGATTATCTTGAATTATTAAATTCTTCTAAATCACTATATCCTTACAAAAACCCATTCATCATCATCATTAACCTAGCCTTCTATCGTTGCAGCATTTTCCATGTCACCTGGTTGTCTTTACGTCTTGGTACAGTGTCAGTGGCTACAGCGCCATTCTTTCATTATAAAACCCATTACTACGAGTTATTTCCCACCTATACGCAATTTTGGCTTACCATTGTATCTGTAAAATGTCAAGGTTTTGGCAAGCAAAATTTTTCAGGAAAATAACATTCAGTTTCTGTTATAAGCCAAGTAATTTCTACTCTTACATGGGCAAGAGTTTCACTATTCTGTGCGTTCAAACGAATCTTTCTGAATCAGCTGACCATGTCTTCAGGGAGGTCCAACTTTTCCTTTTATTACCTTGTTATGTAGAAGAACGAGATAGTGAAAGGAACTAGTAGCTTGAACTGTAGGAATGATAGTCCATTTAGTCAACTTTATTAGAAGTTTCATTGAATGCGTTTCGATTCTGCACTGAACTTTCACAGCACTTTTATTGGGTATTTGATTTTAGGTTTCATCATAAATCTATTGTTTCAGCTTAACTAAAACCATCAGAATGCAAAATGATTTTTGTTTGAATTTGGTCTGTGCAATACCAATAAATTTGAAAAATGAAATTCAGTAAAAATGATGCCGTTTTTTTCGCTGTAGTCTTTTATCATTAATTTATTCGTTTGTTCTTTATTTTTTTTTCAAAAACAATTTTCAGGCACTTTGCACTTACATGAATCCATTTTAAAAAGGGACTGCCAGCCAATGCATTTGAATGTTCGTAAAATATGGACCGGAAGAACAATATTTTACCTTTAATCAACAGGCATAGCTTCAAAACTGACAATGTAATAAATAGCGCTTTTCATTTATCGGTAGAGCTTGTCTAGGCTGAAATGACGCGCCCCACTACCGCATTTACACACACAATTTTTATGTTTTAGGTTTTAGTTTTTCAATTTGACCATGATGTAGGCATACAGATCGTAGTTCACGTAACAGTCGACGCTCCCACACAGATGTCGTTGTCGATATTGCACTTGCACATCTGTAGGGTGCGTCATTTCAAACTAGACAAGCTCTACCTTCTTTCAAATTGACATTTTAGATGAATTTTACTGGATAAAGGCGTGTTTTTTGTGTATCTTTACTTTTATTGCTTTAAACTGTCTTTATCTACACGATATCTAAGTCGGAACACTGACTTTGATAAATATCATTTTTTTCAATGACTTACTCGCTGTGAGTATAAAAAAACCTTACATGTTGTCATGCGTGCCCGGTAACCTGTACACAGGACCTAATCGACGCTACCCAATCCGCCACCACCGTCCAAATGGCTACGTTCTGGGTTGTAACAATAAAAAGTTAGAGAAGGGGAGAACATCTAACTTTAAATGCAAAACTATAAGCGACATGGAACCTACCAAAACTTCAGCGTAGTGGGCCACGGTAATGAAAACGCTACCACATTCACGTCCCCAACTAGACGAACATTCAAAAGGGGCGGAAGAATAATAACTTTTCAGCGAGTAACCTCCGCGGGGTTTCCCATGCCCCCTTTCCGCGTAGTTGGCGACGCAGCCAAGACCATCCGGCCAAGTAGAACTACTGACTGACCTATATCTAGCACTAGGACAGCACTAGTACAGTTAGCGTCAAATCTAAAAGAGCAACGCAGGTAATTTTTAAATCCGTACAAAATATGTAAAAGAAATATCCGATTTGTTTTTAGCTTATAGCATTATATTTTTAGAACAATAATAGTGATTATTATAAGCTCGAGCCATGTTAAAAAAATATTACAGATCTTTTAGAATTGGCTTACAAATTGTTTTCAGTTTTCTCTTTTATTTTTTATATAGTTTGACTGAATTACATTAGTTCGAAATATGCTTTAAAAAAACTCGTATTTTTTTTACTTTTACTCATTGCAGGTAGTTCGACGGTGCGTATCAAAACTAATAAGGGGGGCAAAAAATAAAATATTACACCAGAACTTAAGTACTTGTTACGTTATTTTAATAATGCTGACTGTACTCTAATGTCAAACACGAACACGGGTACGCCTACTTGCAGTTGGTGTAAAGTTTAATTGAATTTCTACTTGGATTTGTGCTTTTGAATAGCCTTGGCTTGGTGTAGTTTAATCTGGTGTTTTTTTAATAATTACATGTTAAGTTTTAAAAAAATACAGAACTTCATATTCGTTGACAATTTTGTAAGTTACGTAGCATAGTCTAAAAAAATGATATTGCCTCTTCTACGGGCGCGACGTAACGGCGGAGGCGCGGTTCTTATATAATAACAAAACTTTACATAAGATATAATTTTTGTACCATCTACCCTGCTATAATCTGATAAAGGTATTTTAGTTAGATACACACTCGAAATCAATGAATCCGGGTCGTCTGAATATAGATAGGTACAGTGATAAATACATTTTATTGAAAGTAATAATAACTGAGCCCGCGGGCTGAGTGGTTGTGGGCTGAGTTGACCCGGGAGGAAATTTAGAACAGGGACGAACATATAACATTAATACTTATTTATTTCACTAAGCTAGTATTCTTAGTTACCGAGATTTTCATAATGTATCCGACCGATTCGGTGCTCTTGAGTGTATAAACTCAACAATAAAATCAACTCCTGACACTAGTATACACGATCGTAAACATACAATTAAAACGCTTAGCTATTTGTTTAAAGAATATCACTCATGCTTAAAAATATTACCTATTTATAAAATACAGTACAATATTTTATCGATACTTCAGAAACAATCCTCGAAACGCTTTCAAACCAGTTTCAATGAGCGAGAAACACGTGTCAAATGTAGTGGAACGAAAACACTTATCGGTGGCTAAAAATATCTGAAGATACGGATGAAAGTAGTGGATTGTGTAGTCCCATCCCGGGAAAGGTTAAATGACTTGTAAGTACATCTTTTTGTGTGAGAAAGTAATGGTAGCCAAAAATGTTTTTAGAACAGACAGAGACCAATGATGGTCGAAATTTTGACCCATAAATTAAGAATTATGTGTATGCAACTTGTAATTTTTCAGTCGAGTTTGGTTTGACATTACGGAGGATCAGGCTTTGAACCCCAGGGTACCCTTGTTCATGCAATGAAAGCCATTGGTGGCTCGATAATTCTGACACCAAGGTTTGTGGGGTTAATTTATCAAGCATAACGGTGGTAATGAATCTTTAGTTTGCATTCATATTCGTAAATTATCAAAACTTGCTTTAAGCGTACTTATTACGCTAACATAATGAGTAACATTTTTGGGAAATAACCCTTAATTTATACCTTTAGTTCTTAAATAAGCTTATTCGGTGAAAGTTTATACGAAATCGTATAGCGTGAATGCAAACCCTCTTCTAATATTACCCATGAATAAATCCGAAGCTGCGGTAAAGGTGCTCCGATGAACGTCTTCGTGGTTTCGTGAAGACACAGAATATATAATAGTACGAAGGGTAGGGAACTGAGAGGATGGGACTTTACGACTGTGACGGGGCAAAATAAGTCATAACTTGGGCCAAACTGCGGCTGGGGCAAACATAAATAAGACGTGAGACGGGCCTATTTATTGACACTATTCTAAGCTACTCGTCAAATATTTTATTGAGAATTATAGGCAATTCATACATTCGCCTTACCGTCTACAGTATTGCTACTTGAATATCAAGTAATATGGATTAATAATAATAATAAATAATAAATAAATAAATAAATATGTGGGGACATCTTCACACACGGCCATCTGATCCCAAACTAAGCAGAGCTTGTACTATGGGTACCAGACAGCTGATATACATTACATAAATAGATAAATACATACATATATAGATAAACAACAACCAGACACAAGGCAAACACAAGTGCTCATCACACAAATGTTTGCCCTGGGCGGGATTCGAACCCGCGACCCTGTGCGTCGGAGGCAGATACACTACCACCTGGGCTACGGAGCCGTCTTAAGCTTTATTAACTATAATTTTAAATTACGTAGGTTTAGGCGTTACTTTCCCGATTCTGATAAAAAAAAAACTGTTTTTTTTATAGTTGGCTTTACAGTTCTAAATGATTAATTCATTTTGTCGTTGTTTTTTTATGGAGTAGTTTTACCATATTTTCGGGGGAAACTTTACAACAAAAAATAATGCAATAAATTTTTACATGCTAATGGAATATTTCAAACCCCGTACAAACGTTATCTACTAACAAATACGCATTTCTATAAGGAATTATTCTGATAATTAACATGTGATGAAATGTATACATTGTTTGAATATGCAAAACGTTGCCATGATTTGCGAACTATCTAAAGACTGCGGCGGTGTCGACTCATCAGCCGAACACTATATTGAATGTAACAATGTAAATAACTGCGGCTAGAACCCTTGTTACAGTACTGCAATTCGGCTCTAAATTGAAACAGAAATTTGCAAATGTAACTAAGCATCGTAAACAAAATGGAGACATCGCCAAGATATTTACTTAAGTGATAACTAAGAGTACAAACTCCTGACCTAATTTCTGTGCCAAGATATTTTTTAGATTTATTTTTCTTAGTAGAAAATACACTTTGTCTTGTCTTTCTTTTTTTACTTTAACATAAATATTTGGCTGGACAAAGTAAAGAAAGAAAAATTTTCGGGATTATGCCGCTATACATCGTTTTATTGCCTAAGATTACGAAGAAACGGGTGAAGTCACATAAAAAATCTTCAAGTAATATATCGTTTGGGGGGACAACACGAATGGTTTTATAAGATTATGGTGCACTTGAGATTAATGCTGTAATATATGGCCGCCATTATGACGGTAATGTTTGTGGAATTCTGTATTTTTATTTAAAAAGAAACTGAGGATAAAGTATAAGTATTTCCATAAAAAAACTATTTTTCTCCGACACGCTCGAAAATGTCATCATTTTTGTAAAAAAACAGTACGCGAAGTGACTCATTTTTGGACGAAATATTGCCCCAAACAAAACAGCGGCCGGCAATGTGCCCTCAAACGGCCTAGGCCGGCAAAGTAACTTTCGTTCAGAAATTTCAATGTTTTTGAGTCTTTTGTAGCATACTCTTCATAAGTTTTAATGTTCCAAATTCAAATTTTATATGAATCGTACATGACTCGTAGTAATTTGAGTTGGCTGTATGCTCTGTATGACACTGGCACAAAATAAAAAATAAAAAGTGTACAATATGGCGGTTTGTTTGTAATTTTCGCCGCTTTTATTTTTATCGTACTATGTATTTACGAGTATTTTGTTACTTATTTTTCATGATGGAGTTAACTAATCATTGAATTGGGGAAATATTATGACAATGAATGGTTCAAGAAATCAAAGTAGAAAGTAATAAAGATTAAAACTTATAAGTTTAGTGCGATACAAGTAGACATCTAAATTCAAGGTACCACAATATTTTTAGTATTTGGTAATTTCCTCGCATATTTCAGAGAAAAGCACTATACAAGCCTTGGCCGCAATAACTCTTGCTGGACTCGTACACAATAAAAGTCCTCGCCTGCGCCTCGGACTTTAAACGTGCCCTCGTCCAGCAATAACTAATTTTGCAGCCGCGGCAGTAATGTACTATTATCAGCATACTAACATGCAAGTTCCTTGAAAAATTACAAATTCCGCATCTTGTCCGCGCCCGCTATTCTACCATTTGGTAGAAATAGCGTTAAGGTCCGTACAAAAAAATAAAAAATAACTTCAACTCTGCGTTCTTCTTTTCATCATGGAATACAATTTATATACGTTGAAGAATACAATATATGTATAAATAACAGCCCAGACTGTCCCACTGCTTGGCAAAGGCGTCCCTCTTTTTCCACTTATCCCGGGCAGGAAATAAAATAATGTATTGTAATAATGTATTGTATTGTATAATAAAATTTTCAAGTTTGAAACAAAACTTAAACAAATAGACTTTTAAAACTTCAAATTTTAATACACTCGACAGCAAAGACCTGGGTCGGGTATAGAACACACCTTGAAAAGCGTAATAAAATGTATTCGCCACTTTATAATTTATTCTTCAATGATTACATAAAGAAAAAATATGCCAACCTCATCTTAAAAAAAAAATTAGAAAATCGAAATTAGCTTATTTTTGTTAATTGTTTATTTTTTGTGTTACTTGCTAGCTGTTGTTACCGTGATTATGCGGTTTGTCCTGGTCATGCGGCAGATCCGCATAGAAAGGTCCCATTTTTATGTTGCCATTTTTGATGGCATAAGTTAACACCAAGAAATCCTATTGCTATCATTTGAAGTGTGTTTAATTGTCTATTAAACACAATTTAATTATTTCTTAGTTTCAGAGATTTTCAGGTAACTACCTGTTTTCATAAATGACCCGGATTCATTGCCGCAGCTGTCGAGTGTAGTTTCTACTATAATTTTCTCCAAAACTTACATTCCCGCGGCGCAGACGCGTCGTCGCCAAATGCGTCATTAACTTGGTGATACAAAATTTACGAATATCCTCTTATGGCGTCAGGTATGTTATATTCTGTGTCTGTTAATGATAGCTTGTTAAGGGTTTCTTTAAGGCCTTATTAATGGCCAATGTCAAGGCTGTCTTATTTTACATGCGCGTGAGAAGTTTTATGATTTTGTTCGCTGTGGGAGAACTATAAAAATAGCATTACAATAATCGATAATTTTATGCGAAATAAAAAAAAAACTGAATTGACAGCGCGTTTTAAAGGAAAAAATAGTTTTTTGATTCACAAAATTGTATCTGCAATCTGAATATTCAAGATACAACGAATTATCTATTGTAGCTCGTTGAGTAAATAATACTTTTGAAGAAGCATCTGAAAGTACTCATGGTGAAATGTCAGGTTGTGTTTATTTAGTGTGAACTTGCACCGGACGACGACGACGGGTGGAAATTTATATTTCGGAAGCGTTGTGCGCCAAATACTCGTGTGCCAAGTGTTTGAAACTAGTTTTAGTAGTTCTGACATAGTATAGAAGTTTAGTCTTTAAGCGCGATTGGAGGTTAACCATTTCTATTTAATTAAAAACACCTGACTAAAATAAAATAAATAATCAAGAACTGTCTTTTTAAATGTTCAATTTATTTCTGGCCTAAATTCATGCTAAGTCGGGAAAACATTTTGTGAAACTACAACAAAAATAACTCTTTATTTATCAGCACATTTTTATTCCGCATTTATTTTCAAACAGGATTTCAGGAAATTACTAAACTTGGTTAATATTAACTACTTTCAGTTGGTTAATCTAATTTTGGTCATCATCCATAGATAAATTCTATAACTTGTCTCTTACCAAAGTTGATATTTGTTAACCTATCAATCGATTTATTAGTGATCTTTGTTGACATTACATTAAAAGAAAATAAACAATGACAAATAGAAAGTTTGCAGCACATGTTCGTTACCTGTAAGAACGTTAGCAAATAATATCTTTATCAAGGACCGCTTTGTCACACGAACAAAAACGTATTACAGGGATTAGAAAAAGGTCTTTTCGGTACTTGTTTATAACAAGGAAAGGAAACTGTATCCGTCAACATGGCCCGTATACTGACAACTAAATCCTAACCTAATCCCGTGGCGCGTTCCGATTGTCGTACAAACCGTTCCGACCCACTAACTGGCCAAACCCTTCCTTATTTTGTTGATGTCCAAACTTTGTCCGTCAAAAGGGTACGTTATTCTGTGCTACTTGCATGATGAGAATACTGATTATGTATTTGGAGACGTGAGGGTTTTGGTATTTGATACTTTACTCAGCTTTTTTATAAAAACGTAGCCGTATTTTTTCATCTAAGTACCTATATCTAAAGGGAGTATGTATATGTCACGAATATTACTTTACATAATTGCCTTGCAAAAAAAAACTTATTTTTTATTGGGACATGCCTATATAAAATTGTGGTACAATAACGATATTTTTAAAACAGCATTTTCATGTTTACTAAAAATAGTTCAATTTATCTGCCTGTAACGGGCCGTTGATGATGATGATGTTATTTTATTTAACGTCATGTTGTAGAATTTTTTTAATATACTAAAAATAAACACAAACAAAAAAGTACTACAACATAATGCCTTCCACAAAGACACGGAGTAGGTACTTAAGCCGTTGAATTATAACTTTAGTACCTACGAGCTCACTTAGCCTTTGGCACGGAATCGCGGAACGCTATTTCCTACAGGAAATTGACAGCGGCTTCGGCACCAATCTGAGCTTTCTCCACGCAAGAAATATCTCGGGAAAAGATTCCCTGGATGTGTCGTGTCACGCACGCTTTCACAGCTCCACGATACTTTTTGCTCATATCATAAAAAAATAACAAGCAGAGATTGATTGAGACTTTTTCATTCTGATTTACTATTTCTTGTTCCATTCCGCTGTATTATTATTCAATTTTCTTGGAAAATATGTTTGTTTGTAATAGATCGGTGAGATATAAAAATGACGAAGTATCCCAAACACAGACAATATCATATTTATTTTGTAAAAAAAAGACACTCCACCACTTTCATTATGAAATCCGAACGCAAACCGGACAAAACATTTATCACCCTAATCCTACTACGAGAAAGTAAAATTGATTCTTTATCCGAAGCTTATTTTAGGTAATATTTCGTTCTTTTTGGCTTTTCCTTTGCAAGTTGCAACGTTACGAGAATATTTAATGCCGTTTAAATGAAAATAAATTTAAAATGTACAAGCTCAATGCGTTTTAATTATAGTTACATTTTACAGTAAAATAGCCAAAAGGAGTCTTAAAATAACTGAGAAGATAATTTTGAAATAACAAATACTTTTCCCTGAATTGCTAAAGTCATTGTGCTTCAAAATAGTCGAATTAAATTTATTTTAAGTATTACAGTACGCTTTGAATAAACGTTGTATTGTTTCAGATTTCGCGCGAGTTTCGCTTGAGAGGACAGCGTTTATTTGCGAGTAACAGGATGGAAGCAATAAGAGAGATCTAGCGGAAAATAGAATCACTTGTAAGCGTGAATATTAGCAACAAGAAAGAATGGAAGTTTGTGTTTAGTAGACGAGAAAGGTGCAGACATAGACAGTTCATAGAAGGTTTGAGGAAAATAAAGATAGTGGTGAAGCTTATGATCTAAATGCCTTATTCAAGAGAAGAGTGCGCTGCTGCAAGCAGGCGCCGACTATGTTCGACTCGACCAAAGGCGCACTGCTTATAGCGCCACATCTGTCTAATAGCTCCTGCTGGATTAACGGAAAAGGCTGGCCTAATACGTTTCCAGCAGCTTCAGATATCATTAAAGCGTTTTTTATATTTGCCCTGTCTATGGCGATAGTCTTTTGCAATTTGGTGCTCATTTGCGTTTTGAATAACAGGCGTTACATTAAATATATTGATAATCAGGTAATGTACCAATCAAAAAAGAGGTTTTTTTTTTATTCACCTAAGCAGATTTCCTTATGGTTTTTTTTGTGATTTCAGCCCAGATATTTGCTCACGTCGTTGGCTTTGAACGACCTGTTTACTGGCATTCTTGTGGCACCAGTGGCTTTATTACCAGCACTTTACAAGTGTTGGCCATATGGTGAGATTTTCTGTCAAATTCAGGTATGTGAATACATATTTATTAATCTACAGACTATAATTTTATCTTCATCAAAGGAAATCCATTTAGTTCAGTAATTTTATTACTATAATTTACAAGTTTGTCGTGAGTGTTACATTATTGTGTATAAATTAAAGCCACATTAAAATTCTTACGAAAATCATAAAATACCGTGTCAAAACGAGAGTTACGAAAATAGCAAAATTAATTTCCCATCAAAATTTCAAGAGTTGTTTAATCCAGTTAGAAGCTAGGCGGAGTCTCTGTAAAACTTTATTTAAACAAGAGATGAAGAGAAAATGAGCAAAGTTGCTTCTCAGAGAAAAAAGTTCTCAATTGAAGAGGGGATGGAAAAGGTAATCGGATACTAAGGGTAAGTTAGTTTATATTGTCAACAAATTTAGAAGTCCGTATGCAAATAGGAAGTAAGTGGAAGTTTAGGGAACTCTTCGAATTAGGACGTGGGTAGATAAAAGAAAGAGACGATAAAAGATAATGTCGATGCATATGGGCATATTGGCAACATAACGTTAAAGACAAATAAATGTGGATACTAGGATAGTATAATACATATGATAATTATTTATATTTCAGTATATTGTTTACACAAAGTCAACATAACTAGTTTAATTGCCATTGCTTTTAAAGTATTCAGTACAAAATATAACATAACCAGTAAAAATATTGCACGCACCCGCACCGTTTTGTTTAAGAAAAATCTGTTTTGAAAATTTATGAAGGAACAATTTGAAAGAATGGGCATTGTTAGCGTCAATAGCGTCCCGCCGAGGCGGTAGTCTGCAAACAATAAAATGTGAAAGTTCTATGGTTACTTGGCCTAATGCGATATAGGCTAATGGTTTACGGTGACCGAGCAGAAACTCGGGGCTGCTAAAGTTTTAGCTTTATAACTTATGCCATCCGCCCTCGGCCCACTGACTCATAATTCCTGCCTTTTGGGAATTTTCCCTCATGTTTCAAGGGTGCCAAGATTCCTTACTCAATTGATACCATTCTTTGACCCAATTTTATTCCTTTGTTCTTACGCTCGCTTTTAATTGCAGGCTCTTTTAAGAGGTGCTGTAAGCCAACAGAGTGCTGTCATACTAGTTTGTATGGCGATTGATAGATATCTGTATCTACTGCATCCAGATACTTATCATAAGCACTCTAGTAAAAAAGTAAGTATGAAAATCTAATTACAATTTATTTGTATGAATGTAGGAATATACAAATAAACCTCCAGGTAGATTTGGAGTGTTATTGCTACTCCAATTATAAGAGGTCCAATTATATGAATTCATACTGAATCAAAGCGTAGATTCGTTTCATCTTCAGCAGGTTTTAATTACTTAACCAGTTTATTTACATTCCTAGTCAATCCAAAGCCGGGTCGTGTTGTTCAAAGACGGCTTTGCTTAATAACACCTTTCTCGCTGTGAAATCTCCCCGAGCCGCTTAAGAAGTTCTAGCGGATTCAAATCTGAGTTCAACATAAAAGCTAGCTTTGTGCACGTTAAAATTAAATGTCACTTTTGGTATACTATTTTATAGTTAGGTCTTAAAAGACAAGGTAAAGTTTTTCCTAAAACTAGTCCTTTGTTTGTACATAAATTTTAAAATGACTGAAATATTCTTCTGGTTGGAGCTTAACAGAAAAAAAAATTCTCCCCATAGCAAAGTGGTGACATAGCCGACGTGGACTTGCGAGAGAGCGAAAGGCACAGACCCCTATAAAATTTAATAATTAAAAAGCAGAAAATGAAAAATAACCTATAAAACCTAACCTATACAATTTATTGACAACGATCACTTTGACAACTTACTTTTACCGTTATCTAATTCTTTACGTTAAGTCAAGGAAGTAAGATTTCATCGTTAGCAATTTCCGTACATCGTGCAGACTATATTGCGTTTATGGGTACTTTAATATCCTTGGGGCGGTTGTTGTTTTCTCTATATGTTTTGTTATTCATTTTGTTGCAGGGTTGCGTATTAGTAATAAGCATAACTTGGATACTCTCTGTGTCCTTATTTGCTATTATGGTGCTACCACGGTCCGGTTATTATTTTAATTCGACTGGGTTGATGGCCTGCGATGTTTTTCACAGTCGGGTTGCTTTCAGGTAAAAAATCGTAATCTTGTTTTTTTAATATTAATAAGCAGACTTGGTATTATTGAATAATGTATTTCATGCATTTTGTTAATTTATGTCACAGGTCAGTATGATTATGATATATCCTAATCCTAATTCCTAGGCCAGTAGCTTTTATTTTAATCTATTTTTTGTTACCTACAGGATCCTTGCGTGTTGTGCGTACTATTTCCCAACGACAATGGCTTTGATGTATTGCTATGGATCAGGGTTTCATGTTAGCAAGAACAGGAGTAAATGCGATGAAGACATCAGACCGAATGGAGTTCCAGTACCTTGCACTAAGGTTTCACATTCGGATCGCGAAACTGTGGTAAATTATTTGGTTTTTGTCATTGTTGTATTTCATAGTTGTTATTTGTTTTTCTACCATTTTAATGGGCCTACTTCACAAATTGAAATGCTTTAGAGATTAATTTTTCTCCACTACAAATAAAATTGAAACATATACATCCCTACGTCTAGTTCTGTCGGTATTGCAATTTTAAAGTGTACCTATTTCACCTCAGCCAGCGAAGCTTGAAACTACGCTACGCCAAGAAAATGTTTCGTCAGTTACGTAGTAAAAGAGAACGATCTTGCTCCCAACTGTGGTTATGACGATATAACTTTTTCAATTAACTTTGCCTGGTTCCTTCGATAAACACTCTTAATTTCACCTAAAATGAACTACATTATAAAGCTTTTCGTTAATTATTTTCTTAACAATCAGGACAATTCAAATGAATTGTACGAAATATCCAACTTTGTAAAAAGAACGAAATTAATATACATTTATGAGGTAAATTGCATCAATAAACGTAAAAATAATTCCGCCGTCCAATTTTCTCGCTGCTTTTTTGCTCGGAAGTAATTTATTTTACGTCTTTCTCAAGTTGTGAAAAAGTTATTAAAGTAATTTTGTCTCCTCTGTAAATACTTACCTACCTGAAGTTTTTATCTGTTTTGATTGCAGTTTGATTTGAACCTATTTCAGCAAACTTATTCATAAATCAAATATTTCATTGATATTTCTCTTTGACAGATTCAAGCTCCAGTAAGACCTCACAGCGTAAGCACATCTCGCACTATGGCAGCTATGTCATTAGGATTCATAGTGATGGTAACACCAGCCACAATTCAAGAAGTCGTCGCTGCTTGCACAGGCTGCAAGGTATAATTTAAACATAAAATAGATGCAAAACCCTCCGTCCAATCTTAAAGATATCGAATAAAATCTCGCACCGATTTCCCGCACCTGCGCGCTATCTATTTGTTTCTTTATTTTATTCCTTCCAGACTTTTATTACTTTTTTCTGAGAAGTTAAATAATGTAATTTGACTTCTTTTTTCAACGAAGATTTATTATTGTAATGTGTTTGTGTTTAACTAGATTGAGAATAATGCGATAAATCTGTTTTCAATTAGGTGCCGCCTACAATAGATTTTATCGTAACCTGGCTGGCGCTCAGTAACAGCTTCTGGAACCCATTTCTGTACTGGCTTCTGAACAGTCACTTCCGACGAATTAGTAATGACCTGCTACAATATTATGTAAGTTTTCAAATATTGGAATAGACGTAAGTACTTTATTTGAGAGCGTCGGTGGTCTAGTGGTTCGGACCGCCTGTTTTCCGTCCGAGAGATGCGGGTTCGATCCCCACCATGTACCAATGTGTTTTATAATTTTAGATTCATAAATGAATTTCATGTACGTTTATTCGACGCTCTTACATCGTGATGAAACCTACACACTCCTGCGAAAAAATTCAAAGGTTGTGTGTATCAACCAATCCGCACTGGGCCAGCGTGGTCGACTAAAGTCTAATGTCCTAATTCAGGGTAAGCTCGAGCCCCTCAGTGGGGACATAATATATGAACTGTTGATGAGGACTTCATTTCGAAAATGTGAATATTTATGAACAAGTCACAACTTTTTAAATTTTTGACAGATTTGCTGCCGGAGAACAAAGTCGTTCCATAGCTACGAGAAACCAACAGGTTGCTGCGGTTCACCAGTTACTTCCGAAGGCTTACATTCTAAAGGGGAGTTTGAAGGCCTCGGGGAAAAATACTGGGGTGAGATATTGGAACGAACGGTTTCATCTTCCTCACTACATGCTATCCAGAAAGCTTGTCACCGTGATCATCACTCTACAGGGTCGTTCAAAGGATGTCGTAATCCAAATTGTAAACGAGATTCAAGATTTTTCGACGGCTATGGCCCAACGGATTATCGACACCTCGACAGATCTGCTTTTCAAGTGGAATCGTGTTCGCGTCACTGCAGAATGAAAAACTCAGACTTTTGTTTGTTTAAGCCGAGTCAAAGTCTTGACTGTGGTCGATCAAGGTCCAACTTGAGTTTGGATGAGGGCAATTTCAATAAGATTTGTAACGGAAGACATCCAGAATTGTGAGAATTGCGAAACTGTCCGGTTTTCGGGCACAGAAGCAATAGTATAGGAATGTATCCAGGGATGGAACACTTTAACTCAAATTTAAAGTGGAAATTTGACGATTCACCAGAAGTGGATGATGAAATGCAAAATCTAGAACAGAATCTAGATAGAATAAGAAGTTTAAGCCACGAGAAAAACTTCAACGGATACTGTATGAAAGAAAATGATAATTTATTGGAAGTTGAAGTGAATGACATCGCCGAAGATGATTCAGATGAAAATAAAGAGTATAGTGGCAATATTCGTGAGAGTTGTGAAGACAAAAGTGAATATGGTTCTATGCATAAGTTTTCCCGGCACTCTTCCTTGTCAAACAGAGAGCTTGATGTTATTAAAGAGAGCTCGAGGAGTTCGAGTGATACAGAAGTGACGTTAACGCGATGACTTCCGAGAGTGACTTTTGATAAAGCAGTGAATGTTGTTCACTTAGATTTATCCCCTGAACAGACACTACAGTGTACTCAAAAGTGTAAGAGACATCCTTAGTTGTTGTGCAAAAAAATTAGAATGCAGTAGATTTAAGTATTATTGTGGACCAGTAGAATCAGGTCTAATTTATACATTATGCTCACAACAAACAATGTTGACTTTAATTAAAAATGTCGAGAAAATGGAACAGGTTTTTAATAAAATACCTAGGTAGTGTAAAAATGTGACCTCTATCAACCACTTAGAATTATAAAATGTTTGGTGTATTTTCACTATTAATGGTATGGAAAATGATGTAATGAACTGCGATTGTAGGTCTATTTCATGTATGTATAGGGAATTTTGTATTTTTGGTAATAGATGTATGACAAGAGTAATATACCTGTACCTACTGGGCCTTAAGTCAACATTTTTTTAAATTATCCATCTTTTTTAACAACTAACTAGATTTCTTAATAAAACGAAAATTGTGTCTATAAATATGAAATTAAAAAAATCTTGGAAATTGTTTTATGTCTTATTATGTGAAGTTAATAAAGTGAAGGTATTAACAGATATTATGTAATTTATGACTGTAACACAATAAATAGGATGAATTACACAAAACTATTTTAAATCCAAATTAATTTCCTATACTTGTATGTATTTACCTAAATATTATAAGACTGTTTCATGGAAACTTATCTTACTGATATTCAGAATCGCACAATACCTACTTTTCTTCTATATATAACGTAATAATAAATAACATTGTTGATGTCTACCTAAATGTTAAACAGAGAAAGGAGAGAAAATAAATTGTTTGTAAAAAAGGATGTATTTTATTTATTTATTTATGAGGTTCTGGGTATGGGTTATGTGAATAAGGTTAAAGAAGATGGAGTGGGAATCAAAGGCATTAAATTTATTCATTTTTTTTTGAAGGTTTTAAAGGGAATTAAGAGAGGGTTACCGGTTAATATAGGTAATAGGTTGGATAGGTACTCATGATAAATACAGATTTTTCTTTAAAATGTCTTTACGTGGCTAAAGAACTACCTATATTTTACTTATGATTAAAAACAGTATAACGTAAGCTCGAGTACACGGATGTTGAAGAAAAATAAAATAATGGCCGTATCGTGGGTGATTTTATTCAGCTAACACCGTTATTATTAGAAGATGAAATACACGAATCTTGCATATAACAAAGGAAGTAAAGGAGAGGAAAAAACAAACAAAAAAAATCAATATAGGTACCTATACTTTATTACTTACAGGGAATAGTTACTTCAAGTAAGATAGTATTCTGTAGCAAAAAAAGCCGAGAGCGCTTACATAACATACATATGCTAATGATCATATATAATAATATATATAATAAATATATATAATAAATATAATAGTCTTTGTTATGATAATCTTACCTGTACTATGAGGCATCTCATAAAATTATATTACTACATACGAAATTTAAAATCTCAAGGCATGTTCTGACGATATGAAATTTGTGCTATAAAACTGTACATCAACACGACGCCTGTAAACCTTCAGTTCTAGGATAGAACGTATAATAATTTAAAGATGCCTGTTTTATAGCTGATATTTTATGAACAGTTAGATGATTTAACGGCGTTATTTAAGCATTGAAGACAGGTAAAACTAACACGATGGTAAATTGGACTGTATACGTTGGATTTATGACCTAGTCAATAACTAGGATTTTACAAGCGGAAAGCAAACAAACATTCCTAATACCAACAAACTAAAAAAAAAAAACAGATAGCTCTCTAGGCAACTTATGCATTTTATACACTAAAGAGCTATACTAAAGTTTCTAAAAGTATACTAACAGTTTGTTAAATAAGACAAAGACGTGAGACAAAAATATTACAGCACAGAAGACTAATTAAAAGTTCAGTATTTAAACCTGCGAAGAAGATTATTATACAAATCTGAAAGTTTATGAATCATTTAAGTCCGTCGCAAGTTTAATGAGAATATCAGTAAGCGCTCGCCAAGAATATCGGCTGATGATAGGCGTATATAGCATTTTTTTATTAGATTAGTAATAAGTAATAGTAATAAAGTATTTATTTCCTCAACAACAATCACATTAATTAAGAACATAACAAGTGATACATATTACATTATATTGTTGAGGCTGGTCCCTAAACTAGGAGATCCTGTACTATAGGAAACCAGGCCTCCACCTCAGAACTGGACACAGGGTAAAAATATATAACTTGTTCGAGCAAGTAGACTAACAATATGTTGGGAGAAAACAAACAAAAGAGGAAAAAAAACAACAAAAAACTAAACAATTATAACAACACCAATAATAAAAGCATGTGTAGGTTTGTGTATATGAGAGTGCATGCAAGTGTGTGTGTGTGTGTGTGTGTGGTATACAAGTAGATAAGAGTAGTAGAGTGTGTAGGGTATACAAGTAGATAAGAGTCGCCGGTTAGACATCATAATGGCCTTTGTCTGTACTTAGAAGACACAAGACAACCAAACCCATTGCTACTGGTTAAGTAACGTGTAAGTTGTCTTGGATAGAAAATATAAACCATCGCTATATTTGGGACATCAAAAGAATACGAACCACGGTAAATATTCAATTTTTACCACAGTAAAAGTTTCTTCACAATAATATTATTATATTATAAATTATAAATGTGAAAATATATTTAGGTGTTAGGATGCAGATGTTTAGATATTTGGATGTTTGTTTCTCCTTCACGCTTAAGGTACTCAACGGATTTGGATGAAATTTGGAATGGAGATAGTTTGTAACCTAGGTTAACATATAAAATTTTTACGTGAAAAAATCTTATTTCCACGGCAAAAAAATTACACAACGCCATCATAGCGGCCGGACCGCTAGTAGTTTATATATGGCAAAAAGGGTACATTTGTGGGTTTAAATCAATTAATACGTCTACAGAAGAAAAGCAAGGCTTAAGAAATGTCAGTTTACTACTTCTTTTTATCAGTTAAATTGAACATTTCGAATAGTTCCAGTTAAGAAGATTTTTTCGATAGTAGCAAGTTTCATCTGATAAATAAAGTCTATTTATACCACCGTTCGTACAGATACTCCAGACGTAGTCTCAGGGGGAAATTCGGTCTTGAAACGCTTCGCTTTTCACTTCTTTTTTTCTTTTTACAACCGAATCTTGGACTTGAAAGCTTTCACTGAATAGAGTAATATTATACTACAATGTTGGATACTGTTCTATTATGAGACTGTCGTAAATAAGTAACGCCAAACCTTCGAGGTAAAAGTTTCTAAGGAACCTTTATATGTAGGTAGGTAAGAAGCACTTTGTTGACTGCGCTACTCTACAACGTGTTAGCTAAATAACGCAAGATCTTGCTGATGGCGTAGCCCATGACACTAAACAATACATAAATAGCATTCTTATCATCATCATCACCAACAGCTCATACACGTCCCCATCGATAAAAAAAAAAAACTTGATCAACTGTGCAAGTCAATTTGTAAGAAAGTTTGTAAGAAAACTTTCAAATTTCCAAAGTTGCTGAACGGATTTTTAATAAGTTTCATGACTTGTTTTAAAAAAATATAAGAAATACTCTACCCTGACATTCGCAGTTTAATAATATAATGTTCTGCAAATCTTATTGTGTTAAAAATGTTGGTTCCTTGAGCATGTTCTGAGTACTAACTTATCTTACCTAAACATGAAGGAATAGTTTGTTGATAGATATCAGTCACCTTTTTAGCTGTTGCGAATGTGATTGTTGATAATCAACAGCCTCCGTGGCCGAGTGGTCGAAATTTCAACGCCCATTATGGAGGTTCCGGGTTCGATTCCCGGTGGGGACATTGTCAAGCAAAAATCTCTTTGTGAGACTTACCCCAGTTTGGTTAGGACATTGCAGGTTGAATCACCTGATTGTCCGAAAACAAAGATGATTCCGTGTTTCGGAAGGCACGTAAAGCCGTTGGTCCCGGCTTATACTATCTAGTCGTTACACGAGCAAAGTCATTGGCCTTTGGCGGCTCTATAACACTGACACCAGGGTTTGTGAGGTCCGTTGTCGACCTTACAACCCACACGATGATGATGATGATCAAATTACTAATACCTAACTAAACCAAACCTTATTTTGTTTTGTTTCTCACTGGTGAAACAAGAATATTGATTTTTAATAAATAACATTTAAATGATAAACACTTTTGCACCTATAATAAGATGCGTCCTCCTCTATCCTATTTCAAATTGCTGCCCAACAGGGTCCATGATGTACGTACCTTCTATTTACCTTTTATAACATCTACTCTACCATTTTATGGAATGCAATAAATAAATTAAATTGAATTTAATTGAACCTATACCTTTATCTATTATATAAAACAAAATATAGTACCTATTTGTAGAGTTTAAGTGGTATACTACTGTTCATTTTGAAGTGCTCGAGCATTATAAGGCTAAATTATTGTTTAAAACACCCTTATCGTTAATTAAGTTATGTCATCATCAAAAAAAGCCTATCAGTGGGGACCCTAGATTATGGTAGTTAGATGGCATGTCTATAACAGACATAAGAAAGTAAGTATATTTCTGTAGTATTTAACAGACAAAGTAAAATATACCTGTAAATATGAAATCAAATGTCATAATCTAATAACTTTCATAATATAACACCATAAGAGATGTATTTCAAAGCATATTTTGAAAGCCATAGTTTTGTCCTATGTGCACCATACTGTCCTATTATCTTCAATCCCTCGCGGTTAGCTACAGTGTACTTACACTGTCTTGTAAGTTTAAATAATCGTCATGAGTTTGTAAAACTCTTTTAAACTCAACGACTAGTAGTGTAGTGTTGCAGAACTAAGAAAATCTGTCTGAATATTGAGATATTGCTAATTTCAGTGCTATCTATAGCTTTTTTTTTTGGTCCACCAACAGATGTTTACACTAATACAATAAGAGTAATATGTTAAGTGTAACACCCACTTAATACATGCATGCATATCTAAAGTACTAAAATATAAACAGCAACTAAACAAGAATACTCATCACAGCAACCTAGAAAGCTTTGATTGAAGTAATACTAGCGATTAAAAAGATATACTACATTAAATATCAATAAATTATAAGCTTGCGTATCAATCTATCTATAAATCAATACTAATAATAGATATTAATGAAAAAAAAGTACATACTTGAAAATTAATATAACATCAGCTTGTAAGGAGTAAGTTTATTGTCTTATGTTAAGCGACTAATGTACTAATAAGCTAGGTTATTAATTAATAAAAGTAGTCTGTTGTCAGCACTCGCAGTGTTTACTTGTTTCCCTAACGTCCCGCTCCACATGGCGACCCTGCCACGTGAGGTGTCGGGTTCGCGTAGTGATGATTGTACCGTGGGTGGGAATGCTTTGATTTTTATACCGCGATTGACGTATGTTCGGAAGAAACCAAGGGAGGTTTTATTTTAAAAAAAAAAAGCACAAGCTCACCCAGATTTTGAAAGTTATTAATTTTTACGCAATTTAATAAGGAGTGAGTAGAACGTCTCTGCAAATATTAACATTATACACCAGAGCTACTTGATCTGCTGCTAACGACAACGTCACAGTCAAACAAGTCAAGACCTCGCTGCATCGTTATAAAGGTTGGAATGTTATTGGCTTGGCTACAAGCCACTTGTGGTGGAGACGCGGCGCAGTAGCAGCCGCTGGTTAACCAGCCAAACGGTTATTCTAAGTGGCGTGTAAAGCAAAACAAAATGGATAAAGTTTTAGTAAGGAGATAATGGTTAGCGATTCACACAGGCACGCCCTAATCCTTAATTTAAGATCGTTAGTCCTTTTCAACTTTAAAAAAATAAAAAGGGACAGGAGATGGCCATCCTAATACTAATATTTCTCTAGCTCTAAAGCTGTCAAACATTGAATTAAAACATTATGGACGCATCGATTGCACAATTTATTTATTTATTTAACCATTTATTTACTTATTGTACACATTAAACGAGAAAATGACAATAACACAAAGAAAAATGACACAACAGGCCTACTTATTTCTAAAGAAATACCTTCCAGCAGACCTACGATTTTTAAAGAGCTTTTTTCACTTGATTTTAACAAAAACTTAACACTTTAAAACAAAATATTTCTGAAACGTAAGCTACCATCGAAAAAACCCCCATTATTTTTGAAAAACCTATCCAACGAAACTTCACACTATAAGGTAGTCGTGAATAAAAAAAAACCCACTTATGATATAATTCTTCAGCTTTGTCGGCATGATTATTATGAATATACTCGTCAAATATGACTTCTTCGAGAGCTCAGAGACTCCACGCACGGACATACTGACAGACTTTTGACTACGGTACCCTAAAAATCAAAGTTTCGTTCTGTCTGAATTCAAGTGAAGATTTTAACAATAAACCAATAAATAATGAAAGAAGAAAGAAAGAAATATTTTGGGCGACGGATGCTAAATCGTTATTAATGTCCATCATAGATTATCTCAATAATATTCTTATTTTGTAAGACAACATTCTTTTGAAAGAAAATTAATTGTCTTTAGAAAAATTCTTCTCGGTAAATAATAATTAATTAGACGAATTTTGCTAAAATTGAGAGTATTAATTTTATCATAATATTTCAGCTGCCTCTTAATTAATGTGAACGATGGATTTAAGTAAAATTAATTATTCTGAAACATTTGCGCGTTTGTAATCGTAACAAAACACGATTATATTTCAACAAAATGGAATATAGCAAATAATTTTACCCGTATTACTTGATTTAATAGTAAAAAACCGCCTAAACAAAAAAAATTGGGTTGTGCTAGTCAAATTATTTGTACGTAAAAGGTCATAATTATAGACTCGACCAAAAGCAGATTCGGTATTCATTGTTATGTTTCCCTGCGTTCCGAGACGCGCTGAAATCGATTTAAGCACCCGTAATCGCGTTCCGAATTACTGTCAGCTGTCAAAACTCATACGATTTTTTGCTTTTCTGATCGCTGACAGTGCTGAAAGTCTGATTTGGAATGCGCCCTTTGAGTCGTACTTGGGATGGTAAATTAGTACTGTTTTTTAGACATAGTACACCCTTGCTTTCTAGACACCCCTTTTTCCAGTGCGGCGACGTGATCGACTCTTTTCTCTTCCACATACTTGGGCTGCAGTTGTGCCTAACTTTCGTAATAATAAATAAGAGTGCATACTGTCGTTGAGCGTCCCATCCCCTCTCACTACTAGTACCGCTGCCGGGTAATACAGACTCATGACGTCACCACTCGTGTTCTCATTACGGAAGTCCCTGACACGTAAACACTTTACTTTATCACACTGCTCCGATGTATATCCCAATTTAGATGGTGCTTCGTAGCTATTCAGATAGTAGATACACAAAGACCCCATATAAATAAATAAATAAATAAATAAAATAAAAATTGTTTATTTCAGGCATATTAAACCGATACATTTAAAAACCCATACATTTAAAATTATTATTACATTAAATTGTAAAAATGTCAGAACAAAACAAAATGTCAAAAATAATTCATATTATACATGAAGTACTATACAACCAACAATCAATAATCCGTGCAAGCGAGTACAAAATATATCCACAAGTACATAAGTTTTTCTTACTAAACACATGTCACAAGGTCGTTATGTAGAATTGACTTAGCTGATAAATAACTGAGAATACAACTTGTACAATGGAGTTATACTGTACACTTAATCATCATCGAAAATTAATCGCAAAACAAAACTGTATGCTTGCTTTTTTATTTAATTAAATCTCAAGAAAGTGCTTTTTCTTCAATTGCAAAAGGAACTGGATTTAAACATGGCTTATTTCATGGAGCTAATGGCTCAATTACAGGTACCAAGTATATAGGCGAGTCAGTCAGTCAGTCACTCACTCAACCAAGACATGTATGGTATAGGCCTGTTGTATACGAATAGTCGTATTCGACCGAGTGTAAGTACTCAGCGATCACGACTGCCCTGATGTTGATCGCGAATTTACTCGGTACGTGTAATCAAGCCATAAGTACAGATAAAGGACAAAATTGTAGATGTGCCACGCTCTACTTAGCACAAAAAGCTTTGTAACGTATACCTAATTCATTAAGCACTAATAAGTTCTTTTTATAAAGCAGCAAATCCTACGCCCCCCGGCGGCGGCCTCGTCATTTCATTAGAACTGCAAACTCGGCGTGTCGTGATGTTCACACGATTGTTTCTAATGAATACTCGGTCCCTGGAATCTGGAACTGTGTCGTTGAATCATTCCACAAACAAAGGACTAACTTTGTTCATTTCAATTAGCAAAGTGAGTTCTAAGCCTTCATCTCCGCGTTGAGTGGAATATTCAGAGTGGCATGTGTCTTTAGATAATTATCAAGTGGATAATTAACATTTAAGAATACCTTCTATTTCTAAAAAAATAGGGAAATATTATCCTATAGAAATTTCAAATTTAAGAATAAAATGTATGCAGAGCGGTAACAATATCTACGAGTATATAGGAAGTATTGGACGATGCCAAATGAGCGGTAAAGTAAGCAATAAAAATAACATCAACTCTTTTCGGAAAAGCAGTACGAGCACATTAATATCTGTGGTAAACTGCGATGTTTTCCATTAAATGTAAACTATACTTGCAGAGTATTATTTTGCGATATTAATTTAACATTCCAATAAATGGCTACCAATAATTACAAAATAATTTCCCCTCGTTATATAAATATGAACGCAGTATGTAGGTATCAATTTAACAATCTTTATTTGTATTTTCAGGGATGAGTGAGAGATAAGCCTCAATTTCAATTAAGCCTTGTTGATTGGCACAAACTACCCAGATTACAGCTTTTTATAGACGTATACCGGGTGTAAAGGACGGTTTTTCATTAATTTTATAAGCCTTAATTATTATTTATTCGCCCGTATAAGACCGATATCATCAAATTTTGAAAAATGTTAACCGACAGGTATGAGTTTTACGACGCCTACATCGAAAAATACAATCATGTTATGATGACCAAGAGTACCTAAGTAATTAGAAGAAAATTAGATGTCTGTAGGACTTATTTCACTGGATCAGAAACGAAGCGGCGCTGGCGTGGAAAATTACCTTACGATATCATACTCGCCCTAGAGAACACGTTGAACCTGAAGATATTTTGAGTAGCATTTTAAGCTTGCTTTGATGATTTTCAAAATGGAGCAAATAAGTTGAACCGATCTGTTACCATTTTCTAAATTTGGCCCAAAATAAACGTATATATTTACTACAATAGGTTATGTCTATCAGGTAGGTTATTAAAAAGTAGGTATTTGACAAGTATTTTTTCTTTATTCACGTAATCAAAAAATACGGAGATAAATTGAGTTGAAAAAGCGTATGACGTCACGCTTGAGTCCATTTTATACTTAGTTGTGACGTAGTTAGAACCATTCTTCAACTTTAATGCAGTTTAACTAAGTATTTTTTTGTATTAAAAACTATACGTGTCTATTTTTTTTTTAATTTCCTAACAGACGGATAAAATAGAATTTGTTTTTTTTTTACCCATGTATCATCCCTATTGTTATAATTTCTTGTTTGCTGATTTTATATCTCTCTCTAGTGTGATGTAAAACTACTTCCTGCTCACGACACACATGCAATATTAAAATTATGTTTAAAATTAGTGTCCTGGGTAAAAACAAATCTTAAGTCGACCAATCCACATTGGGCCAGCGTGGTCGACTATGGCCTAATCGCCCTGCTCTAGAATAGGCACGAGCCCCTCGGTGCGGACGTATAAAAAAAAAAGAAAAAAATATAATAAAAACATAAGCCCACATTTTCTATAAATAGGATAAAAGAACCTACCTACTTAAACCTAAAAAAATACTCGCAAAATCTTCTTAAAATACACTTTGATTCTGCTCATTAAACAAAGAAAATATGTCATGACATGAAATAACTTCAAAGAACAAACTGGGAAGTCATGGGACTTACAGTATGGATTGTAAATGGGAATCTAGAGATACTCGTTACAAGAACACTTGAGAGACCCCATTAAAACCGCCCTTGGTGAATTCTCGAACGGCTTTTGTTATTTTATTAGAAATGTTTTATTTGAAAATTTTATATTAAACACTAATGTTTTAACTAAACAAAATTTTGATATTGAATTTGCACTTATATTATCCAGACTCAATCAATCAATCAGCCTATTGCAGTCCACTGCTGTACATAGGCCTCCCCAAGGCCACGCCAAGGGGCACGATCACGACCTTCCTCAGGTCATCAGTCCACCTGGCAGGGGGGCGTTCCAAACTACATTTCCCGAAACGCGGTCTCCATTCGAGAACCCAGACAGTTATCCAGACTAGTTTACTTGAAACCAGTGTTTAGTTCATTCATTCAATCATTCAAAACAAATCTAATTTTGGGCTGTATTTTTTTGGAACTTACTAATTATCTGAAGTAATCTGAACTACACTATATTTCTTGGATAAGTATAATGCATTAGTATAGAACTGTACTTCGTATGAAGGAACGGTAGGACAAAATGAAACTTTCAACTTAAACGGTTACAAATTCTAGAAAATGATACGCTGCAAATTGAAATAGAAATATTCTACAGTAAAACGCTACGTGTCGTTCGTATTCAAGAGCCGGTCGCGATGTACCTCCCAGAGTACTAGATCTGACACTGCGTATTGCCAACCCAGTACAATGCACGTGTGTACTTTTGTTCGCCAGTGTACGAGGGTAGACTATTTTGTGGAATACTGCACTGGAACATATTGGAAGGTGTGAAGCGCTTCGGGTACCTACCTATACGGATTGAATGAGTCTGTTAACAAGTTTTATAACTAAAGTACTTTGTCAGTGATATGGTGAAGTGCAGGTAGAAGCAACAAATTCTAGCACAGAAAGGTGATGGTATGAAACTGTACGGGACGGCCTCTAATTAACTGCTAGCATAAGACTTAGCCTTATAGATATTGTAGATTAAGTTTATTGATTTAAACTCTTTTTTCCTACTAGAATAGTATTTTATAGGTTTATAGGGAAGAACTTTAGTGTCCTAAGTAGTTATAGATATTTAATAGCTTACAGTTTTATATTCTCGAACTTTACCCACCTTTTCGCTTAATCTAGTCGGGTAAAGAATAGTATAGAGCCGATGTTTTTTATGTTGTTTACGATGTTGTTTACATTCGTCATAGTTAGCTAGAAAATTCTAGAAAATAATAGGTAAACAACCCATTGTTATTTGTTGTAAACAACTATTGTTTAATAAACAAACATCGGTCCCTCGCCCCGCTCACTCCGCCTTCACCTCCCCTTACCCTAACGGGTAGGAGTATAAATACGGAGCACTGCCCGCTGCACAGACAGTGTGTTTTAAGCAGTGGTTCACAGTACAGTAAACAGTTCGGAAGCCTCAAGAGGAAAACAGAAAGAGGAACGGTAGCAGCGGCAGTGCAAATAGTACCTCAACGGTGTAGTGTGGTACAGCGGACCGAGGAAGCGATCCTGCACAGAATACTGGTGTTTCAGTTCGACGACCCTCAACCGGACGGCCCAATTCCAGCAATAGTCCTGTGCGGCACTTATCCTATGTTTCAGTCCACGCGATCGCACCAACAGTTATAGTAGTGCCACACATTTTGGTCCTTCGAGCCGGATTGCGGTCAATACAGAAGAATGGTCGTCACCAGAAGCGGAAAAGGCAGCCACACTGATCACCGTCACACCGGTGAAATCGCAACATTAGGAGGCAACAGCATCGAAGACACCGACGCACACGCGGAACAGACTACGTCAACGTCCGAGCCATCCGTCAAGGACGCACCCATTAAGGTCGCCCCCCACCACTCCACTGCAAGCGGAATCATGAAACAGACGCCCCTCTGCCCAACGTTACTGGGCAACCAGGGCACCACAGCAGCTGTCCAGCGAGCCAGCAACACAGACGGGGCCACAATGAAAGAGCCCTACCCGACAGAAGACGGTCGGGGTGTAACTGCCGCACACTCCGACCGCCCCTCCGCCGCCGCCGTTCAGGCGCACCTCCCCGCGCGCCACGCTGCAGCATCCCGAGCATCAACATCGACGAAAGCAAGATCAATGCGAGCACGGGAGCTAGCAATACGAAAAGAAGAACTCCTCCGCCTGAAGATAGAATATGAACTCGCCCGCATCGCCCGCATTGAAGCAGAGAGCTCTGAGGAAGAGGAGGACATACAGGAAGACAACGGCGGTAACGAGTCACAACGCCGCGTCGCCGATTGGGTCGACCAGAGTCTACAGCATCAACTTACAGCCCTATCGAAGAAAGAGCTGCCACCTCTGCCTCAAAACGAGAAGGCAGAAACACGGAAGATGCCACACCCCCCCGGCGCCCCCGCAGCAGCAAAACCGGAGTGCGGGGAGTGTTCCCCCCCTGTCTGTATACCGGCGGGAGCGCGGGAAATGACAGTCAAACAGCAGAGCCTCGACATCTCCGAGCTCGCGCAAGCCATCACACTCGCTGCGCAATCAACACGTCCGACGTCACGTAACTTCTTCGAGTTACCGAGCTACAGCGGGTCACATCAAGAGTGCAACGCAGCCTACACTGCAACAGCGCCCTCTTACAACGACGTCGAGAATCTCGCCCGCCTACGCAAGAGCCTCAAGGGAACAGCAAGGGAAGCGGTCGAAAACCTGCTTATGTACAACGCGGACCCGCATGACGTCATGAAGACACTACAGTCCCGCTTCGGCCGCCCCGACGCCATCGCACAGGCCGAACTCGATCGTCTGCGAGCCCTACCACGACTCACCGACTCCGCCAGAGATGTCTGCATGTTCGCCACAAAGGTGAACAACATCGTGGCCACCCTCCGCGCATTGAAGAAGCAACACTACTTGTACAACCCGGAGATTACGAAGCTCACCATAGAAAAATTTACACCGGTGCTGCGTTACAGATGGTACGACTTCGCCGCCTTCCAGCCAGAGGACGACGACGCCGAGCTATTGAAGTTGTCTCGCTTCTTGGAACGCGAAACCCAACGCTGCGCCCCGTACGCTCAACCCGAGCAACCTACAATGGCCGCGCCCACTCAACGCGTGGCAACCCACAGCACACTCCCACGGCGGCCACCACAGAAGACGTACGCCGCCACAGTGGAGCCCACAGCTACAGTTACAGCAACAGAAAAGCTGTGCCCGGTATGCCAGAAGCCCGGACACACTGCAGCAACGAAGTGTCCGCAATACATCGACGCAGGGGTCGATGAACGATGGGACATAGCCAAGGACAAAGGGCTATGCTTCAGATGCCTCAAATATAGGACGCGGAAGCACAGTTGCAAGCCACTGCGATGCAAAGTCGACGACTGCGACCGCACGCATCACCCGCTGCTACACTTCGTCAAGAAAGGCGAAAACGAAACAGAAGTCGTGAGCACCGCCAGGACAACAGAGAAGACGCACAGCTTCTTGAAGATTCTTCCAGTCTCCGTCACCGGACCGCGGGGCGACTACAGTACTTACGCCCTACTCGACGACGGGTCTACAGTCACGCTCATCGACGCCGCCATCGCTAGAAAGATCGGCGCAAAGGGGCCGATCGACCCACTACACATCGAAGCCCTATCGAACAAAATGGGCGAAGCTAAGTCTCAACGCGTGAAGATCACAGTACAGGGGACATCGAGCAAAGTCAGCATTCAAGCGCGAACCATCAACAGCCTGCGTCTCTCACCACAGCGAGTCGAAAGGAGTGACGTCATCAACTGCCCGCATCTGGCGGGCATTAGCGCGCGCTTGATTCACGACGCCGTTCCGAAGATTCTCATCAGTCAAGATAATTGGGAGTTGCTGTTGGCTACAGAGACGAAGCGGGGAGAGCGGCACCAACCCGTCGCGTCCCTCACCCCCCTCGGCTGGGTACTACACGGGGCACATACACGCACGCTCGGAAAGCGCGTACACTACGTGAACCACATCGTCACCCAGGAAGAGAACATGGATGAACAGCTCCGCCAATACTTCGCCATCGAGTCAATCGCCATAACACCGAAAAGACCACACAGCGATCCGGAACAACGTGCGCTCAACATATTAGCAGAGCGCACAGTACGACGCGAAGACGGCCACTATGAAACGTCCCTCCTCTGGCGCACCGATGATGCACCGATGCCCAACAACTACGACAACGCGTTGAAGAGACTTCAAACTACAGAAAAAAAGATAGAAAAGGACCCTCTCCTCAAGAAAAAATACGAAGAACAGATGGAAGCGCTCATACAAAAGGGATATGCCGAGCCAGCACCCGCCGACTGCACCGAAAAAAGGACATGGTATCTACCACACTTTGCCGTCCTGAACCCTATGAAGCCCGGCAAGGTTCGCGTGGTCCACGACGCAGCAGCGAAGACGAAAGGGGTGTCGCTCAACGACTATCTCCTTACCGGTCCCGATCTTCTGCAGTCGCTGCCCGGCGTATTGATGCGACTACGCCAGCACTGCTACGCCGTCTCCGCCGACATCAGAGAGATGTTTATGCAAGTCAAAATAAGAAAAGAAGATCGAGATGCGCTGCGCTACCTATGGAGAGGAGGAGAGCGGGGGGACACCCCTCCCCACGAATACAGAATGACGTCGCTTATCTTCGGCGCTACGTCATCACCGGCTACGGCGATTTACGTCAAGAACGTCAACGCGGAGCGCTATAAAAAAAAGGAGCCAGACGTCTACAACGCCGTGATAAGAAAAGGAGCCAGACGTCTACAACGCCGTGATAAGAAATCATTATGTCGACGACTACCTACAGAGCTTCACGACAGTCAACGAAGCAATAGCTACAGCAAGCCGGGTGCGCGACATACACAGCGAAGCACACTACGAGCTACGACAATGGAAATCGAACTCGGCAGAGATTGTCGCCGCCCTCGCCGAGACGACTACAGCGTCTCAACCGGTCACCTTGGACGGCGGGACTACGACGGAACGCGTGCTCGGGCTCGTATGGAAGCCACACACAGACGAGCTCGCCTTCAATCTCGACCTCGCCCGCCTACCGCAAGACATCTTACAGAACACGCGCCCCACCAAGCGAGAAGCACTGAAAATCGTCATGTCCCTCTTCGACCCACTGGGCTTCGCATCACCGGTCATATCACGAGCGAAGCAATTGCTACAGGAAGTGTGGCGAAGGGGAACCGACTGGGACCAACGCATCGACGACGACCTCGCAGCACAGTGGACAGAATGGACGGGGTACCTACAGAAGCTAGCCGGCATCACTATGCCGCGCTGCCACCCACACTACAGCGACGCATCGGATCTACAACTACACGTGTTCGTCGACGCCAGCGAGGCCGCCTTCGCCGCCGCACTATACTGGCGCATCACCGCACCGGACGGCCACGTCATCACTTCCCTGGTCATGGGAAAGTCAAAGGTCGCACCACTCAAAGTGACCTCGATACCACGCCTCGAGCTACAAGCCGCCGTTATGGGAAGTCGCATGGCCGCGACAGTCATCGACGAACACGATCGCAAACCCGACTCCGTCACGTACTGGACAGACAGCCGAACAGTACTCACATGGTTGAAGACAGGCGCGCGCTCATACAAGCCCTACGTCGCCGACGACGCCACCCGCAACGTACCGGGCGACTTCGACGCACAGCACAGATGGTTCCGGGGACCACCCTTCTTACTCGAAGATCCGACAACATGGCCTGAAGACAAACAGAAAACGTCCGAGGAGAAAACTGGGGAAGAGAGGACTAACTACGTTCGACAGCAGGCAACATCGAAACTTACAGACGCGATCCCCGATAGCAACCGATTTTCGAAGTGGGAACGCTTACTTCGAGCCACAGCGCGCGTGCTTATATTCATAGCACTCTGTCGTCCGAAAATAGAAAGAATAAACTACAAGCGCACGAAAAAGAATAGAGAAGCTGATCCAGCCTGGGGACGAAAACAAACAGGCAAGCCGAAGCCGCAGGTGACCATGAAGCCAACAGAAGCTGATCGCAGCTACAGAATAATAGAAGCCGGGCTCATGGTCAAGGCAGAGAAGCTGCTCATCATAGCGAGTCAGCGAGATTCGTTCCCAGAAGAGATAGCAGCGCTACAGCAAGGATGTGATATCGCGACGAACAGCCGCCTACGCCCACTCGCAGTTCAATTGGTCGACGGCGTCATCAAGATCGTCTCCCGTATCGCCGCGACAACTGGCATCCAGGAAGAGGTGAAGACCCCAGCGATTATCGACGGAAACCATACGACGGCAAAGCTTTACATCGACTTCACACATAGGCAGCTGCACCACGCCAATGTTGAGACGACAATCAACGAATGCCGCCAGCATTATTGGATACTTCGACTGCGGCCAACAGCACGCATGGTGATCCACAGATGCCTGCCATGTCGACTGAGGAAGACAGCTCCGCCTCAACCATCGACAGGGAACCATCCGCTGGCGCGCCTAGCACACCATCAGCGCCCCTTCACCTATACTGGGTTGGACTACTTCGGTCCTCTCACAGTCACTGTGGGCCGGAGTAAACAGAAAAGATACGTCGCACTATTCACTTGCCTGACCACGCGAGCCGTCCACTTGGAGATCGCCGCCTCACTCACAACAGATTCAGCCATCATGGCGCTTCGTCGAATGATAGCGCGCCGCGGCTGCCCAACAGAGATATGGTCCGACAACGGAACAAATCTACAAGGCGCGGACAAGGAACTACGCCGAGCAATCGATCAAGCAACAGAACAAGAGGCGACGAACAAGAAGATCAGCTGGCGTTTTATACCCCCTGCAGCACCATTTATGGGCGGGGCCTGGGAACGCCTAGTACGGAGCGTCAAGAATGCACTCTACGTCGCTTTGAAAGAAACAAACCCGACAGAAGAGGTCCTCAACACACTACTCGCTGAAGTCGAATATACAGTCAACAGTCGACCACTCACCCACGTATCGACAGACCCAAACGATCCAGAGGCAATAACACCGAATCACTTCCTGCTGGGCGGATCTGCTCGAGTAGTAACACCAGGGACGTTCGACGACTCTGACCTGATAGGACGAACACACTGGAGAGCATCTCAACGTCTCGCTGACATCTTCTGGTCCCGGTGGATTCGTGAATACCTTCCCGAACTTCAACACCGGCGGGAGCCTCGAAGCAAGGGACCAGCACTTCGCATCGGAGACGTCGTCCTAATCGCCGACAACACTCTGCCGCGTAATACATGGCCACGCGGACTGATCGTCGCAACCTACCCTGGCACAGATGGGATCGTCAGAACAGCAGACGTGAAGACCAAAGGAGGCATTCTACGCAGACCGACCAAGAAGCTCGTCGTGCTACAATCAACAGAAGAGGCGTCCCTTCCACGGAACAAGGATGCGTCGACCGAGGCGACGGACGACGCACGGCGGGAGAATGTACGGGACGGCCTCTAATTAACTGCTAGCATAAGACTTAGCCTTATAGATATTGTAGATTAAGTTTATTGATTTAAACTCTTTTTTCCTACTAGAATAGTATTTTATAGGTTTATAGGGAAGAACTTTAGTGTCCTAAGTAGTTATAGATATTTAATAGCTTACAGTTTTATATTCTCGAACTTTACCCACCTTTTCGCTTAATCTAGTCGGGTAAAGAATAGTATAGAGCCGATGTTTTTTATGTTGTTTACGATGTTGTTTACATTCGTCATAGTTAGCTAGAAAATTCTAGAAAATAATAGGTAAAAAACCCATTGTTATTTGTTGTAAACAACTATTGTTTAATAAACAAACATCGGTCCCTCGCCCCGCTCACTCCGCCTTCACCTCCCCTTACCCTAACGGGTAGGAGTATAAATACGGAGCACTGCCCGCTGCACAGACAGTGTGTTTTAAGCAGTGGTTCACAGTACAGTAAACAGTTCGGAAGCCTCAAGAGGAAAACAGAAAGAGGAACGGTAGCAGCGGCAGTGCAAATAGTACCTCAACGGTGTAGTGTGGTACAGCGGACCGAGGAAGCGATCCTGCACAGAATACTGGTGTTTCTTTTCGACGACCCTCAACCGGACGGCCCAATCCCAGCAATAGTCCTGTGCGGCACTTATCCTATGTTTCAGTCCACGCGATCGCACCAACAGTTATAGTAGTGCCACACAGAAACAATAGACAATAGACCAGAATTAAAGAGTACTGTTGCATTGTTTGACCTCTCTTTGAAGAATTTTACAAAGCTGACTGTTAATATTTGTTACTGGATGAGAACCATAGTAAAAGACTAACTGTTACGATTGGTGGCGCATGGTTGGTTTCTACAAATAGATTTATTTCATCCAAAAATAAATAGTTAAAAAATTAATAACGTTAGTCTACAGTCTAATTTGGTATAATACTATTAAAGAATATAAATAATTATTATTTTTCTCCTCGATATAAAAGATTGGAATCATCTTTCAATAGAATAATTGTTCAGCAGATTAATATTTTTTCTTAGATGCGAAAATTTTAACAAGCGCTTTACAGTCATAATAAAGCAGAATCCTGTTTAAATTTTAATTTTCTTTATCCCTTACCTGTGCTTCGAGAATACCGTTGAGAAATATCCGACCATTTAAAGAAGACCTGTAGACGTATCTGTGAAATCTTAGGAGATCTAAGCATGTTCACCTGTGTGACTCGATGATGAGTTATATCGTGGTAAGTAGTTGCTTTGACTAGGCGCCCAGAAAAATGGATGACCATTTAATTTAATTTAAATAATCTATAAGGTTTATACTCGGTATCTGACAGATCCATCTGCAATCAAAAATAATCTTTGTTGTTCTTTGATTTACGAAGGACAGTAAACCAATTTTTGGACTATTCGTGCAATGCCTCCGTGAGTCGTGACACATTTCGCAGCTTTCAAATGATAGCTTAATATTCTGTTTTCTATAATCTAACATTTATCTATCTATCTAACACTAAAGAAGATAATATATGTTTTTAAAGTCAAAACCTGTGAAGTATTCTCAGGAATTTATAAAAATGTTTAGTCATGAAATTTCGAGAATTCGCGCAGGTTAGTAAACTGCACTGCACAAGTTATAAAATTTAATTTAAAAAAAAACACCTGTTAGAGCTTTGATAAGGTTGTATCATAATAAGTCAGTAAAAATAAAACTATTGCTTCGAAATAGTCTCCTGGAATAGAGAGGTCAGCTTAAGATGGACTTAAACTTGTACCTGATTTTCCGCTAACAATAAGCTGTGAACGTTGGTTGTTTCACTGTGGAATACTGAGCAGGACTATGGCGTATGTTCGTCTATAATAGCTGTAGTGTTTATAACAGCTGCAGTGTAGGCGCTTCGTATAATACCTATATTTCATTGCCATTATTATATTTACCACCAGCCCGATGGTCAGACGATATTGTCAAGATGACAGGATCTCACTGGATGAGGCTGGCACATGACCATAAGAATTAGCGCTATAGAGGAGAGGCCTATACCCAGCAGTGGGTTGATGTGGGCTGAGTATGACGATGATGATTATTATTATTATTTACCTTTATCGGTTCTATTTAAATGTAATATAATATCGCCTATCTCTTTTGTTTGATGATATTAATGTTTTATGTATTTTATTTTCATTCGTATGCAATATTAGTATCGCTAAATTAAATGATTGACGTAAAATTTAGTCCACTTAGCGATTCCTGAAAATTCTACAGTTATTCTAATTAAAGTTTGTTAATATAAATAGATAGATAGATTTAAGACTAGGCTTGCAGAGTTGTGTTCTATATCGAAGAAGGAGTATTTAACGATTATTTTAAGAAAACCTTCATTATAATAAAGTGAGGCGTATCGCCAATGTCTCCGGTTTACTTGTCTACGTTTTTCTCTTTGGCCACTTATAAGGTTTCCTAACAATTCCTACATCCATCTGGTCTATGTATTCTTGGGTAGTTAGTTATTCTAATAGGCAAGGCTTTTTAATTATTTTTGAAAACTCGAGATTAGAATAGGTTGTCGTCTTAGCCATATTGAAGAAGTATTTAACATTTAGTTTAAGAAGATCTTCATTATAATAGAGTGAGGTAGGTATATCGCCAATGTCTCCGGTTTCCGAGGACCGCCCGCTAATTAATTCCGGGGTCGTCCGGAATTACGCGATAGGAAGTGAACAGCCGATCCGAACTAAATTAATTTCGGACATACGTAAGAACGGGTTGATGAATTTACGGTTATTAGAGCCGCTCATGAATAATACTGAAAATTCGAGGGCCGCAATGAAACTGATGCCAGTTACTAAGAAGGTATATTTAAGTAGAAATATGAGGGTGACTTTTACAATAACAGAAAAGTTAATCGACTAAAAAGCTTTGTACTTGTACTAGTATTGCCAGGATAAAAAAAAATTGTTGATAAATTCAATTCGTCAAGCAGTTTCTAACTCTTAAAAAAATAAAAAAAACTTTAGCATCTAAAATCTAGCTATTTATTATAAATAAACAACCCTACCCATAGTTACGAATTTTTTCCTCTTTATGTGATTAAAACTACAAGGAATGATGATGGAAATGGCGCATGGTGGAAAATGATTTTGGTTGTACAAGTCATATTAGGCTGCTTTCAGCTTCACTCACGTGTCCGCCGCAAATTGTAACTGCAACCTGCATACTGAATGATATTTGAAACGAATTTATCTTTTGAACTTTCGAATGACGTAGGACTTGCAATGTTTGTGGGGCAACGTTGAGGAGGTCACTGCCACGGGTCCGGCTGTTAGGCACCCATTCCGGTACGCCCCCAGCCGGCACGCTCCCACAGCTAAAAATTTGTTATTCCGCTACGCTCCTGGCCGGGACGCCCCCATTATTTTATTTTTAGCATGACACTTGAAAAAGTACTTCTTATACGCTGTGACGTTGCAGTTTAACTTCACTCAACTGCCAAAAGAATATTTTTCGAAACAGTACACAATCTACACTCGACCTTATGGACACTCATTCTGCTGTAATAGCGCAGTAATTTTCTTTACTTGATAGAACTTGTCTTGTCTGTACTTTGAAAGTTTATTTGATAAAACTTTAGACAAGAAGAATTTTCTTATGAGTACAAGTAGAATAGCTTCGACTTTGCAATCCGAGTTTATCACTCCCAGTCCCGCTTTCACGGAGTAAGTGGACTATCATCCGGCTAGACTCAACAAATTATGAGCCTGCTTTCCACAAACTTACAAGGAGTTTATATTATTTTAAATGACATTTCAGAAATATTTTAAATTATGTGTCTAAATAAATTGAGGTTCACTGTTATTCATTTCAACTCACGATTTCTTCTCACTGCAGTTTTAATAATTTAAATAAAGTTAAGGTAAAAAAATATATGAATGCTATTCTGTTTTTTTTTAAGGATAGCAAATCCGTGCGTGTGGATAAAAAAAGCGCTGCGCTGGGTTAAAGAACTAAGGTGCTGAATAAACTCTCTGAAATAAATGTTGAAATTAGTAAATATCAAGTAAAAAAATACCTTTTTTAAATTATTTGCTACACAACACCATTCATTAGCTGTTTTTTTATTTAGCTTACAGTAGGTAATTAATGTTCAGTGCAAACAGTTATACATAATATACCACTATAGATTTCCAAGAAAACTTCGATTCCAAGAAACAATCGAGCTGAACCAAGCAAAATAACAAATGAAATATAGGCAGAAGTTGTAACTATCTGCACCTCATAAATACAGCACTATCGCCAGTCTCAGCGCGCCATAGTTCGAAACTACTTATCACTTTCACACTTTATTGGACTTTAAAAATAACTTGGGAGATGCTGAATCCGTAGTTTTATGGTCCAACTGTGTACTATTAGAAATAAGGTTTGTGACAGAAGATAGTTTACGAACAAGGTCAGATTTGTTTGCTGTTTGTTTGTTTTAAGAACTGAGAATGTGTCTTCTTCCATGTAAGTGGTTTATTGTCTTTAACGAGAATAAAGTATCTTTAAACCTAATCCTAATGTGTATCATAACTTCGACAGAGACAATAATAATATGTACGAATCTGCATATTGTATTAATGTATTATGTGCATTGTATTAATTGTCCTTTGTATATTCAAATCCATAGCATAATTGATTATCATGTAGTATTATTATATCTAAATCGGGGCTAATCCGTTCTCCGGAAGGTAAGTTCTAATCCTCTTAATCAGAGAGTGTCCGTTGTTTTTTTTGCATTTAAAAATACCTTACTAGAAAACCTTAATCATCATCATCAACGGCTCGTTACAGTCCACTAATAGTTCGATTCTAAACATCAAGTTCGAGGTGTGCCTGAAATAATATTGTACATCATCCCAACTATCTATCTATTCGTTGCATCATCCGTAATTAATTTATAATGCGACAATGAGACGACGTGACGTCACATTACTTGACTTTCTAAGATTTTCCATGCTACTGATTGGTAAGACAATTAATAGATTAATACTACTAAACACCCGAACATAACGGTATAAGTTAGAAATCTCCTAAGCTGTCCGCAACAGACTTCGCTATTGACGCCTCGTCTCGATAGCGCAAACACAAGACGAAGTTTTCAAATAAATAACGCCATGTTTACATGGTTCACGTTCTATTTCTCTCTCCCTCGCGGCTGCAAACAACATCCGTCAATGTCGACGGTTCTTCGATTCACTCGGCCAGTGTAAACAAGCCCTTAGGCCTACTTACTACAGAAAAGCTTCCGAAAACTGAAAGTAGCTGTTGACTTTGTTATTGATACTCTGATTTTATTTATTTATGGTTCCTTGTTTACTGATTGTTTAATCTATACTATATTATTATTACCCATAAACCTATAAAGACAGAAGTGAGTATTGATTGACTGACTGACTCATCAATGCACAGACGAAACTACTGAAGCTTGAAACACCAAATTTGCACAGTAAGTTGCATTTATAATAACGTAGGCAAGCAATAATAATGGACTTTGGAAAATTCCCCCTCTGAGGGGGAAAAGGGGTATTTAAGTATGTATAAAAGTCCGTCATTTCAAAAATTGGGATCTTGAAATATTGGATTTAGACTGAGATTAATAAATAATTTGATACATGTTTTAATATTTTATCAAAATCCCTATTTTGATGAGGAAAGTAGGGATTAAATGTTTGCATGGAAAGGCATCATTTCTAAAAGTAGGAACTTGAAAATTTGGTTAGACTGGGAAAAATAAATTATTTGACGTGTTTTGTTTAGGCTTTTTTTCTAAATCCCTATTTTGAACGGGGAAGTAGGGATTAAATGTTTGCATGAAAGTCTGTCATTTCTAAAGGTAGGAACATGAAAGTTTGGATTTAAATTGAGAAAAATAAAGCAATTGACGCGTTGTTTATTATTTTTCGAAATCTCCATTTATAGGAAAAGTAGGAATTGGGAGTTTGTATGCAAAGTTCGGCATAAAAGTCCGTCACTTCAAAAGATGGGATCTTGAAAATTTTGATTTAGACTGGATTAATAAATAATTTGACAGGAGTTTTAACATTTAATCAAAATCCCCGTTTTGAAGGGGAAAGTAGGGATCACGGAGACAAATACAAAGAGGAGGTGCCTAGGCCCGTCTCATAGCGGACAAAGTACTCTTACTACTAGCTATTAACCACCAGGCGTCGCTTCTGTCAGTGTTACTTTGGATTTTATGGATACGACACGAATATGACTTGGTTTGATTACAACCATTTTAATTGAAATTAGTGACGCAAAAATTATGTGCTGTGTTGTATCGTGCAACATTACGAGTAATACAACTATTTCTAACGAAAAAAAGACATAATTCCACTCGTATGTATTTTTTTAATGCAATTTTTAATGCTCGTAATTAATTCCTTCGAGAAAGTTCGGCGATAGCAACGCCATCTATCGCCAAGTAGAATAACTTCTTGACTGTAGAAGGTTATATGATCTGTTTCATTCATGCTCATTCATTCATTTATTTTGTATAGTAAGCTGGGTGGCCAGGTATGGAATCTAAAAAAATAGATTTATATAAAGTATTTATTTTTGTAGCATACAATTAAATAATGCAGATAATGTTGATGAACTTACTCAATATTTATAATTGAATACATGACATCAAAATATCACATTTTGGGCAAGGATGTTTCCTTATACTTGGTAGTAAGTAAGTGATGACTTACGTGAAATCCCGTGTCAAAATTGAACGGATCTTTATATATATATATATATATTATTTATTGTACACTTAAATTTACAGGATAATTAAGAGACCTTTTTCTTATCAGATCTTTTTATGTCTTATAGTTTTAGAGTTACCCATACTGACCCATCTAAATGGGCCATCCTGTATATCACAATTGCTCATATAAGGTAATCCTACAATAAAAACGACTACATAATATAAAAAAGAAGAGAGAAATCAATTTAAAAAAAATGGTCCGAATTTTTTTGTTTTTTACTTGCCTGGCAACATTATACAGCGTAACGAACTAACGAACAAAACCATCTTGTGTGTAATAGCAAAATTAAGTACGGTTCATTAGTGTCTAGCTGCAAAGCTAGTTTTGCTATTGACCGCTGGATGGTTAGCAGAACTTCATCTCCCCGCACCCCCTCCCAATGGCGACCCCCGCTATCATATAGAAAACGTCTTAGGGCAGCTCCTCTTTGTTTCTATGTAAAGGCTGTCATTTCTAAACGTAGGAACTTGAAAATTTGGATTTAGATTGTGAAAAATAAAGTAATAAGTCTCCACCTGAATTAAGTTTTAGTAAAATGGTATTTAAAATAATGAGATGTAGCAGCCCTGTCAGTTAGTGGAAAATTGTCTCTAACATACCCACTGTAAATACCAAATATTTTTAGTTAATTTATAAAATGTCAGGTCCATAATGAAATAAAATTATTATTTATATGTATGTAGAATAAAAAAAATCCTTTAAAAGTAAACTTTATTCGTTCATAATGTCGTGCTCAAGTCTCTTTCAAATTTTATATAAGACAATACGGTTTCATCTTTCTTATATACATATATATAACAAAAAATCTGCCCTAAATTACTATAATAAACATCTTATCTAAAATTACATGGTAAAAAACTGAAAACTTCCTTTTAAAGTTGGTTAAAAATGTGTTAAGTATGAATTTCTCTTCCCTGCGTAGCCGGGGCGGGTCGCCAGTCTAAAATATATTTGGTAATTCTTTGATGACGTAACAGGTACAAGGGCTGCTATTTATGTATCCGGAACTGGCCACTTACATAAACAATATTTAAAAAGAAATTGTAACATTTAAAAATAAAACTCTTTGGCTGTAAAATAAAGTTTGTTTCATTCATCTGTCAATTGTTTTTAAATTGTGGCGCCATTTTTAAAATTCATTGTCTATCATCACCATGGATTTGACTCGTAAAAATTTTCATACTATGATTTATTACGACTTTCGGCGTGGATTAACTCAAAAACAGTGCATGGATCAACTTTTGTCGACTTTTGGGGAGGAAGTCCCATCAAAAACCACTGTGTATCACTGATTCAGTGAGTTTAATCGTGGTCGTCGTATGCTTGTGGACGATTTTAAAGAAGGTCGCCCTAAATCGGCTGCTGTACCACAAAATATTGATGCTGTGCGCGAACTAATAATGCAAGACCGTCATGTTACATATCGCAAGATATAGGCATTTCTGGACATTAGTATGACGAGTATTTAATATTAGACGAACATTTCGCTGTAAAAAAAAATTGTCCTCGTTGGATCCCGCACAACTTAACAGTTGAACAAAAACAGGCTCGTGTTGATTGGTGCAAAAAAATGATAGAAAAATACAAATGTGGTACATCAAAAGCTGTTCATAATATCTACACAGGAGACGAATCTTGGATATATGCGTATGATCCCGAAACTAAACAGCAGTCAACGGTTTGGGTGTTCCAAAATGAGCCAAACCCAACTAAAGTTGTTCGTGCAAAAAGCACTTTGAAGCAAATGGTTGCCTGCTTTTTTGGTATTAGTGGACATGTGGCTACAGTACCACACGTAAAACGGTTAATTCTGAATGGTACACCACCATTTGCTTGCCAGAAGTCTTTGGAGAAATACGCAAGAACAATCGACAACGAAGAATAATCCTTCACCACGATAACGCCAGCTGTCACACCTCGGCCGCAACAACGGAGTATTTAAATAGTCAAATGATCGAATTGACGGGTCATCCGCCGTACAGTCCCGACTTGGCACCCAACGACTTTTATTTATCCCCAAGCGTGAAGAACAAATTACGTGGACACCGATTTTCGACCCGGGAAGAAGCCGTTGATGCTTTCAAAATGCACGTTTTGGAGATACCCGATACAGAATGGAAAAAATGCTACGAAAGTTGGTTTCAACGTATGAAAAAATGCATCGATCATCACGGGAAATATTTTGAAAAGCAATAAAAGTATATTTGGTTATAGATGTTTGTTATTTTTTGTTATTCCGGATACATAAATAGCATTAACACAGTTTTATCCGAATTTAAGAAAATAAAACTATTAGCTGTTTTTTTTTGCCAAAACCCCGCGCCGCTCTACCTGCTTTGTGCCATAGTCATAATTTACTTTATTAAAACACCGTACCTATCGTATCTCTTTACCCTACAAAAACTATATCATTTGCCTCCCTAACATTAGAAAATAGGTACTTATTTGTATAAAAAACATACAGCCTTACTTTATTTTATCAAGCATAAAATCTAAGGATGAACACACGCAAACTAAGCATGTCCCAAAACAGGATAATCCCAGACAAAGAACCCAAAACAATCCCGATTATGTTACAAGGAGCGTGGTCTCTGTGGGCTGCTGTACCGTTTACAACTTTACACATTAACTGACTAAGGGCGGATACGACAGTTTCGCTGATACTGACATGAAAACGCTCCAAAATGATTGGGTACTACGGATAAAATGAGTCTTATGTTATTAAGTGATATTAATGTAATGACTCACAGTGACTAATTAAAGCTACGCTCTAATCCTCTTAAGAGACCCAAGTCGGTTAAAGTGAGGAAAACATGCCTAAGTTGGGCAACAACTCAGATAGTGAACGTCTGTGTGGTATCTCTTAAAATTTTTGATGCTACTATGTAGCACTAGCGTAGCAATAGGCTACGAGTTACGCAGAAAACACGTTCTGTGTAGATATTTTATAACTGCTAACGACAACTTGCGATATGACGTCACATTTTTATGAACAAAATTTGTAGTTTAAGGTTCAAATTAGATGAGCACCGTTTGACCGCACAGTGCTCTTTCCGTATTACGTATTAACGGAATACAACACAGCAATGTCCGTTTCACTGCCTGCCAAGACGAAACTGTGTACTGTGTACCCTCTGTGTGTGTACCTGTCGTGGCCTTATCGTAGAATTACCCACATCATGAAATGCTCGAGAATTTCATGAAATGGTCGCATTTCATGATATGGGCAATTAAATTTGACTAGATCATTAAATCGTGAACATTTCATGATTTTGTCATCCACGATTGGCCATATCGTGAAAATATAGTGTCCATAATTATTATTTTTTAAATCTAGAATATGTTAGAATCTTTATTGTTCTCTAAATATCCTTGTATATTATTATTGCTATATCCTTGTGTGCAATAAAGTATATTCTATTCTATTCTATTCTAAATCCGACAGAAATTTTCAGAGTACCTTTTCATTGAATTCTCCTCATTTAATAATGAATTATTCAGTTTTTCGCTGCGAGAAACAACATTGTTATCAGCGGCTGCCATGTTGATACATAAACAAAGCGCTTCCAGCGCCTCTATCAGGAAACCATTTTACGATATAATCAAATATAAACCATTTCATGAAGAAGCTGCGTTTATAGTTAAACATATCGACAAACAATTTCTTATCATTGATTTGTGGACAAGGCATATCATGATATGGCCAACGGACAGTGAAAATTTCATGGAATGCAACCACTTCATGAAATTCTCAAGAATTTCATGGTGTGGCCACGACATACCTAAGAATATTTTGGGATTCAACATTTTGCGAATTCAACATTTTAGGAATTCAACATGGTGGTCGGAGAATAATAACCAAAACATTTTTTAATTGGTTGTCTACCTTCTTCTTAGCGAGTCGATGGTTAGTCGAACTTTATAATACTATCTATCTAATAATTTTGTGTACTAGTGGTCCTTATTCTCATTGTATATCTTGTTGACACTACTGCAAGAAATTATTGTTTTATAGGTTTGTTTGTAAATGATTTTCTGGTTTTAAATCTCAACGTAGTTGTGTTTCAATTCCTAATTCTATTTGTGAGAATCTGTAATAGGTTCGAAAGTCGCAATTTAAGTAACAACACACGCACGTCATAATATAATATCATCATCCAACCAGCAAAAGGTGGTTCTATAAAAGACCATAGAACGTTTCCTATTTACATTGGGTGGTGAAATAAAGGGCCTAAGAAGGGTGCACCTACAAAGAAAGTGGCGCAATTATATTTCTATTCAGTTCTAAAGTGGACCTATAGCGGCATCAAGCATCACAATTTTGGCCTTTACGGTTGATGTAACAGTAACGCAATCTCCGTTTGGTGATATACAAGCCACCACAACGCTTCTAAGTACCTTTTTTGTACTGTAAAAGAGTTTACGATTCCATTACTACACTATTAATTTATCATTCACTTGTTTTTCACGCGTAGTTTACACAACTGGAGTGCTTTTTAGAAAATAAATAATAAAAGAAGAAGTAAGTTAGAATTTATTTTGTAATTAAATTATTCGTCTCTTACGTGTGTAATGATGTGTGGGAAGGTTATTTTACTGAGAAAGCATAGGTGAGATTACGAGAATATTTTAATGCCCTCTTCGAATTATTGAGATTTTATTAAAACAATTACGAATTTAAAGTCATAAATATACTTTTAGCGTCCTGAAGTCCACTACAGCACTCGTAATTACAGACCACAGCCACCATTAGAATTTTAACACTGGAACTATAAAGGGCATTAGCAAACCTTTATAGGACAATTTAAGCTACAAAAAGGAGTCCAGCAGTGGACTGTAACGGGCCGTTGATGATGATGAATGGTAATTTGAAACTCGTCTGTATCACGAAATAGCTCTGCTGCAGAGTTTTTGTGCTCACTATAGTGCCATGTGTTGTAACAGCGTTCTACAAAACCACAATATCACAATATCGCCCTATTGTAGAGTTTTCATCTTTACTATAACGAAAGACCTATTCAAGTACATTCAGAACCTTTATAGCGTAAAATAGCCACATTATGGCGACAGTAAACACTGGTATAGAGCTCTATCGTTGTATACTGGTCACATTGGAGGTTGCTATAACACTGCCTATAACAGCTATATAAAGTGGCGATGTAAGCCTTTACATCACTTGATAATAGGTCGTTTTTGCTGTATAAACTTATAGAGCTAAACCGTATCGTCAAACGCTATTATACAACCTTCGGTCACCGCTAAAACCTTTATACATCGCTTAACCAGCTTTTTTGAGGTATAAGGATTTGTTATAGGGCAAAATTGTTGGTTATACTCGTACGATCGCCTAATAAAATAAATTACACTTGAATGTCAACTGTCAATCAGAGCGGTGAAATGTGAGAATATTACTGCTTTATTTTAATATCACAACGTAAATGATTTGATAATATAATGATGACAAAAAAAAATGAGTAATGCAGCACCAACGACGACGGTGTATGTCCACACGATCTGTCAAAATCACTTCCTATCTTTTTGTTAGAAAATGAATGCATCACGTAGAATGACCCTTTACAAACACATTATTTTTAATTGAATACGAATTAAGAAAAAAAATAGAGTTGTGTGCAACAGTAGACGAGGCTTTCAAATGATATTATTATTTATGATGAATGAATGAGTGAATTTTATTTTTATACATAATTTATACATATTAAATACAAACGCTACGTGCGTTATATTAATTACGTGGTACCAAAAAAAAGACAAATAAATGATCAAAAAGTTAAGAAGATTTGTACTTGGAGTGTTAATTTAGTGCAAACTGATATCTTTACTCAAGACAGTTTCGAATGATATTTTAAATTATTTGCAGAGAACCAATCTTCAAAGTCAGCTGTAATAACTCTTAGCTCTACATCATCCTTGGTAATAGTATTTGTGAAAATATTTTGGCAAGCTCACGCACAGATTTTGTACTAATTAATTCTCTTCATAAAGTAAATTATCTTGTCAGGAACTTAATTAATTATCTAAGCCGTTTTATAAAATAATAAGAATAATTTAATTACAAATTAATGAAAAAATATTTTTACTCCAACTTAGCCTTTTCAGTCTAGTCGCACAGTCGGTATGTACTTATAGGTATATTAGTTCTAGAGCTCTAGTAAAATTTAAATTATATAAAAGTTTATTTACAGATGTATACGTATTGCACCACATCGACATTTTATTTTATTTTATTTTATTTTTTTTACTTAATGTGTGTAAAAAATTAATAATGGCCAACGTGGCTACCATATTATGTTATCTTGTCATTTTATCACTATATCGTAGCTGCGTAGATCATAATAATACTATAATAAAAATAAATTGACACATAATTTGTAAATATATATATATTTCGGATAAATTATTACGTTACGTCACCACTGGTGAACAAAGATACGGTTTTCGTTTGTTTTATTGTGACGTCATCGTTTAGCAATCATGGTTGAACTAATTAATCATCAGTTGACAATATCGTTGTCAACATTTGCTTAAAAAGCTTTTGGTATGGTTCCGTCGAAAAAAATTTTGAAACAATATAATTTAACGCTCAAAATCCCTTGACAATTATTGATATGAATCTGTGAATATTAACACTGTTAAAACTTCAAAAGTAAAAGGCAATTTGATTCATTTTAAAATGTTCTAAGTTGAAAGAATAGGGAGAAAACTTTTATATGAAGAGTGCACAGCGTTAAATCCAGCGAGTTCTTCTATTGATGACCGCTGAAGCGCGAACAAGATATATAACGGAATGTCCTCTAGAATTTATAATGAGAACATTAAGATTGAAATCTACTAGACTAGATAATTGAGAGCAGAATGTAGTCTAATTAATGCATGGAATGCTACTAAATTGTAGTCTAAGTATTTTGACTGGAAAATTCTCTTTGAGAGAGAGAAAACAGAAATAGATATTTTCATCATGTAGACTCAAAAATATTTTTTTAAGTAATTCAATATCAGAAGCTTAACATTTTCATTAAATTAAATTAAATTAAAATCTGTTTATTTCAGGCATAATATACCTACAAAGTAGCATAGAATCCCAAATTATAAAAATACAATACATTAATGAAATTAATGACTGATTAAATTAAATTTAAGTTTAAATTTGATTAACTAACTAAATAAACTAAATACTAAATATATAATTTAGGTATGTATATTGCACAATTACAATTATAGTTACCATTTATCATCATTATTATTATTATTAATTATTCGTCACAAATTATTCGTCAAATATACCAGTCGGTAACACATACATACGATCTACCTGCATGTCTATCATATCGATTAAAGTCGTATATATTTGTTGAAGACAGCTACAATTAGCGGATTAGAACAATTCATTAGACGTGTCTGGAAGGAAACCTTTTGTCTATTTAGTACGGAATTAAAATCATCAACCTTATGCTCTGCGAACATGCCAGACGCGCTACACCTCCACTGTAGACCCAGTATAGCACGAAACGCATTATTATATTGCACACGTATAGTGTGGTATGTACTTTGCTTATACCTGGACCAGAGCTGTGAGGTGTAGAACGCCTGACAGTAAGCCTTGAAAAGGGTTATCTTGACTTGAGTAGAAGCAAGTGCAAACCGCCTAGCCAGCATGTTACTTTTCATGGCCAGCGACCTTCTTTGTCTTTCCACATCATCATCATCATCTAGTGTTTCAGTTATAAAATGACCTAAATATTTAAACTTTTTTACAATGTTTAGTCGTATTCCCGATAAGTTTATGGGCGGTATGCTGTCAGGACCTTTCCCATGTCGAAACACCATGACTTCAGACTTTTTTACATTATAGACAAAACAGTGTCTGGCAGCATAACACTCACAGATACTTATGAGTTGCCGAAGGCCACTGACCGACGGGCTCATTGAAATCCCTTTTCTGCTAAGTAAGCCTTAATTAAATAATGACTTCTTGTAATTCAGTTTCAAATTAGATACCTACCTGCTTTTCCAAAGTACCTATTGCTTTTCATTATTGGATTGTTATCAATTTATTATTGAAAGTAGTAACATGAATTGGTTAGACAAATAAAATCGAAAAATTCAAGCATTTTTATAGAAATGTATTATTCTATTTATTTTATTTTATTCATTTGGAACATACAACAGCAGTGTACAAACGCTTACAAACAAAATAATATTAATACTTATAGGTATTGAGTCGATTATAGGTATAGGTTATTAAACGATATTAGTCGCACGGTCTTTGTCTCCGTCGTTTATGAATGAATGAATGAGTGAATGAATATACTTTATGTCTATATTGTCATTATGTACCCCATTAGTTCTATAGATAGATTCATGGGGAACAAATGGGATACACCCATCTTCATCAGCATCAGCATCAGCCTCAATGCAAAAGTCTCTCTATCATCATCATCATCAATAGCTCAAATACGCTCGACCAAGAGGCTCGAGCCGACACAGAATTAGGGTGATCAGGCCTTAGGCGACCTAGCTGGCCCAGTGCGAGTCGTTCGACTTCACACACAACCTTTGAATTTCTTCGCAGGAGCTTGCAGGTTTCCATACAATGTTTTCTTTCACCATAAGAGCATATTATGAATTCAAAATTCGAAAACACATTAATACGCGGTGGGGATTGAAGCCGTGTCTCCCGCACGGGAGGCAGTAGTCCTAGCCTACAGCTACACCACCGACGATCTCAAAGTGTCAGTATACATTTTCATATTAACGAGATCTCCCGTCGGTTACTTTCAGTCTGTCGGAAGCCGTAACTGTGAGACCCACAGTTCGGAAATCTGCCTTAAGTCGAGCACATAAAGTAGATTTCGTTAGATGTAGTCGGTGGAAGTGTTTGATTGTACGGGCGCAATAGCTCTTAGCGTAAAGTACGCCACTTCTGTTCCCGGGCCAGAGAAGGTTTGCGAACCGTCGTCGGCGTTACTTGTTACCCGATGTTTGATCGTTTCAAATAGAATTCTGCTGTAATTGGCTTAGAGATAGTTCACGCTTGAAACGCTTCCACTGCTACAAGAATATCTGATTTAAACTGGGATGTTAATACTTGTATGACCTTAATCTAGCCTAAATTGGAGTAATCTTCATCGTGTGGGTTGTAAGGTCGACAAACGACCTCACAAACTCTGGTGTTATTATTATAGAGCCTCCAAAATCCTCTGACATTCTTCGTGTAACGACTATTTGCGTGGATTAGATAGAACTACATATTATCTGACCCATGTAAACGTGTGAATGACTTATCTAAAATGGTTTAATCCAATAATATAGTGTTATGAAATTTGGCTCAAAGTGGCCAAAATGTGCAAGCCCTTCGATGGACTGTGGAAAGTAGGTAGCACTTGGTGGAAAAGGTTGGGAATGGAGGACTTACTGAGATGGCTGTGGTGATGTCAGCTCCACGTGGCTCGAGAGTCCTGATTTCGTGCTGGGACGTCCCAATTGTTGTTCACGACACTGATCACGTAGTTTAAATATTATTTAGATTACACTCGTGCACTTTATTGGAAAGTTTATATGATTTTTTAGCGTCAGCTTCACCAGACGCATCACACGTGGCGGGTTCTTCTTCTTTTGTAAAACGTTCTTTTTTCAGTTCTTTAGAGCGAGATTGCATAACTTCATTCTTCGCTCTTGGTTGATGAAGGAATGGGAATGAGAGTGAAAGGAAAAGCGGGAAATTCAAAGTGCTTGCTGTAGCTTTAACATTTTTCCCCCCCGCTGGCGAAATTATGAGCCAGAAACACGAAATTTTGAAAATGTTCACTCCAACCAATAGCATAGAATAATGATGATTAATATACTTATGATACTAGTTGAAACCTTGATATAATATTATGGTGAAATTTTATGTTATATACCTATAGTACACAATATATATTGAATGATATACATATAAATGAAATTGATATATACTTTATCCTAATCTGTCCCAAAAGGTATAGGACAAAGCTTCACAAGTGGTCTATCTAAAGTACCTTGTGCAGTTTTGACAGTAACAAAGCGAGATACCCCATCTCGTCCGGGGAAAAGTTTGATAATTTTACCGAAACGCCAACGTAGTGGGTGGGTACATTCATCTTTGATAATAACTGGTTGATCAATTTTAACTTCACCAAATGATTTTGTCCATTTCAAACGTTGTGATAAGTTTGTTAGGTACTCAGAATGCCACCTAGTCCAAAAGTCTTGATGCATACGTTGCAAAAGTTGCCACCGTGTAAGTCTGTTAATGTTTGTGTTTGTGTAGTCAGGTGTGGGTACGGTGGTAAGTGGTGCCAATGTCAAAAAATGGCCTGGTGTGAGAACCGATAAATCGTTAGGGTCTGAACTAAGAGGGCACAACGGCCGCGAATTTAGTATAGATTCTACCTGCACAAAAAGTGTATTCAATTCCTCGTATGTTAGGATTTGAGCACCGATAACCCTGTAGAGATGTGTTTTGACCGATTTCACACCTGCCTTCCAAAGTCCTCCGAAATGGGGAGCTCCGGGTGGATTAAACCGAAACTTGATGCGTTCGGCTTCACATGCGGATCGCATTATGTTTGATAATTGGGTCTGAGCCCCTTTGAAATTAGTGCCACAGTCACTATGAATAATATTACACCGACCACGTCGACCTATGAATCGGCGAAGAGCCGCTAGGAATGCTTCACTTGATAAATCTGATGTTAACTCTAAATGTAGAGCTTTCGTGGCAAAGCACACGAAAAGACACAAATATGCTTTGGTGGTACGCGCGCCGCGATACCTTTGAAATGTTATGTTAAATGGACCAGCATAGTCACAACCCACTGATTGGAATGCTTTGATTTGAGTGATACGGGAACGAGGCAAGTCCGCCATTACTGGTTGATAAGATGTTGGCTTCATACGAAAACAACGATAACAATTGGATATGACTTGCCGAATGGCTCGCCGAGGAGACAAGATCCAAAAATTTTGAAGGAGAAGATATTGCATGGTTTGTAAACCTGGATGCAGATTCTCGTTATGCACACACTGTATGATAAGTTGAGTTAAGCGATGTTTGCGCGGAAGTAATGCTGGATGCTTGGTTTCGAAATTGAGATCTGATCTAGAGAGCCTACCCCCCACACGAAAAATCTCTTTTTCGTCTAAGAACGGGCTGAGCCCTTTGATTGATTTAGGTAGAACTCGACCTGAGCGCAAACGAACTATCTCGTCTTTAAATGTAGATTGCTGTACGTGTTTGACCAGCAACATAAGAGCGTCATGTAATTCATGTTCTGTTAAATGATCAGAGCGCTTGTTTTTGCGCAGACACTGAATGAAACGCTTGCAATAAGCCACGACACGCTGAACTTTCCTTAATGAAGAATATTTGTTAATAAGACGATCAAATGGATGTTCGTCAACTGAAAGAGTGTTAGTCAACACACACGCACGCTTTTCACTTGATACTACTGGATCAGCTTGATATGAATTGGATTCAGCCTCACTGGGCCAATGATGATGATCTTGTGACAGCCACTCAGGGCCTGTCCACCACTGGTCATGATTGATTAGTTCGTCCGGCGTCAAACCACGACTCGCACAGTCAGCAGGATTGTGCTTACCCGGGACGTGCTTCCACATAGCTCCTGTGAGCTTTCTTTGAATGCTTGATACACGATTACCTACAAATGCTTTGTAATCTGTAGATTTAGATCTGATCCATCCTAACACTATCATGGAATCAGACCATGCACACACTCTTTGAATTTTAATGATGCCTGAATATAGGCTAATGATGTGCTGCATGAGATCTGCAAGCAACGATGCACCGCAGAGTTCGAGTCTGGGCAGCGTTCTACGTTTGGTAGGGGCTACACGTGATCTAGCGCTGACGAGGGCCACATGGTGTTGATTTTGCTCATTAGAGGAGCGAAGATACACGACACCGGCATATCCTGCTTCGCTTGCATCCGAGAAACCATGAAGTTGGTAAGTAACTGCGTCATTTCTAGTGATACGCCTTGGAATCTGGAGCTGCGACAAATGAGGTAACTGCTCAGTATATTTCGTCCACAACTTAAATATTTCATCGGGTACTATTTCGTCCCAAGATGTCCCTAACAACCACAACCGTTGGATTAAATGTTTAGCAAGAAACGTTAACGGTGTTAAAAGCCCGATGGGATCGTAGATACGCGCCAGTTCTGAAAGCATGGTACGTTTGGTACACTCACGTTTGATCTGATTCACTTGATAATTGAAAATGTCATCTTGTGAATTCCAGGCCAGCCCTAGAACCTTCACGAAGAGACTATCACTATCAAAGGTAACACCTGGAACCGCCCTGTGACTTTCAGGTATGTTCTGTAGAACAGCCACATGATTGCTGGACCACTTTCTGAGCTCAAAACCTCCGGAAGCCATAATGCCTATAAGCTGCTGCTGACGATCTAACGCCTGTTCTAGGGTGTTACATCCCGTGACGACATCATCCACGTATAAATCACGACGCAAAATGTCTGCTGCAACTGGATACGACTCTTGCTCATCTTGAGCTAATTGATGCATGGTGCGAATGGCCAAAAATGGTGCTGACGATACTCCGAAAGTCACGCGATTAAGACGATATTCCTGCACTGGTTCATCAGGTGCGCCTCTGAAAAGAATGCGTTGATAATCACGATGTTCACTTGTTATATTGATTTGACGGTACATCTGACGAATGTCCGCTATAAACACAATGGAATGAAGTCTGAAACGCCACAAAATGTTTGTTATTTCTGCTTGAAGTTTTGGTCCTGTTAGAAGAGTATCATTCAACGAAACCCCTTTTTTATCCTTGGCTGAAGCATCGTACACCACACGAAGCTTGCCTGGTTTCACCACCGCATGATGCGGAATATAATATGCTGAAGGAGATCGACACTCTTCTGGCGGCACCAACTCCATTTGTCCACTTGACAAATACTCCATCACATGTTCTTGGTATTCTTTATGAAACACTGGATTTTGAAGCAATCGCTTTTCTTGCTGCTGAAAACGACGAAGCGCAACTGAAAACGAATCATGGAACGACGGCGATTGGTCACGAAATGGTAAGTGAACGACATAACGTCCCTCACTGTCACGATGAGTAGTTGATTGATAAATTTGTTCACACTGAGTGTCATCCACTGATAGACCCTCCTTAGAATCTAATGATATGTTATCTATCTCCCATAACTTTTGGACTGCAATATCCAATGTCGCATCCATAGACACATGATTGATTGATAAAGGGGTGGGAGAAGATCCACTTGATAAAGCTGTACGTCCCATTAACACATAACCAAAAATTGTATTAATAGCTGTAGCAGCTTGGTCTCCGCCATCAATTTTTCCTGGCAACAAAATTTGTGGGAATATTTCTCCACCAATTAAAATGTCAACTGCCCGAGACTCGTGATAGTGCTCGTCAGCTAATTTAATATTTGAGATATGTTTAAAATTATTTGTATCAACAGGATGAGTTGGCATATCTCCACAAATCCTGTCCAAGGTCACTGCTTCTGTTGCGAAGGAAGGCTCAGATTTACCAACCGGACGTATCTTCAAAAACACTTTACTGCAAGACTGCGTTGGTACTTCGCCTATCCCTGACATAGGTGTATTAACCTTGTGACGGGTTAATCCGAGACGCCGAGCACAGCTGTTGGTAATAATATGGCTTTGACTGCCTGGATCGAGAAGAACACGAACCTTTCGATAAGACCCATAACCATCCTTAACTTCCACCTCCGCTGTTGCTAATATAACAAATGATGATTCCTCACTGCTGGCTGAAATATTTGACAGGGATGTTTTAGGAGTGATGATGTCCTCTGCAGGAGGGGGAGGGGTACCTAATGATTGCTTAGAAGCATTTGATTGCTGATTTTGATTTTTTGATGGAAAATGTAGCAAGCTGTTGTGGCGCTGACTACATGTTTTGCACTTGAATTGGGACATACACTTTGATGTCATATGATTACTGCGTAAGCAGTTAAAGCACAATTTGTTTTGTTTAGCAAAATCATTCCGCTCTTGAGGCGTTTTGTTAAGAAATGATTGACACAAATAAAGGGCATGTTTGTCCTTACACAATACGCATGATAACGATGGATGAGATGTCTGAGACAGAAGCATGTTTGATGAGGGTTTTGATTGATAAGAGGGATTATGAACCCTTCTACTAAAATTCTGATTGAGTGCTTGATTGTTTGATGATAGCGAAGAACGCTCTAACGCTTCACACCTTTCTTTCACAAATGATTTTAATTGCTGGAACGTAGGGAAGTCACTGACCTTACAGTCCAGCTCGAATGCTTCACGGGATGCATTATCAAGCTTGGTCAATAGTGAATGAAATAATACAAAGTCCCATTTACCTGTGGACAAGCCTAATGAATCAAGCATTGAGATGTTCTCACTATAAGTGTCCAATAAGTTGCGCAAGCTTTGAGCTGAACCCGAGGTCATGGGTTTTAAATTTGTGATTTGTTCCCAGCACACGAATGCTAAATACCTCTTATTACTATATCTGTCTACTAGAGCTTCATAAGCACTTTTATAATTTGATTCAGATATAGGAAAAGCACGAATGATATTAATGGGTTCCCCTGAAAGTGATGTGATTAAATATTGAAACTTTTCCACATTTGTCAAATCTGTCCGACGATGAACAAGAGTATTGAATAAATCAATAAAACCTGGAAAATCTTTCAACTGTCCTGCAAAAGTAGGCAGTTTCATTGGAGGGAGCTTGCTGTTTGACCTGGGCTGAGAGGTGGGTGGTGGCTTAGTATCTTCATGCTCCTTTTTGGGCAAAAGGGTCCGCATTGCCTCCAACACCTCAAAGTACATGTCATCAGCTCGCTCTTGAAACACCGTTTGTCCATCGATAAGCTCTTGTTCAGCATTGGAATCTGTTAAAGCACATAAGAGGTTTGTATGAGCCTCGTTAAAAGTATCCATGTATGAATCTAAACGGGAACCCCATGTTTCTAACCGATAAAGAACGCTTGGATCATTCTTACACTTTCTGGCACAGACTACCGCATCTGCTAAACGTTTATGTGCGATGCTTCGCTTTGATTCATAATGTGAGATCATTGCCTCACCCATGATGATTGGTATAAACGTTCACATATAAAATGATGTTTGATTGAATATGGATATAGAAATCCGCACAAAAAACACTAAAGTTCTGCTTGAATATACGTTGGTAAACGTCACACACACTTGAAAAGTCTATTAAAAGTTCCACACTAAAACTTTCTTTAAACTGTCACGAAAAAATGCTAATAAGATTCCTGAACGCACCTTCAGCTGTCAAAATATTGTTTGGTAGAAATTGTTTTTAATATCCTGGCAACAATAAAGACTGAACTGATTGACCGAATGAAATCGAAAGGGTGCGATTCTTGAACCGATGAAAGTTTTCGAAGGACCTTTTTTCTACTGAGAGAAAACTATTGAATGAATTATAACGCTATGACAAATGTATTGTCCACTGAAATAAAACACATTCGATTATGAAATGGTTTGTCGTTTGATTACTATGCGCTGTATGTTACGCAAAGTAGCACGAAAGTGATATGATAGAAATGGATAAGTTTGTAGAATGTTTATGTTGTACCTAAATAACACAATGCACGAATGATGTATGTTAACACGAATTGAATATTATTTGAACGCTATATGTTACGAACAAATACACAAAGTGAATATTATTTGAACGCTGTATGTTACGATCAAATACACAAAGTGAATATTATTTGAACGCTGTATGTTACGATCAAATACACTGGTGAAAGTTAAAAGTGTCACATGTTACACTTGAAATAATGATGATACTAGTAGGTACTGCTTGTTATACCTACATACACACTATATGATACGATTTGAACGATGTTACGATCAAACCACACGAAATTTGTTATGAGGTTATTCATACAATGATAATGTGATAAGTGTCGTATGTTACACCTAACACAACGTTTGAAATAGTAAGTATCGCTTGTTATACTTAGTCACATACAATTAAATGATAATTAACCCACCGAATCTTTGTTTACGGATAAGATCACGAAATTTATTTGATAATAACCCCCTCAACTTACGAATACGAATGATTTTACCCGCGCACTGACGATAGGCACCTTTTTACATATTTCACACAAGTTGAAACTGATAAAATATGATAGAATTATGATTGAAATTATGAGAATATGCGATGAAATGATATGCGTTGTAAGGTTTACCTACGATAAATGATAAATATCACTGATTTTGCTATTTGGTTTTCATGAACAAAAATGGACGACCGCAAATTTTCCCCCAAGGCAAATAGGTAAAAATTTTGAAAATCCGACTCGAATGGTCCAAAAAATGTTATGAAATTTGGCTCAAAGTGGCCAAAATGTGCAAGCCCTTCGATGGACTGTGGAAAGTAGGTAGCACTTGGTGGAAAAGGTTGGGAATGGAGGACTTACTGAGATGGCTGTGGTGATGTCAGCTCCACGTGGCTCGAGAGTCCTGATTTCGTGCTGGGACGTCCCAATTGTTGTTCACGACACTGATCACGTAGTTTAAATATTATTTAGATTACACTCGTGCACTTTATTGGAAAGTTTATATGATTTTTTAGCGTCAGCTTCACCAGACGCATCACACGTGGCGGGTTCTTCTTCTTTTGTAAAACGTTCTTTTTTCAGTTCTTTAGAGCGAGATTGCATAACTTCATTCTTCGCTCTTGGTTGATGAAGGAATGGGAATGAGAGTGAAAGGAAAAGCGGGAAATTCAAAGTGCTTGCTGTAGCTTTAACATATAGAATAGAATATACTTTATTGCACACAAGGATATAGCTTGAAAGTACAAAGGATAGATGAAGGGGTGTACAGATAGGCAGCCTTATTGCTAAGGTAGGTAGCAATTTCTTCCAGGCAACCTTAATATATTTCAGACTTACCTTATATATTCATGGCTTCAACACCTCATTATTACCACTACTGTTTATTTATAAATATATATTTTTTGTTAATAATACACATTATTTTCTAAAACGTGTTAGCGGCAACTACTTTCTCCATACGTGAGAAAAAGTTTAGTGAGGCAAAGCTTATTCCTCACTCAAAATGCTTTTCTGATTTTTTACTGAAACAAATACATATTATTATAATCGTATAGATTTGATTCTTGTTTTAAATTTATAATAATATTTCATATTATATAAATTGAATATATTCTGCATCTCTTATATATTTGAGAAACAACTGTAATATAATACTTTGTAAAGTTAGTTATAAAATTTTAGATGAGTAGGTGGTACCTACCTTGTTTTTCTCTCATTCACATAGAAGGTAACAAAAACAACTATGTACTAAAGAATGATGAAAACAAGTATGCACAAAATTTTCAAAAGTCTTATGTTTGAGACATTTTATGGCACTTGCCATATTATGCTTAATACTTAACTTAACCAACTTCACGATGAAACGCAAATGCAAACTAGTGGCGTTGCAGTAGCGTGGCGTGGCACCCGAGTCACTCCAAACAAAACTTTTAATTAGACATTTTTCATGCAAGGAGATGAAACCCTATTGCACTCCAAGTTTCAACCATCATCGCTTGACTTTACGAAAAACTATAGTAAGTTAGATTTTCTACAGCTGTAGCTTTTTGAAAATTAAACTGTTTTTCTGTTTGTAGATAATGTACACATTATCAATAGCATTTAGTTGTAATGTTATTAAATAACTATAAAACTTGCTGCATTATCGTAACAGAAGCATGAAAAACTTTAATAAAATTAAGTAAATCACATTAAATTTAGCTTTATCTTCAAATGATATCTGTACAGACATTTTCAATGTTTTTGAACAAATTCTCGTAGAATAATTCCAATGTGCTTGGCGTGATATTGACAGTACATATTTTGTTTGTCAATCACACTACGCAAAAGAGCTCGGATCCGAGCAACAGAGTGACACTACACGCTACTATTTTCTAACTCTGTGGAGTGGTATTGGTTTTATCAACTAGCCTTCATACTCGTAGTTGCCAAATTCATTCTTGCAAATATTAGGCCGGCGGAAGTACATAATTGCGGTGTACATATTTCAGAAAGTTCTTTGCTTTTGCTTTTATTTCTTCTAATTCAACAGTCTACGTTAGGTTTCGATACAATTCCAAACTAACAACTATTGTGATAAGATCATTTATCAGTTGTCAGAGCTACCAGTAGAGCGATTCAGATGGGAGTACACAGAGAAGAAAATAAACTCAAAATGAAACACCATCAACAACCCGTGTGTCTGTCTGTCCAAATAAAAATGTTCACAAACAGAGGCTTTGTTAGAAACGCGTGTTCGGAATGTGTAACTCCTCAGATAATAGAAAAAACAAAAGACAGCTATACAAAGCAGACATAGGCAAGATAGCTTTTTTGAAAATTGAACTGTTTTTCTGTTTGTAGATAATGTGTGATAATCAATAGCATTTAGTTGTAATGTTAATGAAGAACTATAAAACTTGCTGCATTACCGTAACAGAAGCATGAAAAACTTTAATAATCAAGCAAATCACATTGATTTTCGTTTCATCTTCAAATGATGTTTGTACCACGATAATTTAATTTTGATATATTATAGGCCTTCGCGGCCTAGTGGTAGTGTTCGGGTCTCAGTACGAAGATTCTGGGTGTGAACGCCTGCCGATAGGGATACTTTGGACAACAAAAACCATTTTGTGAAACTTTTCCTGGTTAAACAATTGCAGACTGAATCATCTGATTGTCCGAACAGTATCATCTTAGATACTGTTCTGTGATTCCGTGAAGGCACGCTAAGCCACTGGTCCAGGGTATTATAATCTACAGAATACTTTAATGATGATCCTGGTTTATTTCTGCCACACCGACTCTTTCCTATAGTTCAGATCGGAATACATAGTTGTTACATACAGGAGTCAGGTAAGCAAGCATGGTCGAATAAGGCTGCTTTTCCACCAGAGATGTGCTATGCTACGTTGCTATAGATGCGTTTGATATCCACCAATCACATTCATTGGGCCACATAGCACAGCACTACTGTTGGAAACAGATTCAACTAATCCTCGCAGCATAGCTGCATAGCACATCTCTGGTGGAAAAGCACCCTAAAGCTTTCCCTCAGTCAAGATTGGCTTGGACCTCGCGATATGAACATTTTATTATGAGCTGAAACATAGTCATAAAGGTAAGTAGTTTAGTAATTAGCCCTACTGCGATGTTTAAGAGTAATTAAATATGAAAATGCGACGCAAGCTCATGTTCTTTCTCCTTCGATTTCCTACTCTACGTGTAAGTCTCTAATATTTATCACGTATCGTGCAGTTTGGTAGATAAATTTATTACATTATATAAACTTTGGGAACTTGAGTCTTGAGACGAGCTTTTGATTAAATTTATGTAGCATTACTAAGGACGACTGATAGGTAATTATAAAAATCCTGTAGTATTTTATTTTTATTGCATTTACTTTTATTCTTCTTTTAAAAATTAAAGGAATAATTATATTTATAATTAAATAATTATGTGGAGAAATGCCAAAAACTTGTAATAACTTTAAAAATAAAATAAAAATAAACTTCATATTTTGTACTCGAACTACTTAAATCAAGAAACTATTCTGTGAACTGATTTAAGTAAGTCAGCTGCTCGTAAGATAATAATGTATTATTAATGCTAAACTTAAAAGTGTGTACTAAAAAAGAACCTTTGACAGAAATGTTTTAAACTTCAAATGAATTTGTTTGTAAACAACGGCTGAATTCTAATTGAATACCTGTGAGTTATTGAAGAACTCGTACAATAGCTTTATGCTTACTTCGAAGGAGGTGAAATTCCAGATGTGATCCGTGAAAGTATTCAACGGGCTTCTGTTTAATATTCCTTATGCCCTTTATTTTATAACAATGCGGGAGGCGCAAAGGCATCTTTGAGGGAAGCCGCTGAGAATAAATTAGCACTAAGTTAAAAAGGCCTCCGCGATTATTCCAAGCGTTAGATTGAAAACATTATTTAATTTCACGAATTCTTAAGTGTTTAAAACTCGCGATCATGAGATTTAATAACATGTATGTAGTTTGGTTTGCGAGCAAAGTTTTGTGGTTGTAAATCTGTTAAGAGTAACGGGCGAGTAGATTAATTTGCAGTAGGCTGGATGCGTACTTTGTTAGGTTAGATTTGCTGAAAAAAGAGCTAGTCACATATAAAACATAAAAATTGTTAATACCTAATAATTTTTTAGTAAAGGTACTAGTTCGCAAGTCCCTTTTTGAGCAAGTAATAAAAAAAACTGGTACCATTCACTGTCTACCAAAAACAGTTTCCTTCAAGTATTGACGTAATGCAAATCTCTTTTCAGTGGGCGACGGGGCTGCTTTTATATGGACTGTCTCGAATTTAATTAAATTATGTGTTTGCTTTGATGTAACAGTGCAGACCAATATTTAATTATTCAGTTTTGTTAAGAAACTAACGATCACCAGAAGCTTGGTATTTTTAGAAGACAAAAAATAACATGTCCTAAATTGATCATGAGCTTATGTGAGGATAAAAAAAAATATTATTTTGTATGTATGTTATGTACTATGCGTCACCTTAAGTTTGTATAGAAATAAAAAAAATACACCGCACATTTTCATATTATAATCCTAAAATAACCTTCTATTAAAAATAACATATAAAGTTTTTAAAAATAAAAAGTGTAGAAAGATAGGTAAGTTTGATTGATGCGCTTGACTGTAAGGAGCATGGTAAAGCTCCTGATCTTGCCAATCCGCGCTTATCGGCGGAAAAGCGTGTGGTATTACGAGAACAGTAGACCTTGTAAAGGGTTTGTGTAAGGATAATATTTGATATGTACGGGTCGGCACCTGTTCAGTTATAATAAGTATTTTTATTTTGTCTACTGCCATCCTAACTAAATTGACTGTAACTTAAAAATAATTCTAAAATCTGCCTATTCTAAAAATGGCTAATCAAGCTAACGCCGTAGTCGCCGGCGCCGTAGCAAAAGTGTAGCAGGCGTAGCGCTTTCTCTCTTTCCTTATGACAGTTTTTTATTTATAAGTTTTAATTAATTCAAATTGTGTACGTATTCGTGCCTGCCTACTCATTTTTTTATAGTTATTTCTTTTTATAAAAACTACATATTGAGCGTTTATATAGGTAAGCGGTAATCGCGCAGCCGAGCGCATTGTTCAGCTCTATCTCAGGTAAATTACGTTTGTGCTCGGCGTCGCTAGCGTAGGTAACAGAAAAGAGGAGATAGGGCACAGAAAAAAAATCTTTAAAAATTGAAAAATTATAAAATAATAATAATAATTTAAAAAACCATAGCCAAATCAGTCAAATAACCCGCCTCTAACCGTTCCCGGTGCAAAGGTGCCCAAAGCTGGCAGCGTTACCGCGCTGGATAGCAATGGCAAACCTATAAAAAAAAATTACAATTATTTATTCAGCAACAGCTTAGAGTAATTACATTTTACCAGGAACACCATCATATTATTGCAGGTGTGTGACTTCTTTTAACTTTCACGGTTGTTCATACCGTTACCATTACGGTAACATTATTTTTGAACCTTCCATCTTTTGATTCTACAACATCATGTAAAATATTATATAATATCATTGCAGATTCAACAATTCACACTCTATAGTACTTGAACAAATGAGTAGTTATTAAAATACCTATACGCATGGTTTAGACATTACCACTGTACTGGTGAGAATAGCGAAGATAATAAAACAAGAACGGGTACTAACCCGATGTAATTAATTTGTGAGAAATAGCATGAATCATCGTGCTCGAATACTATGCATTAGCATGAACGAGCGCTACTCGACGACGACGACTGTGTGATTACAAGAAACTGAAAAGCGCAGTCGCCTTATGTTTACTTCTAAATTAGCGTATTCAGTTCATTAATTCTTTGTAGAAATCCGATGATGTTATACATAGTTATTTTATATAAGCCATGCCACCTTGTCCTTCTTCTTTGTTTCGCTTCTCTCAACTCGCTCGCTATCTTTGTTTCGAATTGTCGCCGATGTAAACTGCGGTAAGGCGTTCAATCTCTTGCCATCATCTCGGGGCCTTATCCGCTTTATGGTGGTTTTAACGTTCTATGGCAAATAAAGGGAACATTAAAGGATCTACGTGCCATTAAATTGTTTGCAAAACATTAAAATTTACGGTGATTTTGCTGTATGGGAAAGTATTTATTTAGGGGCCATGTAGAATAAATTTGATTGTGTAGACGTACAAGTTCTTTAATGGCGTGGTTATTTCGATCCTAATATGAAACTGGAATTAAATCTTGAATCATCTAATAAATTATAAAGCAGAAAATGAAAAAAATGATATACCGCTTTGTAATTATTAGATATTTCGTTAACAGACATACATAATCTGTAACAATAATAATATTATATTAGGTCCTTACATATGAAATTGGCGTTTTGTATGGGAGGAACAAAAAGTCGAAAAATTTTTATATAGTATATTTATTTAATCAAAGTATGAGCCATTGTAATCTATGCACTTTTGCCATCTCATAGGTAGTTCATTGATCCCTTTACTAAAAAAACCATTCGGACGGGAATCAATAAAATCTTTGAAGGCGATTTGGACTGCCCCATCTGAGTTGAATTTTTTCCCTTGCAAGAAGTTATCCAAATTTCGAAAAAAATGGTAATCTGTTGGAGCAAGGTCCGGGGAGTACGGTGGATGCCTTAGACATTCCAATTGAAGCTCTTCTAATTTGCTAGCCGTCTGTTGTGCAGTGTGTGGTCTAGCGTTGTCGTGAAGCAGCAGTGGCGTAGAGCGATTGACCAGCCTCGGTTGTTTACCAGCTAGCTTTTCCATCATGGTTTGCAATTGCTGACAATAGTCATCTGCCGTAATCGTCTGGCCAGATTTGAGAAAACTGTAATGAACGACACCGGCGCTAGTCCACCAAACGCTTACAAGTAACTTTTTATTGGTCAATTTTCGCTTGGAGCAGGCTTTGGCTGGCTTGCCAGGGTCCAGCCATTGCGATGAGCGCTTCCGATTATCGTAGAGAATCCACTTTTCATCACAGGTAATGATTCGATTTAAAATCCCTTCGTTATTGTGCCGGTCAAGTAATGTAACGCAGCAGTTGACGCGCGTTTGCCGGTTTGCTTCACTCAATTCGTGAGGAACCCACCTTTCAAGTTTTTTAATCTTCCCAATTTGCTTCAAGTGGATTAAAACAGTTTTATCACTAACACCGAAGCCTGCAGCTAACTCGGACGTGGTTTGCGATGGATCCGCTTCCACAATAGCCTTCAATGCTTCATTATCAACTTGGGTCTCCGGCCGTCCACGGGGCTTGTTTTGCAGGTCGAAATTTTCAGAACGAAAACGTTGGAACCAAAAACGCACTGTGTTTTCTTTTGCGACACAACCGCCATACACATCATTAACCCTTCGAGCCGTTTCCGCAGCACTGGTGCCACGGTGGAACTCGTACTCGTAAATAACGCGATATTTCAAATTTTCCATTTTGTAAATCGAGCGATGCAAACAGAAAAAAGATAAGTAAAAAAACAAATGAATGACGGTTTACGAAACACAACTACATGTGGAAATAGCTGTATAAATTTGAATTTCGAATTCCTAACCAAATAGGAGAAATTTGTGATCAAAGTGGCCAGTACGACAAAACGCCAATTTCATATGTAAGGACCTAATTATTATAATCTATTGAATCATCTCGGTATAAAATAGGGTAGATATAAAAGACCCAAGAGTGCTAATAGTGTCTGAATTTAACTAACCTTAATTAATTTTAAATACTTCTACCACCCTACCAAAAAGCTCGTGTCTGCTCTGAATTAGGGCGACAAAGAAAAAAAAAACCCTACTTACTACATATTTAAACTTGGTTTATTTTCTTAAACATTTTGATTTGAATTTCGAAAACATTGAATAGAAATGTCCATAAGCGTTGCATGCAAGGAGTCCGACTCACTTCCTCAGTTAAAAGCTTCCCATCGCTCGAGTTTGTTGAAAGCCGCAGCCGCAGTGAGCCTCCGACACAATAGCCTGAGAAGCCAACATTAAGACCAGATTTCAGTCTTAAGTAAGGTAATGACTTGAAAGGTAATGTACCCTTGTGGATAATCCATGTTGCGTAATACACAATAACGATGCTGAATACATTTTAACTTTATCAGAACAATGAGGCACTTAAAAGAAAGCTAGATATTTTCACAACAGTTGTGTTACTTACTTACTTACTTGTAGGTGTTTTCGTGGAAAGGATTAGCGAGTTTCAGTTCGCAGATGCTTTTTTCTCCAAGTGATATTTTAATACATGATAAACACAATGTATCAACTCTTTACTAAAACATGACCTGTGTTGTTAGATTAGTATACAATTTACTGTAAATACTTTTTAAACTATTATAAATCTTAGACAATCTATTATAATCTACATTGTCGACGATCGTCGTAGTGGAGGGTGGTTTGGAGCTTCAAAAAATAAATAACTTCAGTTTTTCGTTCCCTTTAAATATGCCCAGAAACACGTAAAAATCAGGTGTGAAGAACCTTTTCTGACAGTTTTCTGGAACACTTATAAAAAGATCTCGAGAGAACTCGACATTTTCAAGCATCGTTCAAATTTCTCGGCGTCTGATCCCTTGTGATAATATTTCTTTAGTTAAATTCGTTAACCGACCTGGAATTAACTTCTGTTTGATTTGATAATAAATTTTTGGAAAGATCGGAAATTCTCGGAAGTTTTCGGTATTATAGCTATTGTTGTTTTGTAGAAATAATTAAAGTTTCCTTGATAAGGAGACCAAAAATTGTGATCGAGAAACATTAATTTGATTTATTTGAAAGAAAGTGGAACTATGCTGGAACCACTGTCAAGAAAAAACGAACGTTATAGATATTTTTAACAATGAATTCAAAGAAATATAAATTCGTGTTTGTTATGTATTTGTGAAATATAAAGTAAAAACACTGTCTTCACTCAAAGATCCATTTGATAGAGGAAATATACCAAATTGCTTTGCTACTCCCTATTGATAACCCTCAGGGAAGATAATTCACAACTCCAAGAATAGATTTAACACTTTTTTATTTCTGGACAAAATTGGACAGAGTTTATGCTTAACAACTAACCAGGTCAAAATTATCACACCAACTGCCAGAGAGCTGGATGGCAGACTATTTATAACGATACTCGTTCTCCCCTTCTACTCGGCTACCTCCAGTGTTGCCAAACCTAACAGAATAACTCCCTAGCAACCCTCAACAACGTGTACATGTTACACTATAGGCTGCTAGGAGCCAGCCATAAAAGCAATAGCAAGCCACAGACGGGGTGTGTCGCCTCCAGGCACAAAAACAATTTACGCTTCTAAGCCATGTTTTGTAACTGTAGGACGAAGCAAATGAGCTGTCCCTTAAGACGTCTATTTCCATGACAAAGTTCTACCTGCGGCTAGTAGCAAACGCTTACTGACTCTTTGTGATCTTTCAATGTCTTTGGAATTCCGTCTACTTGCAGTACTTCCAGCTAGCTGTGCATTTTAAACTACTTCTTATGTTTAAGAGTGTAAACGTTTCAAGTCTGTATCTGGCTTTGTATGTTTGGGTTTGTTTGACATCCATTAATAAAGCCCGCGGGATTTAGTTTTTAAGGAACTAGTCAAACTTTGTTTAAAGAAAAATATTTGGTGGTGTAATTCTCTATCAGATGAGGACCACTTTGAACGATTAATACTTTTTTTTATACAATACCTACATACCTAATTCAACAGAGAAGATGTAGGCAAAGTCGGATTACCTAAAATTATTTCAGCGTCCCTATTTCGGTTTTACTTTTCCGAAATAACAAAAAAAAAACACAAAGAGGTCGGCAGATGTCACCCGACAGCGACATGTGCATTTTGACTCAACCCAAGGATTAAAGCAGGCAGGTGGCACACAATAAAATGCAATGAAAAACGCGATAGCAGTTAAACGTTGGGATTACGCTAACGATTGAAAATGCGCCTTCGAAATATCAAATATGCATGAATTTTTTCAACAAACTTTCGCGTTTATAATATTAGTAGGATGAATGATAGCCTAAAATAAAGGCGTAGCTGTCAGATTACGAGATTTTGTTTTATTAAGTGCTCTCTAAAATTTTGCAATCGACGCGGCCATAAGGGTCAAATTCAATGTTTGACAGCTCTAATATTAGAATGGTCCTGTCCCTTTTTAATCTTTACTTAAATTAAGAATTAGCGCGTGACAGTGAAAATTTGCCTTAATAGATCTCTTTAGTGGGATTTTGACAGTTCTGTGTGGTGGTCGACTGTCGTGTCTAACCTAAACCACTTAAACTGTATCTTGATAAAATGAAAGATGGGGTAGTTTATCCTCTATCTGTACCTATAGCGGAACTGCAAGATACTCCTAATTCCACCGATAGAGGTATTAATCGAAATGCACCGAGACTAAAGAGGGGCACTTTACCGCCGTATTGGCAATTAGCAAGCGTCTTCGGTAATAGAGATTGAGAGGCAAGCCTGGTGAGTGTGGTGTAGCGATATGCCGAGCTTGAAACAAATCGTAATCTCATAGGGACATCAGAACAAATTTTATGTACCTATAGATAAATGTAGTTAATAATATATGAATAACAGATAAATATTTTATAGATAAGAAAAGAAGCAATCTAGCGTTAATGGAGTTATTACCATCATTATTATCATCAGCAACAGCTCATTTACCCTAAAACCTAAAAGTGTTTATAGCTCGTATACGTCCTTACCACCGGTTCCCACAAAAATAGGCTCGAGCACAGATATTTAAACTGAAGGGGCTCGAGCATAATAATATCTTGAATTAAAGCGGGCGAAAGACTTATCAATTTAACTACAAATTATATTTCTTTGGATACAATATTAGTCTTTTTTATTTCATTACAGTATTATACTCGATTTTGTCTTAAAAAGGAATCTGAAATACAGACAATGTAATTAAATTGTCAATTTTCAATAAAATGTATCTCGTAACTGAATGCATTATGAATCCTTTCTTTATAACAAAATTTATTCCGGTCTAAGATAACCGAGTGATACAATCGCAGAAATTCGTTCACACAACTTCATTAAGGGCCCATCGACCGACAAAAGCGTCGCTAACGAAGTCAATGTCAACCCGACTCAGTGAAAGAATATCGGCACTGAGGGGTAGAGACGGTCTGGGTCTGGGTTTTCGGATAAATTGCAAATAAAGAATGATTCTTTTTTCCACATCTTCTTCCACATTATGCTATATAAACTAAACTCTATTTTTAAATTGAGAGACTAAACTCTATTTATTTGGAAGTATCCAAAGCTACTACAACTTTTGTCGTTTTAGTAACTTCAACCTCTTTTCTTTGGTGGAAAGAATTTACTTATGCACCAACTGATTTCTTTTTCATAATCAGTAATCGGAAGTAAATTTTTTACCTTAACTTCGAGAAACAGAATTTTTTACCACTTCCGGGACTTACTCAAACGCATTCAGATAAAATGCTTGAGATAGAACAGGATTTTAACTTAATGCTAATTTAAAAGCCCTTTTAATAACAAATTTGAAAAATAAATAAAAGTTCTATGGTCCAGACTCTCGGTGTGGACATATTTTATATAAGCTAATAATAAGCTGATAACTATTAGTCCATAATATGAGAAAACCATATCTAGTGGATTATTTTCCTTAAAAAAGTGTTTAGTAAATCTAATGTTACTATTTTCTAAATTAAAGAGAAACATTAAAGGCAAAATAAATACGAAAACATCTATCGCAAACGTTCCTATCCTGCAGTTATCGAATATCGGTAGCAAGCCGAAGAATAGCGTCCGAAGGAGCGACATGATCATTAATTAAAGGACAGCAGATGTTCCCAAGAAACTTGCAATTAGTCGACGAAAGTAAGTGAGAAGGGAAATACACTAGGGAATAGCTTCTTTTATTGCTATTGCTTTGAAACGTAGGTGGGTACTGGATTCAATGAAAGAGCAAAAGGGAAAGGAGTGTGCATGACGAGTATTGAATCGAGAAATGTTGGGATTTTCTGCTGTATCCGTCGAAAATGTTTTCTTGAATACGACGAAGAATTTTCTTTAATGGTTTACGAAATGCGTCAAAAATTGCGAATACATTTTTAAAAAGTGTTGTACTATTAAGTCTAGTTTGTTTGATATACGTCGTCATAAGAAAAATCACAACGCAAGGTATTTTGATTACTTTTCTTTGTTCCCCAACTCCATTTAAATATACTTAAATAAACGCCCGCAGAAATAAAAGAACAACTCTTATCTAGACATAAGAAAAATCGTGAAAACGGTAAGTGCGATCGAATAATCCTTATCATTATACTTTTTAATCCTGATGTAAGTGCTCGTTATAAATGTGAAAATCCATATCCCAGTCCATTACTGCTCTGCCGGAAAGGGAAGTGGCCACGGAACATTAACTTTGAGCCCGTACGGCTTAAGAGGCTCAACGCGGAACGGATAGTTTTGGAGCATCTCCAAATAAAAAGCAATAGGCTTAGAAATAGGCGTTTTTAATAAAACTTACAATTACAATTCGAAGTACATTGCGCAGCCGATATACCAAGAAGATAAATGTTAATAATTTTGGTTGATTGACTACGCAATGTACTTCGAATTGTAATTGTTAAATAAGCCCCTGATTGAAAAATAATTTACAGATACGAAATAAAATGAAGAGAAATGTAGTATTACATAATCTCTCATTCTATAACTGTAATTTTCCCAAAAGCAAAATCAAAAGCTGCTTATATACGCATTCTGTATTATTTTTTTTCATTTATAAGTAAGTAAAATGTATTCAAAGATTCATTATCATTCCCACAGTCTTCAAAAGAAAAGATGCTGATTTATACTGTTTATTTATACGCTAAATCATTAACCGTAAAAGCTCATCGATAAACAAACGCAAAAGCTGACTGAAAGAAAACGTCGACACAAACGACTCTGAGTCGAAACTTCCACAAGTTTCGACACTTTCTCTTATGCTAAAACCTTCCGGGCTAGGGAGACAAAACATAAAAATACCTACGCGTGAACTGAGAGAAAAGTTACGAAAATGCGCCGTATTATTTTTAAAGTTCCCAGAGCCAGTACAAAACAAAGTTGTTTATAAAAATATCAAAACACTCGCAAGAGCTATAGGAAGTCCAAACAAAGCGACTTTTCAAGAACAAAGGCGCGACCTGCGGTACTATGACGAATACGACTGACAAATTTATCTGAACACAAACAGGGTACCTTAATGTCAGTGGGATAGAGACGGTTTTGTAACGTTTCATGTATTACTATTGCAGAGGTTACCAAGTGACGCTGCAAAAATATATGTTTTTCGCAAGCGGTTGAAAGGAGTTAGATGCAGAATCGAATTTTGTAGTCTAGCCTGGAGAGGTGCTGTAAAATGGAGCCACAAGCGTGTCGAATGTTGACTTCTTTATTATATTTACATTTCCCCGAATTTCGGGTACCCATTTGGCTTATTGTTTGGTGCTTTTATTTTAATTCAATATCCAGGAGCGATGTACATTAGAATCCCCTCTATAATTTTCTATTTTGTAATCTTCACTTCCATATAGTTAAAACTTAATTTTTGTATTTCTTTAGAATCTTTTTAAAAAATTAACATATCTGAAATTATTTGTTTTTTTTTTTCAGATATACTTGTAGGTACGCTACATATTTACGACACTTTAACATTAAAATAAATTTATTCGTACGAGTATATTGGTAAGAAGTTAAAAAAACACTAAAAATGTGTCATATTTTCAACGGGTTTATTATTATAAATCAAATTCCTGCTAACATTCTCAAAAAATTTATAGGAATCACACCCAAAGGAGAACAGCCAAACTTGGATGCAATTCTAGAATTCAAGTGAAGTTAAAGGAGCTTATATGTCGTCTAGACAAGTTAATGTGTTAGCCGCGACAGGTTTGCGGAGCATTCCGATTGTGGCAGCCATTACTCTTAGCGACAAATGACCGAACATATTCCTCCACTAATGGCTTCCGCGCCGCCATCTTGCCGACAAAAAAATATCGTCCGATGATAGAAATGCAAGTGGTATGTTAATAGTGAAGATAATGATGAGTCCTTATAATATTTTTCTTGAAGAGTGAATCTACAAGGTGAATGAATCCCCCCCAGCTTCATGTAATGTTTTTTTCAACCTTCAGTTGCAATAGAAGAAATATTAATAGAGAGATATCTGCACCATGTTAAACAAATAAAGAAAATAAAGTTAACTAATTATATCCGACTTCTCGGTATTGTTTGTGTTTATTATTAAAAGTGACTTAAAATTGAGCTACAAAAAAATTGAAGGATAGTCAGTACTTTTTATTTATGGGTTGCTTGAAACAATGAATAACATAGATGAATGACTAATGTACGATTTGTTTTGTTGATTAGTTTAATCGATTATTTCATTGTACAAATATTAGTACCTCATAAATAAATCCTAATGTTTGATTGCTCGTAATCAAAGCAAAATGCCAAATAAAGATTAATTAGTGATGCTGTGTTGTGCCTCTCTGCATGTTTAATTGAGTTATCAATTTACGCTTGTTTATCTCTAAAGGACTGTACAAACTTTTTTTTTATTCTCGAGAGACAGTGGGTTGAAGTGAATTTTGTTTTTGTTTATTTTTTATTTAAAAAACGCTATGAAATATATTCAATATTGAATTCTAGGTTAATGTAGTCACATACGCAAATGAGCTACGAACGTTGTACGAGTAATATACTTGTAAAGTGCACTTTGAGCGAGAAACAAAATTTTTACTACGATTTCTTATATAAAAATAAGTGTCATATCATAAAATTAGGAGTACTATTTCAGAGACAAAAAAATCACCTACTCGTATGTTAGTACAAAAAAAAATTGCAAGATGATTTAGTATTTTAAAGGCACGTTGAGCCAGAAGTCGCGGCTATTATCCACTAAACATTTTTGTTACAAAAGTCACGTCAGAAGCATTCGGTGGCTCCATAAAACTGACACCAGAATCTGTGAAGTAGGGTTATCAACCATTGGATAACAACACGATAACACACGATAAAACACGCTAACACACGATAACCACACGATAACAAGGAAAGAAAGAAGTGCTTAGTTTAAGCTGAATACTGTTTGAAGCACGCAGAAGCAAACATCGGGTAACAAGTAACACCAATAGGAGCGCAAACCTCCTCTGCCGGGAATAGAATAGTGGCGTACTTACTTTACGCCAGCCGCAAGTGACCTAATTGCATCGGCACCTACTTTCCAAAATACACACTTGATCACCGCACCAAACGAAACACGACTTTACCAAACTGGTTTAAGGTATTCTCCTCCTAAGAACATCCTCTTCGTTGGAAGATCTCGCTTCTAGAAAATTTATCGTGCTAGTTGCAGAGACCTAATGATATTAACTTCTCAGCTAATCCAATAATGAAAAGCAATACCTTCAGAAGAAATAATATCGTACTTTAAATTAAATTATTGGACGTGACGTAGAGCATTGAAACTAGAAAACCTTGTTTATGTACGAAACTAACTAACTAAGAATTTTCCAAGAGAATATAAGAAAATCTTGACTAACCTCATATATTTTGCAAAAAGCGTCTTGGAGGAAATAACATGCTTCTAGAGACAGGCTTAATTTAGTAAGGTGCTCCTAGGAAACTTGGCACAAAATATTTTTTTTTCGAATAAAAAACTGAGTTAGTCTTATGAGTAGGTAAGTTCAGAAAATAGCTCACTAAACTAATTTGTGACTTGCAATTCTCATTATTAAAGATTAAATAATTTTAGAGAAGATGTAATGTCAATCACAACGATATCACCAAAAACCAACAAAGTGATAACTTTAATGCCGAATATGTAGGTAGTAGATGAGAAACTATCATTCGAAATACTAAATCTAAAAAACATTCTCTATAATATTTCAAAGAGCTTTGTCTTTTTCATCAAAGTAATTTCCATGTGGGTAATAACGATCTAACTAAGAGGTAAAAGCATACAGTACGGGCAGTCAGCATGGCGGCACCCGATAATTGTTGAATAGGAACACTAGTGCTGATGCGGGGAATTCCGGCTTCCCTGCATTTGCCCGTGCCACATTCAGCCCGTTCTCTCTTAATCTCAACGAGCAAAAATTTTATTTCTCGTACGAAATTTTTAACTCTATCTTGATGGAACGTGGTACGTTTTCAGCATAATTATTTTACACGCTTTGGCGTTAACTAGAATTTTAATGTGAAATACTTTAACTAGACGTTTGGCCTTTGTGAATAATTTGAAAAGTGCTTTTGTTGTCAGAAGATTTAATTCACAAAGACTTATAATATGGTACCTATTAAAGTTACGAATTTATCCCAATGTAAAACGAGACTTCATTATTTATAACTCTTCCCCCTAACACAATAATTGCCTCACTAAAGTTACCTTACTCTTGTTAGCGTCCACAACAACTTATGATTTATGTAAAATTTATCACTGCGAAAACGACCACAAACAGAAATAAAATTTAATTAAAAAAATATTTAACAGTGAACTTTTTAAAAACGTTTTGAAAACGATAGAAACAGGGGTTGAAAAAAATGATTGAAAAAGGCCCGATCGTCGATCCCCTCGTTACAGCAGAGTGGCAGAGGGCACATCAAGCCTTCAGACATGGCTTGAACAGTGTCAACAAGATTGATTAGCGCGTGTTCCCCGAGACGCGAAATTAAAAATAAAACTGGCGTGCGGAGTTTTATCTGAAGCGTCGAGAGTTCTGTAGATTTTGAAACGGCTATAGACTTAACCATCGTCGTCGTCGGCTCCGTAGCCTGGTTGGTGGTTCCCTGCCGAAGAAGCTCAGAGTCACGAGTTCTAATACTGCTGTGGACTTCCAATTCTGTTTGAGAACTAGGGTATAATTTGTGTTTGGATATTGTTTATCTATATAAGTATGTAAAAATGTATTTATGTATGTATAATTCTCACATTACAATATGCTCTCCGTAGTTAGATCATGTGAAATCCCGCGTGTTATTTTTTTTTTATATATATACAATTATTCAGAGACTAACACTCCATGCTATAACAATATTATCCGCTATTTTCTCATACCAATAAATCATAATTTGGCGGTAAATTTTTGACATTTAAGGAATTATCTTCTTGTCTAAAGTTTTAATAATTACACGGATGGAACCCTAAAGGAAACATTGTAACCCTTACAACGTTATTGTTTTTGAGTAATTAATTTTACAAATTATGTTTCTTGTAAAGGATGACTGATGATGATGCCGAAAACCCTGTATTCAATTCAAAAGTATAGCAGAATCACTCCCTACAATATACCTATGACAAGTGATTTATCTTTAAACTTATATAAGTTTATCAAAATTATAACGTTTCATTAAAATCTATATTTGTGTTTTCTTCCTTTCTTTTTCCTTTTGCTTTCTTTGGTCATGTCACCTTATTGTTTTAACTGAGTTCAAAAGTGTCCAATCTAGGTAAAGCTGGCCTGACTAGACAATCTTCTTATCAGAAATTCTATGCTACTAAATTATTTCTGAAGTAAGTTAATGAATACTTTTGGCCATATAAGATGAAATCACCGACCGAATATGCTATCCAAAGCACGGAAAGTATCTTAATCTAAACAATATAAAATAAACACCTTCTATATTTTGACACTTACGTCTGTTACAGGCAGGCATTCATATAGTATTTATACTTCGTTAAACCATCTCTCAATCATTTTTCATCATTCACAACACGAGAACATCATCCAAAATAGTTAGGAGTGCCGAAGGTTATATTATTTTTGTAAAGCTATTTAAGATTAAGATACAATTTGAAATTTTATTATGAATGCCAAAATTTAGAAATGCGTATCGTGGCGTAGAGGACGCGTAGCAATAGCGTAGCAATCTCGTAGCAGTGGCGTAGCATAGCGTACAGAATTTTCTTCGGACCGTTTTATTTTTTCTGTTTAAAGTTTTGTGTTTTTAATGATTTTGTATTTTTTTTTAAATAATACGGGCAAACGTACGTGTGAGTACATATTTTGGAATCGTTTTTATTTTGTGAATATGAACTAACACATTAAAAAAAAGGTTTTTTTTATATAAAATTGTTAATCGAAACAAAGTGGGCAAGTAAAACGTAAGATTTAATAATGTTAACATAGCTTTGTACTAAGCTTTACAGTTTTTTAGATCCCCTTCAATAAATCTTCTTGTAAGTAGCGATATGTTTTAGGAAAGTGCTCTAACTTGATCTATGTCTCACCCTTATATATCATCGATTACATCCAATATTGAGTTATTACTTCATGTAGTGGTAAAAAATGAAAAAAGTTTGGACTGTTGTTAAATTAAAATCTTTTTTGATATGTACAATAAAACATACAAACAAATGCGTCAATTGCTGTAAAATATTTTAAATGTTTAACCTACTGAATTTAGAACATCTTTTCATCATAGAATGGGTGTAATGTAAAGTCAATGAGTGACCTCACGAACCCTGGTGTCAAGCCACCAAAAGCTAAATCAAACCAAATCAAATAAAAATAAATTCGATTAACATAAAATTAAATTATTTTAAAAAATTACAGTTGCTTTCAATACAAAAAACGTTACAAGTTGCGGCCTTTTAAATACCACATAATATGCTGGGACCAATTAAAACCAGCTTAACTCCCTCCATATTAAAAGTTTGACGTGTCCGCGGGAATTGTTATTAACTGTACACTCGTTTAATTACGCTGGCATTATGGGTAAACCGATTAAATGGTGTATAAGAGTTTTAAAAGCTTGAAATATTCAAAAATATACAAATTATTGATTTTTTAGATGAATTTCGCGAACGCATTATTTAGTTGCAGCGTGTTTCCGAGTCGCATATTTCCGCAAACGAATTTTTAATTTTCGTATTTTTGAAAACACGGATAAATAGACAACGGTGAAAACATTTCTCAATTATAGTACTTAGTAATATTTTCAAACGAAACGTAAGTATTGTGAAACAAGAACGCTGATTGGCTGGTCGGAGAGACCTCCTCTGATTGGTTGACGTTGATGACGTTCTTGCCAGTTTTAGCTGGGAACCAATCAGAACAATATTTAGTCATTAAGCAAAAATATAGCCAATCAGAGTTAAGAATATTCAATATCACTAGAGCGACTCGTGTTTTTGCATAAATCCTATATTTTTCCAGTAAGGGCTATATTTTTTTTCCCCATTGTCTAATTATCCGTGTTTTTGCAATATCCCTAAGGTTTTCACATAAATTTCAATCATCAAATCATCCTACGACATGTATAATACAATACCGGTAAACATTCGTTTTATACCCGTGATGTGATCAGTCTACGAAACTGAACTACTCCAATCCCGCTCCTGCTTTATATTTTACTTCCATCAACGGCCCGTTTCAGCCCACTGCTGGACTATGAGCCTCCTCCACTTAAGTGGAGGGTTTTGCCATAATCTCCACGCTTGGCAGGCGGGTTGGAGATCGCAGATTAAAAGGTTACTGTATCAGAGAGCGCTGCTGCCCGGTCCCTGTTCAATGTGTAGTCCCTAAGTCGCCTCTTACGACACCCACGGGAAGAGTAGGAGTTGGTGACAAATGTATTCTACTCTGCCGTCACTACACGGCAAATATTATTCTTAAAATATCTATATTACTCTAAAAATAACATGGATCCCTTTACAGTGTTTGTATAGGTATATTACTCAAATCATCTAGATAAGAAGCGTGCTCAAGATAATTAATTAAGTTATACCCTCAAATTAATTAGCTTTAAGAGGTTTATCATAAGAAAATGTGTGCGCGAGTTGCCAAAGTGAACAGTATTTATGTGAAATGTTATACCTACCTAAACTAAGAAATAACCTACAGTATAGAGTTCTGCAGACGAGTATTATAAAAGTTTTTTTTTATCAGTTCAGCATTTTATGCCGTGATTTATATTAATTATTGACGATTCTGTCACAAGGTAAAGATGATTTTAATCATGATATTTACGACTAGTGGCCCGCCCGCTGCTACATTCGCGTTGCACTTTCCCGTGGAAATATTTTTTTTTTTTTCCCGTAAAATATATCCTATGTGTTAATCCAGTTTATAAACTATCTTCATTCCAAATTTCATTCAAATCCGACGAGTATTTTAAGTGCGAAGGCGGAACAAACATCCAAACATCTAAACATCCAAATATATTTTTACATTTAATATTAAAAGTGTGATGGAAAAGACTTGAAGTAGATTAGTAATGACTATAAGAAAATGTGCCTACATATTCAAGTAATATGAACGCACATTATTTTCTTAAAAAGTATCTGTCTGTCACTGAACCATTCTCTATCTTTTAGAATAAAGTTTTGATATTATTATACTTTGTTAGAATAGTGAATGTTTTCTTAATTAGTTCTGTATGGCATGTTTCATTATAATAACAGAAGCGAGACAAAAAGGCCGGGGGCAAGTGACGTTGACCGATAGTGTGGACACGCTAGCGAACATTAGTGCTGCGTTGGTTTACTCACTTATTATACCATGTGTTATACCATTAATGTTCTGTATAATACCACCATTAATTAAATTTAATACGATTTATTAACATAACAAATAACTTATTTTCTCTGAAATACTGAAATACTAACTCATTTATTTTAAACGCGTTTAATGAAAAATATTTTATATGCCATGATGCACTTAACTATTTGTGATGGTGTTGTGAATACTCTTTTTATCAACAAAATATAACTGACATCTATTAGCATCAATTTTGTAAGACAAAAAGCATGAATACTAATATTTCATGATAAATTTTACTTCAGTATTTTCAACATTATCTGCTGAATATTTTTTGATGAAATTTGATAAGCTGAGTTATTTTAAAAGGACACAGGCTAGGCTACCCTTTGTGAAACATAACACGTTTACAAAAAACTTTTATGTTTATCAGCCATAGAAGAATAGTTGATATTTTTAAATCGAAGCAAAAGTCATTAACATTTTATATACAAAAAAACTTTTTTGTTTTTCAACCATAGAAGGATTTATGGTATTTTTAAATCGAAGCAAAACAGACAAAAACAAAAAAATATTTTTCATATTTTATGTATTTCCAGTCCAAAAGTTAGTGGTAAGTACGCTTAAGGGCCTGTTTGCCCTGACCGAGTGAACCGAAGAATGACCGACGTTGACAGATGGTGTTTGTAGATTTCAACCGGACCCAGTGCCACGTAAACAAAGAGTTATTTAGAAAGGATTCCCTTGTCGTGACGTCATCGAAGTGTACCTACAGATCGCACACACACTCGTTACTCGCTATAAGAAAGCTGGTACACTCTTGAAATGAAATTAATCGTTTGTTAACTTTTGGATGTCACATCTTTTAATTCTCTACTCAGAGAGCCATGTTAGAATACAATATCATGAAGCTACTCTACCAAATCCCGGGAACAAGTTGCTAGTAACGTGTAGATAAAGTAACAAAAAATGGATTTTTTTAAGTGTGTACTGCGTATAGATAATCAATACACCCAAAGAAAAAAGAGAATATTTTTCAGGAACCCAAGTAGCTTTCTTCTTAAGTACCTTTTGACTGCTTTTGTAACAAAATCCTTACTAATATTATAAACGCGAAAGTTTGTATGTATGGATGAATGTTTGTTACTCTTTCACGCATCATCTACTAAACAGATTGGGATGAAATTTGGAATAGAGGTACTCTGGAGTTTGTACTCTGGATTAACACATAGGATACTTTGTACGGGAAAATATCTTATTCCCATGGGAAAATCTTACACAACGCGAGCGTAGCCACGGGCGGACCGCTAGTAATACATAATTTAAATTTACTGTTCGCACGTGACCATAATAGTCAGAGCCTACATTCAGATCGCGCGCAAACACACAATGACCCTTTTATTTGTAAACATTTGCCTTGAGATAAATTAACCAATTTACCATCCCAAACCGATTATGAACCGATAGTACAAACCCACCACAATGATAGCACGCATAGACCGCACGCTTCAAGCTAACAATTCGTAATAACATATTGTGTGGGCCGCGGTTACAATTCCTGACGCACGACGTGTAAATTCAGCCTAATTTGGACGCGCAAATTAGAAATGATTTCAACCGTGCGCGAATAGTAATTGCTGTTTAGATTTGAACCATGAATTTTCGTTGAAAACAACAGTCTATTGTTGAGCGTTCATTGGTTCATAATCTTCATAAATTTTAAATTAAACGTGTCAAATATTGTGCCGTCAAATGATCTTTAAATAAAACACTGTAATACAAGTTCTGTAAAAGTGAACTTTTAAGTAAATTAATGAAACGTGGCTTTCAATGCTAGTTTGATGAAAGTTTTTTAGTATAAAAGTTTAAATTTAAATAACTAGCACATAATTGAGATAGAATGGTCAATAAAATATTTATTTAAAATGAGGCAAAAAGGTACTATAAATTTTCAAACTCATTTAACCTGTGACTCACTCAACTGACTCATTAATCGCTGCATCACTTTATAAAATAAAATCGTAAAAACGGGTAACCCAGGAAACTTCATCTTTGACGTCCAAAGATGAAGTTTGACGTTTTTGTGAAACAGAGTATATAGTGTCTAAACAGGTAGTGTGGTAAATGGCACAAAAGAATAGAATAGAATATACCTTACTGCACACAAGGATATAGATGAAAGTAAAAAAGATAGATGAAGGGGCGTACACCGTACGTGTACAGATAGGCGGCCTAAGAGTTTACTGCTTTGGTTCATTTTTGCTTTGTCTGGTTTCCTATATTACCATAATACATTATATTAATCGTATTTTATATTTGGTGAAACCTACCTAGTCTATATCCAAGGAAACTGTCCTTCAAATCAGCTGTAAGTGAAGGTATTCCATCTTTATCATCTTACACAAATTATCTTGGTGAAAATAGACCATTATTTATAGAAGAAAGGTTTGTCCCGTGTTATTTATAGCAATAAACGTTACTCGTTGTACAAGAGTATTGTGAGGTCGCTGGACAACCTGAAACACCGATACAACTATAATGGTCTTTTCTAGGGCCTGAAGCTATTCCTAATCCAGAATTTCAGTTTTAATTCCAAATACGAGTGTTACAAGCGTGATACACGTGGATAAAAGTACTTCGGTACATTGTTCGGGGATTTAAAGTTTCAGCTGTCCGCTCTATCGCCTGGGGCATACACCGCTACTCCGTACAGGACTAGTTCCGGTTTTGTATAAAGGACAGCACTAGTATACGTACTACGTTTTATAAATTCACGCTTTTATCCCCAAAGAGATGAGCAGGGCTTTAGTTGGCTCACAGAGAGTATACACTAAACATTTGGCAATACTTTGGCAACAATTGGTATATTACGCATTTTTTATTTTACGCATCAACACGAAGCTGTACGCCGATCTTTGCGTTTCGTAGGGCACCTAGTCACAGGTTGGCAACCTGTCATCTATATGATACCCACAGGATTGATCATCCTTCAAATTGGTTGGCCAAATTCAGTAAAAGTGGCTACCTGAGCAATAAAGCTAAATTACTAAATTTATTCTGAATTTATCGCGTGTAATAAATTATACTTGGAATAGAAATTTTATTCTAAGAACCTCTCTAGTTCGTCTTGGGGCAGTTTGAACTTGCTGTGGGTCTTGCTTACTATAACGGCTGTGAGTTCGTTGTAGGAACGTTATTAAGTATGGTATGTCAATTATTATTTTTTATGTCACATTTATTAATATTTTATTTTATTGTTTGTGGCTATGTTTATTAATATTTTGTGGTCAAGTTCGTGGGTAAGTTCATGGTTATTGAGTTCAGGAACACTTTTGCATTCAATATCAATTTTTTTTAAACAATGGGCTTTTATCCACCTCTTTGCTACATTGTTTGCGGGTATTGGATTACTCCAGAGCATTGTTCTGAACTATGCAATACATTGTAAATAATTTTTACTATGCCTATGAAAAAAAAGTTGTATATTTTTATTATTTTATATAGATTCTTTCATTTTAGTGACCAGCTCTACTAACCCTCAGACTATACCCTTATGGGGCTCCTGACTAAGCTTGATAGTCATCAATCATCATCAACAGCTCATATATGTCCACACCGAGGGGGTTTTCTACCCAGAATCAGTACGATAGTCTAGTCAGTGATAGCGTAGGCCGCCCAGGAGTTCTAAGAACCAGTTGACCAAACTGTTGGGAATTACGAGTATAGGCAACGAGCTAAACTTCCTTGGATCGTAGATATAACCGATGACAAAAGAAGGTCTTGTTGGTATGAAAATGTGTGAATCCACCATAATTCGTACTTCTTCCAACCGATAACTGACGATTGCCAGCGACGACAGTTGAAACGAGATAGATAGATAGAACCTTTATTAACTGACATAAAACAAATAGCACAAAATCAGCAGCATCAAGACCTTTTTAAAAGTTTTTTGTAGAAGTCATCAGTCAAAACTGGGGCCACGTTTAGGTCTGCCTCATTAAAGATAGTCTTGGGTCTTTTATTGGAGATAAATGAGCTCATAAACAATGAAGCTGCAGGTAACTAGAACTCGATCAGAGTTAAGCTTTATAAACCTGGTTGAGTTGAGTGCAGTGACGTCCGTCAGTCAATTTTCCGCACCAGTTCCGATACAATCCGGTCACCGTATAGCAAATACTGCTAATACTAAAGAGCATTCAAATTACTCTCTATCTCTAGCAGAAAGTTCTCTACAATAGGTATAATTGATTTAATCAGAAATAAAGTGCTAAAACTTATATCATAACTAGAGTTAAAAGCCATCGTGCCTAACTTGTAGTTAAAATATGATGCTGCTATACTCGAATAAATTCATCACTTACATACCTAAAAAAACAAAGTTCATTTACTAACAAAAACAGTGGTACTTCATAGTTTTTAAATTACATATTGGAAGTATTGTTGCAATTACAAATCATTGGCCAACTGACAACGCTGATGTTGATTTTAACGGAAAATACTTAAAAATTCGTAATATTTATTGAACGGGAAAATATTGCTTTTGGCGGATCGGATGCATGGGTTGATACGTGGCTTTTATGTTTATTGTTAATGTAAGTAGTTTAACATTATTGGTGCCTGCCTGTATGAAAATTATTTTGCAACCATAAAATCTGCGTGTACTTAACCCCTTTTTTTGTTATGTAATATTAGCTAATAGCAATCACATAATGACTGTAATTAATTGAATCGGAAATAATGTCTCACGACAGTTTAAATAATCTTATCACATAACGAGATTTTTACATGCATCTTATGCGATTGACACATTGAAACTTCCTTTAGGGACTTTACTATACGTGTCTGTACTCAATGTAAGCCTTGTTTTTATCAATCAGTAGCAAAATTTGTAATCCCGTACGGATATGCACTTTTGGCAGGTGTTTGCTTGCATTTTCTTTCTTCATCGTGTAATAAATTGACTTCTGACCTAATTTTCTGTTATGATTAGTAAAAACCTTGTTTAAAAAATGCATTTTAACTGTTTACAACAAGATAGAATAGTTTATTTTTATCTAAAGCAACTTTTTTATCTTCATGATAATGAATGAGAGTTATGTGCGCCATTTGCATTGTAGCGCTCTCGAAAATTACAAATTTTCTTCCGTTCGGCTGCCATCTTACATACGTAATAACTGGCCAAGCACGTGTGGGACCACGCAAAGTGTAGGGTTCCGTAGTTGCCTAATATGCAGAAGTTAGCACACGGAGCTAATAAGTAATGATAAAAAAAATCCTTATTTATATTATAAACCCGAAATTTTGTAAGTAGGGATGTATGGATGGTTGTTTTTTACTCTTTCGTGGATGAAATTTAGAATAGAGATAGTTTGTACCCTGATATAACACATAACCTATTATATAGGTAGTACCTATATTTAATTTTATCTACAATATTATGTAAGTACTACGAATGAAAATTGCTCCGCTGAGAACTAAGTTTTTGGAAATAAAAGTAGGCTAGACTAAATTGCTAAATAAAATTATAATAGTGTATGGAATATCTAACTGGAATTGAAAGAGAAATAGTCAGTATTGTAATTTCAAGTCTTTCATATGTTAGTATACTTAATTCTAACAAAAATTATCAAAAAATTTGAATATTCAAAGTGCTACTAATTGCAATCTAATAGGTAGGATTTCGAGGCACATCCGAACAGCATCTAGTCGCTCGCGCTAATGAGCGCGGCTGCCGCTCTATTTGTTACATCGACTCCCCGCGCGCAAGACCCGCAGGGCCATAATCTCCGCGGCGTGGCGCGCTTTATTCGAAATTCAAAATAGTTTTATTCGAATGTTTCGAATGTTCCATTGGCAACTCGCGATTGTTACACATTTAAAACCGACTGGTAAATAAGGTAAATAGGTTATGAAATTATTTTAGTAAATGATGTTATGATTTTATTTTTTCGCAATCTTTTCACTGTTCTAATACCTACTTAAATTTACTACCTACATAGACGGACTCCATCAAGTCATTTTCTATGATACTTGTACTGAATTTCTTACTTAGCACAAGTACATTTTAAAGTTGATATTTTATTTGTTAACCTGTCAAGCCTACTTATTTCACATTTTTTTTTACTTTTCTCGTACTTAAATTTACTACATAGACAGTTTAAACTTTATCAAAATATTTTTTATGATATTTGTACCGAATTTCTTACTAGTACAAGTACATTTCATAAGTTGATATATTATTCGTTAACCTGTAAAGCCTACATGGTGTTGATAGTTTTCCTTTTAAATTCATCATATACATTACTACCGTGAATTTTTTCACATTTCCAAATACAACTGTTTCGCTGGTAGGGGGGGGGGGGAAACTTGACTCTAACAAAAATAAGCACTTAAAATATTTCTGAAACGTAAACTAGCATCGAAAAATGGTTTTAGCAAACCCTCATTATTTTTTTAAACCCTATCCAACGATACCTCACACCATAAGGTAATCGTGAATTTAAAAAATAACCCCCACTTCACGTGTACCAGAAGGAACCCTAAAAAATTTTTTTTTAGATTTTATTCTTTAGCTTTGACGGCATAATTAAAATGTATGTCCTTGCCAAATTACAGCCTTCTAACATTCATCAAAATATTTTTCTATGATATTATTATTTGTAGTACCAAATTTCTTACTTGTACTAGTACTTTTTATAAGTTGGTCTATTATTCGATAACCCGTAAAGCCTACTTGATGTCAAAAATAGGCACTTTAAAACGGAATATTTCTAAATCTTACACTAGCATCGAAAAATGGTCTTAGCGAACCCCCATTGTTTTTAAAAGACCTATACAGCGATACCTCACACTATAAGGTAATCGTGAAAAAAAAATAAGCCCCTCTTGACGTGTACCAGAGGAACGCTAAAAAAATGGCATGATTCATATGTATATCCATGCCAAATTACAGCCTTCTGGTACTAAGAGTCTCTGAGCTAAGCCGCGGACAGACAAACAGACAGACAGACCGAAACTATAAGGGTTCCTTTTTTACTACAGAACCCTAAAAACGGAGACTGAAAAAAACTGTCTGAATTTTAGTGCTTGTGTAAGTATATTATTATTTCTAAAAAGAACTAGGTTTTTTATAAAATTAATAGATTTCCAACTATACGGTCATTGTAAGCTTTCGCGATTTTTACACATTTTCATATTATCGTGATTAGACCCGCTAAACCAGATTTAATTACGGTCTTGGTTTGCTTGCATGGACAAAACTATAAAATTTTGTTTGTTTACTTTTTTTTTCATTTTGCCAGTGGTTCACAATTTTGATGACTTAAGTTTTCATAAGTCGTATATTATAAGGTAGTACTTACTATTAGAATCCCAGTAACAGTCTGGTTGTCTGGAAAAATGATGGTTTCAGATATAGTTGCGGGTAGCCAAAGCATGACCGTGCGACAACATAGTGAGCATTTGGCGGTACCTACTAGACAATTTATATGCAGTATAGTTAAAAAGCTATCAAGTAAATTAAAATCTTGGAAAGTTAGAAACATTGGCCACCAATGGCAATAATAAGCCGGTGTACTATCTGTCTTCGTACAAAATGCGAAGTAAACCCTTCTATAAAATAAAAATAGACAGTAGGACATTTCAAGTATTGCTAGTGCAAACCATAATTATATTTTTTTACCTTTTCCATTGTAATTAAAACAAATGCTAAATAAAGCTAACAAGTCCAGAGTCCGTTCTTTATGGTTGACACCAGTCTATTTCTTGCAGTAAGGCAATTTGAAAGCAGAGAAAGTTAAATTTCGAACAGAAAAGCGAGTAACGTTTTGGAACCAACTCCTAGGGTATAAACAAATCAGCCTCTTCAAAAAAGAGCAGGACGGAAAATATGCTTCTTCCAAAATAGAAGCAACATTTATTGAGTGGAACTAGTCTACAACAAACAGACAGCGAACTGTCTGTTTGTTAGTTCGTATTAATTTATACCTAAGCGGAATCTCCCTGTGATTTTACGTCTGTACCCTCAACCATGACTTGGAAAGAACTTCTCTCAACAAAATTAACCTCAAAGTTTCCCTTAATGCAAATGAGAAAAGTTTGACCATTAAACGCAGCTGACCATTTACCCGCAATATTATTAAACATACATTTAGGGTTATATTTTTTTAAAATCCATCACAATTCTTTTTATATTATGGAGTCCTCGTTATGGCTAACTTTTTCTATATAACCAAATCAAAATGCCTTATGTTTTTTACGATAAAAATTGCTGGTCGCTATGCAGTCGTATATTTCAGAATATCTGAATATCTTTAACGCACATAATAATTTTACTTATGATTTGCAGGTGTGCTATGAGATTCCTGGTTCAAGAATAAGGCATATCTTTTTGTAGTTGTCATAAAAAGTAGGTAACTAAAGGAGTTAGATTTATAGCGTCTGGCAACCTATCATCCATCACGTGTCCAGCAGCATCTATTATGAAACACAGATCGGTAGCTTAGTTCAAGGTAGATAAAGTAAATCCCTCCATGGGTTTGAGCATACCCTGAATTAAAGTGATAAGTTAGTCGACCACGCTGGTTGGTCGACTATTTCCGCGTAGTTCCTCTATTGTTTGGCTGTATTCTGTTAAATTCATTCAACTTTCTGATCACTTATTCCAGTGAGTAAGCGGGAATGAAGATTCATAAGCTGTATGCGTAAATCAAGTATGCTTGAAGAGATTGGTGAATATTGATGAAACGAAACAAATTATGTCTGTAGCAAGTTGAAAATAAGAATCAATTTTATGAGGCTATTTCCAGTTTGGGTAAGTAGAACATGCAAGCTAAATCACATTATCCGACAAGTAAGATTATTTGGTTTTACGTGCTTCTGAAGGCTATTAAAATACTACACTCATCAAAAGTGTCTAGAAAATAACTTATTTTCTTCACAAAAAATAAAATAATATAATATTGTAAATCGTTTATTACCAGTGTCTGTAATCAGTATCAATCCATTTTCTACCTTCCTTAAGTTCTGAAAAAGTAATACGAAAACAGAAATGGTTTTCTATTATTTTATTTTTATAAAGCTAATCCCTAGACACTTTTGATGAGTATTTCATAGCAATTTCCGTACATACATTGCTTGTACATTCCCCTCACGCATAAACCCTGCCGATTTGTGGACATACACCCGCTATTCTAATGCACACAATAAATCCAGTAAATATTATGTGAATAAGCCCACATTACTTAACAATAACTGCCACCATGAAAATATAGGTAAAAATGTTCCTATGTTCCTCCACCAGAAGGACCACTCTCGCGTTCTTCAAAAATAATTACGTCATCTTGCCAGACTCACTAGGGTTGGTTGCTACCACAAAATAAATAAGTTTCGTTTCCATAAAGTCCACTCCCGCCGTTCTCGAAAATAACTACCTAAACTTGGTTGACTCCCTAGGGTTGCTACTGTACTAATTCTGAAATAGAGCTGTTTAGGTGCTTTACATTTACACCGATACATCAATAAAATTCTTTTACACATTCATCTTATCGTACGTGCATTCCTAAATGGGTAGACAGAGCATCATTTATCTAAAAGCATGAGTACATAGGTAGGCATACAAAACATCTCGACGTCTTACACGACGACGACGGCAACTATGCTTGACGCCATTTTACCTGCATTGTGCTATTGTGTTATATTTTGTTATCCCGCCAAAATAAAAAATTAAAAAAGGCGCCAAGTTCGGTTAAAAAGAGTTGAGATCTACAAGAGAAACTTGATCCATAGCTGTTCGTTAAATAAACGAAGTGATACTAAAAGAGTTCCTTTTTTCTTTTTGAGGTACATAATTCTAAAGAATAACCTATTTTTAACACATTTTTTGTAGGTATACTATTGCGTCTGGCTGCTTTAGCTGCCAAGGACGGTCGAGTCGATAAGTAGTTAGAAAAACTGAAAACAAGTATAATGTGATGATAATAATTATATTATTCGTAATAAAAATATGCCAGCTTTACAAATTAGTGACGGAAAAATATTTTCTTCGATTTCTGCATTGCTTAAAAGCACGATTATTGTATTTTAATGTATAAAAAATTCGCATTCTCAGATATTTTTTTTTAAATAATCGATGGGGAAACATGTACACGGCATTGGAAGAGATAAGTTTTGAACGTTCGTTTCGTTTACAAACACGTACCTAGTTAATACTCGCGAGCGACGACCCGACTGCACGTGGTCCGAGATGGTCCGACCACGGCCTGTAAACGCGAATGATCAATGTGTGCGTAAGAATATGGCGCTTAGTTCCGAGTGTGCTATCTGTCTCGGCGCGCGCCGCGGCTTTACGTAATTTGTGGTTCCTCTCTATGTATATGTTCATCTCAGAGGAACAAAATACGATCGCTTCGCTCCCAGAAGAGGTGACACGCATCAGAAATATATTATAACCAAAAATAACCAAACAACCAAAAATGGATACACGCGGTATTCACTAGTAAGAAATTGTTACTTACGTAGTATAATGTATTACTTTACAAATAACAGGCACCGTAGAAATAAAGATAACAATGTTTTTTATGTTTTATTGATAAATGGCATCCATCAGTTTTTCTACAAAGATGGCCAGTATGCGATTTTAGTAAACGCGGTATTCACTATTAAGAAATAATTACGTAGAGTGAATTCACTTTTACAAATAACTCACCATATAAATAAAAATAAAAATTTATTGTTTATGTTTTCTTGGTAACATGGCCTCTGTCTTACAAAGATGACCAGTACGATTTTTATACACGAGCTATTCACTATCATTAAATAATTAAGAAGAATGTATTATATTTTTACAAATAACTATAAAAATGTTTTTATTTTCTTGATAATGTTAATGTGGCATCCGTCCGCTGTCCGGGTTGTTGGTCAGCGTCAGCATATGACAATCATAATGGCGGACGTGTTTTCGTTTTAATCTTTTTTATTTTTATTTATTGAAGTGTTTAGCGTATAATTTCGATAGTGTATTATCCAGTGAATGTGACTATAAACTTTAATGGAACAATTGACTCGCTTACATTTTGCTGACATTTTTAGATGATGCCAAGAGGCCTCGTGGTGGCTTCAGTAATTGTACTATCACATTACTGAGCCCAATTCACCGAACAATCATCCAAGGATATATCTTAAACCTACAAATATCACTCGACCGACACTGGCGAAATACGTCTACATAAGATGTGTTGCCACTAGTTAGGAAGAAGAAAAAAAATGTGGCATCCGTCAGTTTTTTACAAACATGGCCAATACGATTTTTGTGCACGTGGTATTCACTATTAAAAAATAGTTACGTAGAATGTATTCAATTTTACAAATAACTAAAAAAATAAACAGGTATGTATCGAATGTTAACTCTTGGTTTAACTCAATAATGTTGACAATCGTGGTTTTAATTCTTACTTCCTTAAAAAAGGGTGAATACGTATGTATGGTGTACAAGGTGTAAACAAAGATAGGGATTAAACAAATTAGCATCTGCAAACCATTCGTCAGCGTTGTGTAAACCCCCTTTATTTTCTTTGCGCAGGAGCGTTTCGGTTCAGTGAGCACGGTTGCTTTACATTCGTCGAACAACAAACATTCACGAATATAAATTCATATTTTGTATGTATGAGATATGACGTACGCCTATTTCATTTATTCGTATGCATGGAAAATAATTTCACTTATTTAACTGTGTTTTTTGCAACAACATTTTTTTTTCTGTGTCAACACTGGCGGCTTTTTGTTTTTATATAACTAAAAACATAATTCTTCAAATAGCGAATGTTTTTCCAGGGTGTTTTTAGAGATTGTGTTTTTTGAGATCTTAAACATTATGCGTAGGTACCAACGTGTATATCTTCAGTGTTACCACATTTGTAACGGAATGTGTATTATGTCCTACAATTTGTTTTTCTTTTTTATCTTTGCTAATATTTGGGTAAACATAAATAATGCACTATTTGTAAAAAGGGTTCTACTTGTTTGAAATGTGTGTGTAGGGAGTGAATAATGAAGTAGGTAAGTTGTACATCTTTGGTAAATAAAAACGCAGAATTTTTCTTGTTGTCAAAGGCTTTTTTTCGTTAGCATAGGTGAGTACTTGGAGTAGTACCTATCTGTTACTGCTAAAAATCAATTCAAATAAAATCAATTTGTTGTTCATCAACATAGGTACTAAAAAAGTTGGTACAATATTTTTCTGTCGCTACGAGTATCTGTTTGACTAGTAAAACATAGTTTTATTGAATTCCAGTAACATCCTTAAAAATAGTTATAAGATAATAAAATGTTAAGTTATAAAAGTTGTCTATGTCTAACAGAGATTGATATTTATTTTATTCACATTTTAATATCAAAATTTATTTTTTAGCGTACAAAGAATATCAGGCCTTGGTGAGCAGTGATCTATGGAAATATTGTTCTTTCCCTGGTTCTCCTCAGCTTATAAATACTCAGGTATTCCATGGATTTTTTTTTATTTCCATAAACTATACCTACAAAAACTTAGTACCTACACAGATGGACTACTGTATACTTAAACTGATTCTAGCTGAAAAAAATGGCAGTGAGCATTTCTTCTTTGATGCAGTTAAAATGTAGTTGGTCCAACTGTTTACTGTAGTCCGTCTATGTAAACGTAACTAACACTTGGTACAGAACCTACCAAAGGATAACTCTGCGCTTTACACCCAACGCACGTATTAGCCATTCACTGTGACCTATCACTCTATCTCACATAATATAATAACATTATTATATATAGCAACACGATAAACAATGACAGAATACAAGCACATTATTATAATAAGAAAGTATGTATAAAAAACGCGTCCGAAGAGATTTTAGTAGTAGGTACCAATAGATGCTTACTTTTTTAAAACGATAGGTATCTCACAAAATAAGTTACCTAATAAATAAATTTAACTTGTGATTTAAAAGTAGGTAAATTAATTATAATGATTTTGGACTTTTGTTTTAATTCTAGTCACAGATTATTAAAATATATTAAACATTTTTAATAAGGAAATTCAAGTAAATGTTTTAGTTTTCGGAAGCTTGATTTTTCAAACTTTGAATGTCATTATGATATGTTCAACAACAAAGAAAGCCATTTACTGAAGATTTATCTTCCTTTGTGATATCATTAATAACGATTACCTCCTAAATATGGTTCCGCGAATAAAAAAAATTTGGTAAATTGTGACAAATTATTATATCTTGGACACAAAAGAGGATGACTCAAATTATGATGAAGTATTTTGCGAAATAAAGTTATTATTCAAAAACAAATGGATTCGTTATGATGGCTCAGGAGAAAGACAGATTATTTCCATTAAGTCAAAGATGTATTTATTTATTTGGGAAGAAAATCTGTATTTTCCTTATTTCGTTAGAGATTTTATTCTTAATTAGACAGCCTTCTTCATTTTATGTACAGAAATTTAATAGAAAACACCGGAGAAGTGCGAGCCAAACTTTGGAGATTTCAGTCGACTTGGGCTAACTGTAATATAAAGAGCTATATTCTATTTTAACCTGAGAATAATTAGCAGTAACATTACCCAATCTATATATATATATTCTTTATTGCAATAGTACACTATACAGAAATGATATTATTAATAGCTAGTAGCAAAGGCGAGCTTATCTCTAAAGAGAGATAAGCTCGCCTCAATCTATTTATTTAAGTACCTATCTATTTAGATCTTCAATAAATGTTAAGCTGCTTGGTAATATCTTTCCGCAAGTAGATAGCTACCTAAAATATTGCGTGCTACTTCAATAGTAAAGGGCTCGGTTGACCTGCATCTTCATAGCCGAGAGACAAAGGACATTACCACGTACAGCCACCGACCCCGTCTGAATGTAAACGGTGCCTAATAGAGAGAGCCCTGTATCAGGGCTGCTACCTGCACCTATTCAAGAAATTCTAGTCAACCAACGTCACAACTCGTACTAGGAAACCGGTTTCGTACAAAGATCATTTATTCCGCATTGGAAACTAGGCCAGTCAATATCAACACAAAAAAAGACAAACATTGCAAACGCGCATGTAACTACGATTTTTGTATATGTTTTCGAGCACCATGGGGGTAGCACAGGGTTTTCAGGGTTGCAAACTTAGGTGTAAACTACTCTCAAGGAACCTAACAACATATAAAAAAATCGTAGATACATGCGCGTTTGCGATGTTTGATGTCGATATTGACTGGCCTAAACTGGTTAAAGAACTGCGATTATGTAGGCGGCCGAAGGGAGAAAAAGCGAGCACAGCTATTGCTGAAACTTTTAAATTAACTGTTGATTGTATTTACGAAATTTCTAAGTGTACTGATTACTTTTATTTAACAGCTTCGGAGGTTCCGGATTCAAATCCCAGTAGGGACGTTAAAAAATCCACAGACCATAGAAACTCCCAGTTTGGAAGACTGAATCATCTAATTGGTAACCTATTACATTTCCGAAAAATTGATATCCGAATTTCAATATTCCGTAAACGATTCGTACTTTTGCAATTTCCATATGTATGACTTGACATATTGTTAAATCACCGCAATATCACTTTACAGAATTATTATTTCTCCACACAACGTTATTCCGTTTTATGATTACCCTTTTTTACTTATTACCTTAAATTCACTCGTCCTTTTTTTAAACGCCAGACAATTTATTTGACATATGTCTGGCATTCCGAAGTATCATTTTTCCGAAAACTTATTTGTCAGCTATATTAAACTACCTAATTACTTAAAAAAGGTAACATTTCATAACTCCGAATATTTTTTACCCGAATTTGAATAGGCCGAAAATGTTTCACAGAATTTTTAGCTCCATTAGTATTTCAATAACCAGAAGTATCATTTCCCACAATAACTATAACCATATTCTTAAAACAACATTTTTTTGTTTGCTAGCTGTATCATTCCATATATTTTCATTTTCCATAAGTTTTAATAACCGAAGTTACTATTTCCATAAGTTTACATGTCAAAATCATGTTTTCATGTCATTAACTAATGCTCAAAATCAGGGCGGGTGCGAGCATAGCGAACACGGGAGTTCGGGGCACCCCGACTTTAGGTTAGAAGGGGATGGCTGAAATGAAACAAACATCTGGGAAATAATAATATGGGAAAAATAATTTCGGTAAATAATTAATTGTGAAGGTGAAAAAAATGCAAATAGTTTTCGGTATAATAATAATTGGTTTTAAAAAATACGGACAAAAGATAGGTAACCATTATATCATTATATTACTCGAAAAGCATAAAACGGAGAAAAGAAAATCCACCTTGTAATATAATGGTAAATCGAAGTGTCGGACAAGTAATAAAATGTTTAATGTTATGACGGATTTTCGGTATACCGGTAAATAGTTTAGCGGAAATTTGAAACAACGGTGAACAAGTAAAAAGTCAATCAAAACGCGGAAAGTTAATACAAATGCAAACAAAAGTTAGGATTATAAAAAAAAGTCTAACTAAAAAATGTCAAAATGTTCGGAACAAAAAAAATCAGAAATACAATAGGTAACCCATCTAATTGAATCACGTTGCAGACTGAATTACCTAATTGTTCAAAAATAAAGACGATGTTGTGCTTCGGATTAGAAGGCACGTTAATCCGTTGTTGGTCGCGGCTACTATCTAAAGAAGTATAGTATTACATGAGCCATGTCAGTGACCTTTGATGACTACAGCGTTTGTCAAGTCAGTTTATCGACCTTACAATCCACACGATGAGAAAAAATTCCATTTGTACAGTTTACTAAACCTCAAACGGAATATTTAAGTACTTCTAATAGCGTTTTAGAAATGAAAACTATAACTTTATTCACACGAGGATCCATATATTTGTCGTCTAGCAACCCTGTTTCGTTCTACAAACAGCTAAGGATATAGTCGGCGAGCGCTTACCGATACTCTCATCAAACCTCTAACGTTATTGAATGATTCATTAAAAGCCACCAAGTCTAAACTGTATTACGAATCAAAAGTAAGGTTTAGTTAAAGAGCTGCTATGTATTATAAAATTCAAAACACATCGGTTTTTGAGTAAAAATCCTAATCAATTATAATATAGATAGATTTGAGAAACTCATGCCTAAATTGCATTCACTTGGAACTTTTTGTTATTAACTACTACTAACTAAATTCACTATTTTAGCCCTCTACCGGAGGCTCATAGTCCAGCAGTGGACTGTAACGGGCCGTTGATGATGATGATGATGTGCACTGTACCTGTGGTATAACCACATTTTTTTGGAGTGGTGAAATTCTCTATAAAATAACTGGCCAAGCACGTGTCGGACCACGCAAAGTGTAGGGTTCCGTAGTTGCCTAATATGCAGAAGTTAGCACACGGAGCTAATAAATAATGACACATAGTTGGCAACTCGCGATTGTTACACATTTAAAACTGACTGGTAAATAAGGTAAATAGGTTATTAAATTATTTTAGTAAATGATGTTATGATTTTTTTTTTCGCAATCTTTTTACTGTTCTAATACATACTTAAATTTACTACCTACCTACATAGACGGACTCCATCAAGTCATTTTCTATGATACTTGTACTGAATTTCTTACTTAGCACAAGTACATTTTAAAGTTGGTATTTTATTCGTTAACCTGTCAAGCCTACTTATTTCACATTTTTTTTACTTTTCTCGTACTTAAATTTACTACATAGATAGTTTAAACTTTATCAAAGTATTTTTTTATGATACTTGTACCGAATTTCTTACTAGTACAAGTACATTTCATAAGTTGATATATTATTCGTTAACCTGTAAAGCCTACATTTTTCCTTTTAAATTCATCATATACATTACTACCGTGATTTTTTTCACATTTCCAAATACAACGGTTTCGCTGGTAGAGGGGGGGGGGAAACTTGACTCTAACAAAAATAAGCACTTTAAAACGAATATTTGTAAAACTTACACTAGCATCGAAAAATGGCCTTAGCAAACCCCCATTGTTTTTAAAAAACCTATCCAACGATACCTCACACTACCTCACCTTAATAAAAAGTATCATCTGAGAACGATCAATTCTATTTTGGCACACAACATGGCGCCTTAGAATAATGGAGTTTATTTTCCACATGTTAAGAAATGAAATAAGAACTGATGACAAAGTTTTGGAACGCTGATATAAACCCAACATCAACACATTTACTGTCAGTTAAATCCGCTTTTAACCGTAAAATCTTCGGGCTGTTCATAAAAATCTGTCATAAAATGTATCTTAAAGATTCTTTAAGACCCAACTAGCTCTACAAAGTAACACAAGTAGAATGGAATTTGAAAAAAAACAACTCAACATTTGAAAATCTAAGCCAGCTTTAGATTTTCAGCTCACTGCAAGTGAGCTATACAGCGTATGAAAAACACAATATCAGCGTAGAAAGGTAAATTTCTATTGCTAAAACATCATCATCATTAACAACAGCTCATATACGTCCCGAGGGGCTCGAGCCTATCCTCAATTAGGGCGATCAGGCCTTAGTCGACCGCGCTGGCACAGTGCGGGCTGGTTGACTTCACACACAATGTTTTCCTTCACCGTAATAGCGAATAAACGTACTCCTAACTTCGAATTCTTATGAAATTCGAAAACACATTGGCACGTGGTGGGGATCGAACCCGCGTCTCGACCACCCACGCTCTTGCTATAGCATATTTTGCACGTGTTTATTATCAAAATAAAATAAAAAAAACATTTTATTTATTACCTTTCTTTTCAAATGTAACTAAAAAGTGATAGAATTCGTAAAACAGATCAACTTATTGCTTAACATGCGGCTAACGTTTTTGTTTAAAGCGCATTGAGAAAATAATAATATTCAAAAACTAAAATTCAAAAAGCCTTCAGAACTAAAATTACGGTAACAGTTGTTAACAGTTACGCGGTATCCTTTTTGGTCTAGTATTGCAACTTTACGATGCACCCAGCCAAGGCGGTGTTGATGTTAAACTTTATAGCCTATAATTCATTTCGCTAAAACAAGCTCTAAGGATTTCAAATTGCTTATACGGCTGGTGTATTGTCACTTCAGCCTGTCTTCACTTTTAGTACATATTAATCCAATGCAGCTGGATTAGTGTATTTTTATTTGTCTAAAACACATCCCCAAAAAAAATTTGCTACAAGATGGAAACAGTGCTCACTTCATGCGAAATATTTTTCGAATTGAGCCATATTGATGTCCCAGAATCGTTTGCATTTGCAAATAATATTTTTGAGATACAATTTAAATCGCTAGCGGAAATCCGTTTTGCTGCTTCTGTATTTTAAGGTTCCTTTTTGAAAAAGGAATTTTTAAAACAGTGAATAATGAAAAAGTTACAGTGAATAATGAAAAAGTTGCAGTGCAAGTCTAATATTAGTAATATTATTACACGGCATTGGTCAACAATTTTCTGTTCCAAGACAACAGTAAAAGCCTTCATTGTATCATCCTTAATTAACTTCTACTCTTGGCTGAAGGGCTTTTCTATCTTCCTAGCGTTTATGAGCTAGATATTTAATTTTTATAAAAAAAATCTGCAGTCTCCTGTACCTACTAGTGATTCAATTACGCGAACTGTTCGGTTTTAGTGAAGGTTCTAGACAAAATATTCCCAAATTGGAACCAGCGAAATTACTTTCTACGGAAAGAAATTAAAATTTATCTTGGGAACCCTCAAATAAATGGGTATGAAGCACTTGGCCGGGTTTCATTGCATTTTTACTGCGCGCCACCTGCCTGCTTTAAGCCCTGGGTTGGATTCAAAATGGACACGTCAGATTAAAATCCTGACTTTTCCCTGCCTGAAATTTTCATTCTAGGAAAAAGGTATTAGGTTAAAGAAAAAGAAGAATGTATAATGTTGCGTTAGTGGATTATTTTTCTTTGACTCTTTATTAAAATGTTTTGAGTCGTTGGGTTTGAGATAAATTTATGTATCCGGAATAACAAAAAATAACAAACATCTATAACCAAATATACTTTTATTGCTTTTCAAAATATTCCCCGTGATGATCGATGCATTTTTTCATACGTTGAAACCAACTTTCGTAGCATTTTTTCCATTTTGTATCGGGTATCTCCAAAACGTGCATTTTGAAAGCATCAACGGCTTCTTCCCGGGTCGAAAATCGGTGTCCACGTAACTTGTTCTTCACGTTTGGGAATAAATAAAAGTCGTTGGGTGCCAAGTCGGGACTGTACGGCGGATGACCCGTCAATTCGATCATTTGACTATTTAAATACTCCGTTGTTGCGGCCGAGGTGTGACAGCTGGCGTTATCGTGGTGAAGGATTATTCTTCGTTGTCGATTGTTCTTGCGTATTTCTCCAAAGACTTCTGGCAAGCAAATGGTGGTGTACCATTCAGAATTAACCGTTTTACGATTCTCTAGTGGTACTGTAGCCACATGTCTACTAATACCAAAAAAGCAGGCAACCATTTGCTTCAAAGTGCTTTTTGCACGAACAACTTTGGTTGGGTTTGGCTCATTTTGGAACACCCAAACCGTTGACTGCTGTTTAGTTTCGGGATCATACGCATATATCCAAGATTCGTCTCCTGTGTAGATATTATGAACAGCTTTTGAAGTACCACATTTGTATTTTTCTATCATTTTTTTGCACCAATCAACACGAGCCTGTTTTTGTTCAACTGTTAAGTTATGCGGGATCCAACGAGAACAATTTTTTTTACAGCCAAATGTTCGTGTAATATTTTATAAATACTCGTCATACTAATGCCCAGAAATGCCTCTATCTCGCGATATGTAACATGACGGTCTTGCATTATTAGTTCGCGCACAGCATCAATATTTTGTGGTACAACAGCCGATTTAGGGCGACCTTCTTTAAAATCGTCCGCAAGCATACGACGACCACGGTTAAACTCACTGAACCAGTGATACACAGTGGTTTTTGATGGGGCTTCCTCCCCAAAAGTCGAGAAAAGTTGATCCATGCACTGTTTTTGAGTTAATCCACGCCGTAAGTCGTAATAAATCATAACACGAAAATTTTCACGAGTCAAATCCATGGTGATGATAGACAATGAATTTTAAAAATGGCGCCACAATGTAAAATCAATTGACAGATGAATGAAACAAACTTTTTTTTACAACCAAAAAGTTCTATTTTTAAATTGTATAATTTCTTTTTAAATATTGTTTATGTAAGTGGCCAGTTCCGGATACATAAATAGCAACCCTTGTAATGTGCTAATCGAACGAATCACTTAATTTTATTTGCATGTAACCTTATCTGAAACAGTTTTGTTTTGTACTGAGTTTTAAAGCCTATTTTAATTTTCCTTATTTGACTGCCATAACCATATCAGTCATCTAAAATAACATATAGGCATCAGTAATATTATTGTAACTCAAAATGAAATACATATTATGCAGGCAATATTTAAAAACGTCATCAGCAAAAAATCAAAGTTTTATGAGCACGCTACAATAAAAAATGCTTTATTCAAACGTTGGTGAGGTAGCTCTGCAATTTTTTTAACTGAAGCTGCAGTTAAGCATAAATTTCCATCGTTATTTCCAAGTTATTCGAAATTATCTCCTGACGCGTTTTGTTGGAAGATATCCGATGTCCATTTGCTGCTCACTAACTACTTCTTATTTCCAGACGATACAGGTAGACGCGGGCTCAATTTAATATATTAGTTAAACTTTGGACTCTTATGTCCTCAAATAACGTCTTATCGCCAACGCAAAATAAAATGCTAAAAATAAAGTTGGTAGCAAAATAAATAAAAAAGTGCAGTAAAGTAAAACAGTGCAATAATGAGATTTCATATAACTTTTCTGCATTGTTTTGGTTCTAAGCAGATAATAGGTCCTTTGTAATCGGTTTTGTAGTGATTAATGATAACATTACTGCGTGCGTAGTCGGAAGAGAAAGAAGCCTTCTTGTACTTGCCTTTTCCGTCTTAAAATTGCTAGAATTTTAATCGATTAAGTTGATTGATCTTATAGCAAGACAGACGTTTTTAAATTGATTGAATCATCTAAAAAGATATCCATCGAATTTTCACCGATAATCGGCTTAAAAAACAGTTTTCGTCATAATTGCTTCATTAAAAGTTCCGGATCAGTAATAGCTGTGTGCTTGCCTGGAGTCTTTTAAGTCGCTAATTGCAGATTCGCTCATATCAGATTACCAATTACAAACTTATCGTGTGTAATACCTCACTGAACCCTAGACATAATGTTGGTTTCACTTCCTCAACGTAGCAGATTAACATAAATCACCTACATCTTACTTCTCATCAGCCCATAATACCTATTTAATCCCCCGCTTATCCCAAATTAGGACGATTAGGATGAAGATAAACATCGTAAGGAAACCTACTCATACATACGTCTACTAAGAACTTTACAGGTTGTACGTGAGCTTAGCCAAACCATATGTAAGCCTACCTATTATATTTTTTGAATAAATGCTCGATGAAATCTACTTCGATAACTTGATCTTTACGTCTCTAAAGCAGTTTTACGTTTGATATTCGGATTTTTTCCTATGGGAATAGAATAGGTAAATAAATACCTAGCAAAAATTTCTCCGCAGAAAAAATCGCAGGACTTCATCTGTGTCTAAAAAATCATCTAATCAATTATATAGTCCCAGTTTAACAGGAAAATATTTTGCTATTACAATTTACAATGTTATTTGCAAATATTTCATTAGCTCTGTGGCACTTGTTATCTGTTTTCCAGATTTGCAAATTCCTCAACGTTTTCTCTGCTTTTATTAAACGAAAAAAATAAGGACTTTAAAAAAGAATTCATTGAAGATTTCTCCAGTACGAGTACATGTCTGGAATTCCACCGTATTCAAATAAAACGATATTAAGGATTCTTTCAAAACTCACCTGGCTCCTCTTTTGTTGTTTTTGCGTAGATATATATTAATAAATTTGAAGTTTAATGAATTTTATAATGCATACGTATAGGTAATTAAAACATCATAGTAATTTATTGTTTTTGATATAACATAGTAGAGAATAAATGTTAGTCAAGATCAAAGTCCTACGACATTAATAAGCAATTCGTTTCTTACAGAAGATTTATTTGGTATTAATTATCCTTAAATGCATAATTTACTAAGTACCGTATTTTTGTCTTTTAGTGTTCTTTAACATTTATTCAGGCATGAGTTCATCATAAGATACCTGGTCCAGAAGCACCCCTACATTCCTAACTACTGCCCCTCCGAGAGACTTGCAGATGGCTGGGCCGACATCTGCGACGATTTCCTTCCAAAATTCATTCAGAACCCTGTTTACTTGGTCACCTGTAACAACATTAAAATAAAATTAGTGGTTGTCTTGTCTTGATTTAATTACTATGTACCTATTTTAACTTTTATTCATTCTGCATTTCAACAGCTTTTTAAAACTTTATTCGGTACTACATTATTCAGGATTATCATCATCATTAGCCTGTGTCTACTATTTAAAAATATAGACATCTCATGTTAATACCAGGACAGTTTATAATAAAATAAAGCATTTTTTATATGCACGTGATAAGTGGCAAGACCCACCACAAAGTAAACCAACGCCAATTTGGTGAAGGTCCAGAAAATCGCTGGATGCAGGCAACGCAGAGATAGTCGATAATAATATCCTTGAAGAAAACCTTTGTCCAGCAGTAAATGTCTTTCTGTTGATATGAATGAGTTTGATAATGCAGTAGTTCAGTACACTATTAAAACTGGATAGTAATTATTAAACAAAGCTGTACATTATCTACTATAACGTGCCTGAAAAATTATGAGGTCAACCACATCCAATTCAATAGATTGTTGATAAGTTATTGCAACGTGACATTAATTAAGCTGGAATTATGAAAATTGGTGAAATAATTCAAGTATGATTTAAAAAGGAGAAATTATTACACTGCAAATTGTTTATCTATAAAGACCCATAAAAATAGTATAAGTATAAACAAAATATTAGTGTTATTATTTTTAAGAAAACATGTTTTAGCATAGTAACTGATAAGAAAAAATCATCAATCAAAGAAATGGCAGGTGGGTAAAATTTTTATTATTAAGCTAACAAGAATGTTTCATCAATCAATCAATAAAACCTGCAATCCTATTAAAACTAGATAGCTCTATGTTACGCAAAAGATGTTGAGTCAGGTCCCTCGTGGCATATAAAATCGAATGGCGTCTTAATACTAAAGTAAAGACGTATATGTTCATATAACCCGACTATAATCATTATCACATACCTGTAGGGAATTGCTATTGGGCTCCGAGCCTATTTAAATGGTTCGGCTGAATAGCAGCGCCCTTCCCGATGCGCCATTAGTTTTATCTTGAAGATATACAAAAGCCTACCGAAGTATTCATAGCAATGGCAGTCGATATCATGTAATTCAAATGATTATTATCTGTGCCTTACAATTTGTTACTTTTTTTGAATAAATTGGATCTAACTTTACATAAATACGTACAAAAATATCCAAAGAAAAATATTATAAATACAGGTGATTTTAGCTTTTTTTGTTACTTGATATCGAATCGATACAATACACAGTCATGCTAAATAACTGCTACACATAGAACAGCAGTTGATATATTGCTGTTTTGGGGATAACAGAGGGGTTTCTCAAAGGTCTTTTAGTTACGTCTTTTGTTTTTTTTAAAAGATATTGATTTTCTCTAACCAAATTGCCCACTTTATATACATAGAGACACGGTAATGGAAGTACTTTTAGTATTTTAAGTAACGGATGGCATGAATCGCGTGGACCAGAGTGGCGGAGTCAAGTCTGTTTTAGTACATTCTGTTGTAATATTTTCCAAGAGCATCAGCTGACTTGGAAAATGTTATGTCAATGAGATGCAATAACAGGAACAAATAACTAGAACCCGGATACTCTCCATTCAAATGAAAAGAAAACAATTTATATTATCTCTGTTTCAGTAAAATAAGAATATTTTCAAACATCACGACGTAATAAATTTATGATTCGAGTATTTTTCCTTAAACATTAGCTACAAATATTGTTTGTTTTGAAATGTATTTCAAGGTATGAAAAATTTAACAGCCTTTTTAAGATTTTTTTCAATAGATGTCATGTTAACATAATCATTACTTTTAAGATGTTCGTCATTATTATTTGTTTGTATTAAGGAATATATTGGCATGTTAGAGAATTTTCTACCTAAATTTGTTTAAAAATAAAAAAAGAATCGGGGATGTCCTGGTTTTTTGCATATTATTGAAGGTGTGTACTAGTTTATATTAAAATATTTACGTTTTTTTTATGTTAGTATGGCGTGGTGTGTATGAATATATCAAACTCACTATTGGCAGCCGGAAGGCAGCAGTCTTATTAAAGCAAGACACAAACATACCTAAATGTTTATCACCAAGTAGATTTTCCAGTCGAAACATTGCTTTTTCCACTTCGTACTTGATGTCGTTCTTTGTGATGTTCCAATGAATTTTCCCGTCGGGGCCTTCAACGTGCTCATACCAAAATCTGACGTGCAGGGCTGTGTTTACTGCAAACAAATTATATTGTAATTAAAGGGCAGTTTATCCTTTGACAAGTAAGTGCGAGTTGCAAGTGCAAGTTGCAAGTACAGCTGTTGTCAAAACAAAAGTTTCATATCTTTCTGTTGTCAAAAAGCATATTATTTCCTGCTGCCAAGGAAACACTCGCACTTGCAAAAAATAGACCGGTCTTCTATTTTTAGTTGCAAGTTGACCGATTAAGTTGACTTGCGACTTGCACTTGCTACTTGTTGAAGTGTAAATCGGCCTTAACACAAAAATAAAACAAGTTAACATAAAAATATTTATTAAATGTAATAAGCTTAGAAAAAGAAATTGATAAAAAACACTTTTTTTGTTGTAATGTAAATTATCAATTTATATAAGTCAAGAAAAATATTTATTAATTTTAATTTTATAGGTATACATTAAATATGAAGAAACATTTCTATTAAATTACATGACAATATTTTCATTTGAAAAGTTTCTCGAAGCTTTCAGTAGTCGCGTCCCATTGGGAAACCCGAAAGTTGTATTAGTAAAAGCGAGATAAATTTAGACACCTAAGTAGCCTTCGTTCAATTATCTGGAGACTTTAATTACAAACAACTTCATAATACCTACCTGTTTGATTAAATAAATAAAATAAAGATAACAAGTAAACACAAGAGCCCCACGTCTCACGGAGAATATTATTTCCAACATAGGAATCAAGAATTTTTTCAATAAAAATAGCTAATATTTTTTTTAGATATATTATGACACGATACGAGTACTATAACATTATGCATGTTTCTTGATACTCACTTAGTTTTATAGACGAGTCACCATTTGATTTGATAGGCACTACTAAAAACTTCCCACTTAGCTCATATTTGTTTTTAACATCTAAATTCACTAGAGCATCTGCAGTTATGATCTTTTTATTCAGATCAAATCTGAAAATAAATGAAGTAAGTACCTATAATAAAATAAATGCTTCCTTATTCTTATTCTTAAAATAAAATTAGAAAAATCTAAATAAAATTATCGCACATTATGCAAAGCTTCGTAAGTCAATAACTCGCTTATCATTGTTTTGTTTTGTTTTTTACAAAATTAATGGCGTTTTAGTCGAAGGACGGCATCAGTGATTTGCATATTTTTAAAAGTGGATTCAATTTGCTCATTATTAGTAATTTGCAATTTAAAATCAGAAATATTTAAATTAGAGGATTCTACATTATTAAGAGTTTTATACAAAATAGGACTTACGTCGATAACGGCAATTGGTTTCAGGTTTGAGTATAATGTTCAATGATAGGTATCTGATTTCATCCTACTGTTTAAAAATTAAAATTACCTACAAAACAGGACATTTTTATAGTTGTTTATAAATGGTAAAGTTCATATAAAATAAACAGCGTTTGGAAATTAAGTAACACTATTTGAAATGAAATATTGATCAGGTTTAAAACTTTTCTCATCGGAGCTGCTAATTAGAGTAAAACTCCTTTACTTCCATCAATTTCCTTATAAATTCCATTGGATCACTGGGAGGTTTCTCACTCCATTACTCCTTTTGTGCCCGATCAGATGAATCATGGTCGAGCCTAATTATTTGGCCGCCCTCGCCTTAAGTTAAGGCGACGCCATCATAATATTATTATTCGTAATTAAAAGGCCCAGGCTAATTGTCCGTGAGTCGTGACGTCGTCGTTAGGGCACATAGTTCATTATGGCCTTAAGGTAGCGTCAGCAGACTCAATCATTTCCCTCATATTAAAATAATCTGCCTTTAAAAAGCAATATTTATACAATTTTAAGCTAAAGCGCTCTTTTATATTTAAAAATGCTAAAGGCTGTGGCGCTAAATTAACTACCGTATATTGGTTAGTAAAGTTTTGTTTGATCTAGTTATACAAGTACTTTCGAATCTCATCTTTTACAACATCATGTGTAAATAAAATTTTAAATGTAATATTGTTATGCTAGTGTTTTAGGTTTACCAAAATCCTAGATAAGTACTAGGAATGCCATGGAAATATACTATTATTTCATAAGTAACGCCCGAATCGTGAAATAGAAATTCTAAAGATCTGACCAGCTTGGAATCGAAGCCTTCTGTACAATACTGGACTAGGCCTAACCCAAAACCTTATCTGTTTTTTTTTATTGGTTCATTAAATTTTACTCGGCAGTGATTATATTTTTCTGCAAACGTTACCTAATTGAATAAGTAGGTTGGTACATAAGGCTTCACAAAATTGTCTCATTGACTCCTGAAAGGCGTGAGGGAGGCGCTAATTACTATGATAACCCATAAAGAGTAAATCACGAAACCCCGGCGGCGGCGACGAACCATTTTCTGTATTAGATAGCAATGACGATGATGGTTATATTTTGTTTACATGCTTTCGGAACAAATAGGAGTAAGAGCGGTATCGCACTACGTCTGATGCAAATCCGTAAAATACGGTCCGGAGTAGTCGTAGAACTATTTGTATGGTAGTTTGCGCACTAGATCAAATTTCCGTCATCCGAAGTACCATACAAAATAGTTCTATGAATATTTAGACACGATTTTCACAGATTCCGATCGGACGAAGTGCGAACGAAACCAATCTTAAGTCGATCTGTCAAAAATCAAACCCAAATTGCGGCATAAATTTTGTATTTTAACCAGTTTTTTTTAAATAAATTTATGAGTATTGAAAAATCAGGCTAACTAATTACACGCGAAAGTTATTAGATGGAAAGTACGAACCATTATACTTTACTTTCTTGTTCAATTCCATAATTTTACCGACATTTTTTTAATGCTACGGTCTCATTTTGTCTGCTATCGCTATTATTTATGGTAATCATGACGCCCGACCTGCAAAATGCTAATGGAATTATTCTACGTTTGGGCAGCGCGAGCGCAGCTTCATTGCTGTTAAAATTTTAATGCACCTCTTAACATCTAATCTACAAAATTATATTGGAGTTTGTAAAATATTATAATTCATTTTTTGTCTGGATTTATTTTGGTATAAGGTTGGCTTTATTGGTTTGGCTTTAAACTTATAATTAGAAACAATAAATCATCTTACAACGTGAATTGTCATATTTGATTTTCCAGTATTAATGTTTTGTAATATCGCTATATTACAGCTTGAAAAATAAATTATTAGATGGGTTACTTACTTCAAACCGTTAAGTTTCATAGCAGCAAGTCCGTGAAAGTAATTCTCTTTGAATGTTAACTTCAAGCCATTTTCGTTTGGAACGTAGACAGTCATTTCTTCAACAAATAACGGGTCTAGAGCGGGAAGAGCTCTGTTCGGATCACCAAGAGAAAACTGCTGGATAGAATCTTTTGCCGATTTTAAAGCGCAGTCGTTGAGGTTTGGATCGTTTCGTGAACAAGATTTTATATAAGATGCTGTAAAGGCAATTAAAATTTTAAAGTTAATTAATCTTTGTATAGTTATTATTAAATTATACAATTTTTTTTACTAGGTATCGTAAATAGGCAAACCGATTATGTGGATGTGTCTTCCTTATTACACTCATAGGGCATTAAGGTGAACTATAATACTCGTAGTAGATAAATAACAAGCAATAAATTCTTAACGGACAACTATAAATAAATTCTTTCCGTTAATAATAAAAACAAGCATAGCAAGCTATACTTACGCAAGGATATACATTTTACCAAGCCTGACAACCCTAATTGCACTAACAAGACAAAACATAGCTGAAACATTTTACCCTAATCTCGTATGGCAAACTGAATGCCCCTGGATGACACTTGCATGGAACTAACTGCATCGCGAGCCTCGTTATGCCTCTTTATAAAACTAATGGTGAAAAATTGTATGTTGCAGGGTTTTCATTAGGGAGGCTAAGTACGCCCTGTAGATATTACTAAACACGTGAGCGGACTAAGTGTGTACAATTTCCCGCTGAGGAAAATACATGAAACATTTACATTGCGTGATCTGATGGTATATTAAAGGTGATTAATAGAGATAAACGAACAATGGTACACGATTTGAGAGTTTATAACAAAAAAGGGTTATGTTTGTGTTTGTTTACTTAACTGAGAATTATGCATAATGATTCCGCAACATTGACGAAAACAGACATAATCTTGGGTCTATTTATAGTTTATAGTTTTATATTATGACGTAAGGAATAGATTATCTATAAAGTGACGTGCAGCGGGTCACGTTGTATAATAAATAACTTAGGTTTTAATATTATTTATTCGACAGGCATAACCTTCATTTTGTAGACACGGTCCAACGTTTGGGCACGTTAGGACTTAGGCCATGTCAATCCTTGCAATAGTTATTTTTTTAGTAATTAATGTAGCCTCACGTCGATTGTTGACGTCAAAATATTTCTTTGCACAAATAAATAAATTTTCTTGTCTATTTTTTTTGTCTGACCTAGGATATAAATTGACCGATTGGCAAATGATGTGTAAAATAGCTTTTTACTCGCCCTTTCTGGTTTGACAAAAACCAAGCCGAATGTGCCGGCGAAAAACGGCAATGCTAAAATGCAAGAATAAAAATGATTTGTGAGTCCTAAAAACAGCGATAGTAAAGTTGGCAGAATGCCTAGCACCACCTTACTAATCGGCTCGCTTATCGCTGTCTCGCGTTTTCCATGGCCTCTATGTCAAGGAAGTTCCATATGGAAATGCAAAAATGAAAAATTTATCGTTCGATTTGTCGTAAAGTTGCGAGCCAGAGAGGATGTAGATCAAATCACTTGCATAAACATCGTTCGCTCTGCAGTCTTTGATAGAAGCGTCGGCCATGACAGAATTCAAATCAAGCTCAAACCACATTCAAGCGGTTCTCATTTTTGCATACAACATTGTTTGCCGTATGTGTGAAGTACTGGAGCTGCTTTTAAACGCTTTTGTTTTGTTTCTTCTAAAACGGGATGTTGTTTTGTGGTCTTTGTCTTATGAAATAAGTAGTACCTAGGCGACCGAGCTATGCCTGTGCCATCTGCTGGAAAACTTTCGGACCACGAAAATTTTCCAGCAGAAATTTTTATAATGTAAAAAGTAAAAACTCCTCAGATTAACAAATCACCTAAACAAATCGGCGCAAAAAAAATGCAATCGAACTGTATATATAACTCATTTTTGCCAATTTGGCGCTTTAGTACTTTTACCTTTCCACTGACGATATAATGACTGATCATTTTTGTATTTAGATAACTAAATGAAAGAATAAAAAGTAAATACCAATTTAAAAATGAAACATGAACAAAATAAAAAAAATATCTGTCGAGATTTGAACTCAAGACTCAAAGACCAGTTTCCCGCCTGAGCTATTATTGTGGCGTTATGAACGGAGGCGAAATTACTTTTCCTTTTTTATAGTGTACCTACGTATTCTTTTATAACCACAAACTCGGGGAAATCCCGTTTTACAAAAAATTAAATCTAGCTAGAAAGCTAGATTGATTTATCGCCCCCGAAACCACCTATATGCTAAATTTTATCGAAATCGTTGCAACCGTTTCCGAGATTCTTATTACATATAATAGATTATAGATATAAACAAGAAATGCTCGTTTAAAGTGTTAGCTAGATAGATAGATATTTATTTTCAATGGCCCGGCCTAGTTGGTAGTACGCCAGCCAACGAAGGTCGCGTGTTCGAATCCCACCTAGGGCAAACATTCGTGTGATGAGCACTTGGTGTTTGTTTTGTGTCTAGATGTTGTTTAAGTATGTATTTATCTATTTAAGTAACATACCCATAGTACAAGCTTTGCTTAGTTTGGGGTCAGATGGCCATGTGCGAGATACAAAAACAAACACATATTAAAACTTTTAATTTAAACAATTTTATTAAATCCTGGCAAAATTCATATCAAGCATAGGTAATGAAATTTCGCCTTAAGAATATTATCTGTTCTACTTTCTATAGGTAAACAGTTTGGCAGGATCATACATACAAAAAAATTTAAATCCAATCACTTTGTTTTGCAATCATAATTTTCAGTTCATTTTATACTACCATCGGGGCTCATAACTCTAAATGCTTTAAACTTCACAGGCGTGTGCTGGTTTCTTCACAATGGTCCCGCTCCACACATTCATGCTCAAATCTAGATTTAAATCCATTATCCGTTATCTTTTTCGTTTTTATGACCAATGAATGACAGGAGATGAATTTAGATGAATGAATGAAATTATTTTCAAAGGTTCAAATTCGATGTTTAAAAGGTCTAAATAATAGTAGCTCTGTGAGCTGTAGACCTCGCGAGTCTGTATATCTTTTCATATTTATTTTTATTTTTTCTCCACAAACGCCCCGACCCCTTTTTTTTTTTTTAAACTTAATTTTATTTTATATTTTTTTTATTTTGTTTTATATTTATTTTATTTTATTGGTTAGGAATTTGAGCTGTAGAGGAAAACAGCCTCAGCGGTAGACCTTGTAAGCTGGCAACCCCCATAACTCCGTCATTTTTTTAAATTTCTAAAAACTAGCTCGACAAAAAAAAATCGCTTAATTTATCGAACCTGCTCACAAAATTTCACGAGAAGAAACTAACACACAAACAAACAAACAGATGGACATACAAAATCAAATTTGGCTAAGCTAAAACAGAGACGCTTCGCTCGCTCGGTCAATAAGAAAATAACTTTTGTTCTCTTGTTTTAAAGGCGATGGGATGGACCTTTTAGTGTTAGAGCGTGACTGCTCGAATTATGAAAATATTACGATTCGATCACATACCATACCAACATAGTTGCTTACTCAAGAGTATTGTCTTTGTGTGATCACGTTTATTATGGAACGGAATACAATCAAGATGCAATCTTCCGCAAACTGTTGCGTGTCAATCGCAGTTGACCTCGTATTTGATTAAACGGTGCGTATGACCACCTTAATGATCTAGGTGAAGCTATGTGCTCCCAGTATAAGCTGGCATACGAGGCTGTTAGTCCTTTTACTGTTGTTAGCTATATTTATACTGGTGTGATATTGTCTTGTTGTTAATTGCTGTATGATAATCAATTTTGTGTCTAGTCTTCGCTTAAGGACATTGGCTGTAATAATTTGATTATACAATGCAACACCTTGGATGTGAAGAATTGTGTATAGAGATAAATATTGTTTATCTGTGTGTATATTCTGTTTGAGTCCAGGTGAGACAATATGACATTTTTATCAAAATCAAACAGTAGTTTTTAACAAGTTTATTTTAATAAATCAACACTATTTTGCATTCTGCAACTACAAAAATAAGAAAAAATTTAAAATATTTTACTTACAAATATAAAAAAAGGTTACAAAGATGTAGCTCTTATTTAGGCAAACTAATTTAATCTTTTTTGAACTGTTTTAAGTCTTCGGTTATATAATATTTAGCAGGAGCGTTGTCGAAGAACTTGTGCATGTGCGTATTGGTGATGCCGATGGCAAGGTCGAAGAATGTCTTCCCGAAGGTAGTCATCAGAAATTCCCAGTTTTCGTTCATCATGCCGATTATTTGGTTACCTGCAAATTAGCACGTACTGAATGAACAAAATATTTAACATAGGTTATAAACATAAAAATCTAGGAAAACTAAAATATTGCAAATCATTTTAAGTGGTACTGGCTTGGTACAGGCAAGAGTAGCACAATTATTTTTATTAGCTATTAATAATTTTATTTAGACTTGGGGCTATTTGTTGAACAGTCTTCTCCACAGATTCCGCCATTGTGTTAGTGAACTCACCCAAAAAAATGTAATGACGGATTTAAGTGATGTAATAACATCCTATGGAAATAAAATAATTTTGACTTTGACTTTGACTTTAACACAATTTTGATTTTATAAAGCTACAATTTCACGATAAGCTAGAGGCGAGGCAATTATACCTACTTAGATTTTTTCTTTAAATAATGTTTCTTTAAACAAGTCTAAACTTAACCTAACCTTAGGTGTAGTGAGTTCTAGCCGAGATGTTGATAACTCCATATACTTTAAGATACTTACTTATTTCCGCTCCTCCAAGGAGCACATTGTTACCAGCAAAAGACGCTTTTCCAATAGTGTAGTTAAAACGCATAGCCTCATTTCTCCAATCGATGTAGATCTCGTCATTGGCTTCTCGTAAGATGAGATCGGTTTCAAATATCATGCGCACCTTCTCTGTAACAAATAAATAAATCGATAAATATTTTCTTTCTAAATGAATTAAAATATTACTCCTACAGCATGTTAAAGGAAAGCTGAAAGTTCGTGGGTAGAATTATGAACAAATATTATTTTGGTCTTCGGATGTCATTTCTCTTTAGATGATGAGACATTGGTACTACTCGTATTCAACTAACACAGAACAGCAAATCCAAAAGCCAAAATCTTACATGGCCCAATGTTATTTTTTAAGTGTTCGAGATTTAACTATCCACAAAATATCCTTAGATAATATTTCTGTTTTTGTCACACCTTTTATGTGTTACCATTGTCTAATTATATGGGGTTACTTATTTAATTAAATTTTCATCATATTCTGATAAATATAAACAGCATAGTGGTAAACGGAAGTAATAAATAACATATAAAATTACGAACAAACTAGAAACATAATAATTACATTATATGTAAATTAAACTACTCGTATAGTAAAACTGGTTCCGGCTAATATCTAGTCGTTACACGAGCCATGTCAGTGGCCTTTGGAGGCTCTATAACACTGACACTAGGGTTTGTGAGGTCGGTTGTCGACAACCCACACGATGATGATGAGCTATGTTAGAAGTTGTTCCAAAATCATATTAAAGTCTTATTATTGTTTCATAATATTGTTAATGATAATTGTAAGCACATACATAACATACCCAACTTAGCCTTTCCGAACCCATCGCCCTGCACGGTGCTGCCCAATATGTTCTTGACAATAGGGTTGGTTGTTGCAATTCTATAGTGACCTTTGACAGTGACGTCACAAGTGACATCTATCAACGAATGCGGGTTTTCCAAGTTCAACCTAAAACAAATAACAAGTTGTTACTGAAAAATTATACTTGAATGATTTATTAACTCTGTCGTAATCATCTAACTAATCTAACAAAAGAATAGGTCAAGCTCTAGTTTAGCCCGAAGATGTCTCTGTCTCCCACGAAAATACTCATTCGATTCTATAATAACTTAGTTATTATTTTAATATACAGCATGATTTTGTAATCCCTAGCAAAATTTAAATATAATGTTCAGACCATCATAAGCAACAACTTTTCCCAAGGAACATGGGTTGAAAACCCCCAAAAAAAATTCGACCTCCCATAAAAATTAGTAAAGTTGATTGGGTGCGATACGTACGATTATATTTAAATTTTGCTAGGGATTACAAAATCATGCTGTATTCTAGTAAATTTCATCATAATAATAAAAATAGTTTCTAATCAGAACTGGCAATTTATGGATAAATCTAGATGTTTCTGTTACAATCATAAAAATAAATATTGTATATATAAAAAAAAACATTAATCAGTTTTGATATAAAGACCGTGCCCTGCAACAAAAACGTAATTTGGCCAGACAGCAAAGTTTTTAAATCCCTAAGGCATGGTCCTACGAAACCTAATAGAAACCTAGTGTACCTTGAAATGATTACGGTCTCTAGGGCATTTAATTTATTATTCTGTGACGCTTACCACTGACTTGAAGTAAAAAAATAACTTCATCATCAACAGCTCATATACGTCTCCACCCAGGGGCTCGAGCCTACCCTGATTTAGAATGATTAGGCCTTAGTCGACCGCGCTGGTTGTTGCGCTGCGGGTTGGTCGACTTCACACACAACCTTTGAATTTCTTCGCAGGAGTGTGCAGGTTTCATCACGATGGTTTCCTTTACCGTAAGAGCGTCTAATAAACGTACATATGATTTCGAAATTCGAAAATACATTGGTACGTGGTGGGGATCGAACCCGCGTCTCCCGGACGGGAGGCAGCGGCACTAGCCACTAGACCACCGACGCTTTCAAAAATATTTTAATAAATCACAATTATTTTTTAACTCATTGGTTGTATTATTTCTTTAACTCCCATTCCATCAAACAAAGATTACAAGTAGAAGAGGTTATTGTCAAAACAACTAGCAAAGTAACTGCTTTGGTTCAATCACTACGATCACAAAACATCCGCCATTAAACTATAATCATCTTTTTAGACTTGTTATAAAAAGTTTCAATTGCGTTTTCAAGGTACTCGTAAATACTGGTATTTCTTTAAAAAATGCATTTAATATGCATAAATAATAAAGTTTTGACTTGCAAATATGCTTGCTAAGACAAAAGTCAAGTTCAACTGCATCCTTCTGGAAGCTTCTGCTATAATGAACCGGATAAAAAACGGCAAATCAAGTCGTCCTTGCAAATCTCAAGCGTTGTTTCCATTAACAATCATATAGGTTATGTGTGGAGTTATAGGTAGACACCATAATATCGATATTATTATGTAGCACACGAACTAAACGCTTGTAAGGTGCGAATCATGAATAAATGATTTCTCGATTGCAAGCAGAACAGGTGGATGTACAGCAAAAAGCACGTATCGTATTCTATCTGCCTGTTTGTTTATAGAAATACGAGTACCTATACAATAAAATACTTTAGTACATTATGACCTTCTAACTATTAAAAAAAAAACGAAAAACTAAAAAGTACCATAAATTAAAACCTATCACCTATTTATATCTGACCAGATACATCCATGCCCACCATGGGGCTCGAGCTTACCCTGTAGTAGGGTGGCCACGAAGGCCCAGTGCGAGTTGATCGAATTCACACACAACCTTTGAATTTGTTCGCAGGAGTCTGGGGCCTCGCTCCGTGGACCTACTTTGTGGCAGAAGTGTGCAGGTTTCATCACTATGTTTTCCTTCACAAATAAACTTGCATGAATTTGAAATTCGAAAACATATACGACCGACCGAAAAAACTAAACAAAAAAAGATATAATTATACAAGTACTCACTCAACCCGATCAAAAACGCAGGTTTTAATATTCTTAGCGACGCCATCGACCATTCCCAGTTCCACCATGTTCAGTATAGATGCCGAAACATTCTTCACCTCGTATGGGTCAAAAGGAGGAATGCCATACTCAGGGATTCCAGTTTTGGCCACAGAAGACATGGATACTGTGAACAACTTGGCGAGACAGGGGCTGTCTTCATAGCTACATTTTCCGAGCGTATCAACTGAAATAAAAAAAAATATTAGCAGCTCAAGTCATATCTGAAGGAATACTTTAAATAGGCCAAAATGAATTTTATCCCATAACAACAACACGGTCACTTAATCCAACAATAACAAAATTGTATACAATTTTACTGATGAGTCTCTACATAATAATTTCCGCGTCATACTACGGTTTTTGGACGACTACGTGACTCATTATAAGGATGTTTAATTCATATTAAACATCCTTATAAAATATCTACTATAATTGACCCCAATATTCTAAATAAGTTTTAATTACAGTAGATTTTTTTTTTTTCAAAAAAGTCCGTGACAAATTACACGGCTTTCAATCAAAACAAAATAATTATAAAGATACATCATAATAATTTCTAAATATCATAACGAAGCCGGGGCGTAGTTATTTATATTTCAAAGTTAAGTACTCACTAAATGCAGCTTCTCCAATAGCAAATGCAGCAAAGAGAAAAAGAACAGTATTTTTCAACATTTTCACGTCTTAACGCATAAGCTGCGCGCGCACAAATGATTTCATAATAGCCAAAGCATCTCTATTAAACTCTTATGTAAGGTCATATGGCCCAATTAAATTTATTTATAGTATACGAGTTTAATTTAATCATTATCGTTTACAGAAATAGATGGTGAACACGAAAAAAACGCAATTCGTTTAATAAATTTTGAGGATGGAATTAAGTTAATTATGTTTACGTTATAGTTGATGAGCTCGCCCCAAAGATTTATGCTAACTATGTATCAGTATAGTATCAGGTTGAACCTAAATCTGTTCTCGAGCGTTCATGCACTCTTTTTTTAATGCTAGTTTTAACCTGTTAACTTATTATTTAAACTTTAATTTAGTTTTCTTGTTCTCATATTATTTGTTTTTTTTTATTTATATCTATAAGCCAGTCAATATCAACACAAAATAGGACAAACATCGCAAACGCGCACGTAACTACGATTTTTTTATATGTTGTTAGGTCCCTTGAGAGAAGTTAACACCCAAGTTTGCAACCCTGAAAACCTTGTGCTACCCAAAAACCTCGAAAAACCGCGAAAAACGCTGACCCAGGACAAAGTGAAGACCTTGGCATCAGTCACCACCTCTGTGAAAGTATTCAACAAGACAGTTGATGTTGATCCCTTTACCATATTCCAAAGAGTCTGCGTCACAAAACAATCAGATGAACAATTTGAAGCAGCACCAGGACCATTAGTTTAGCCAGTACGTGTCTTTGAATATGACCCAACACAAATTATACACTTTTTTTTTTAAAAAAAAGCCTACCTTTGACAAGCTGTATCACTGCAACTAATAGCCCTAGAGTGCTGGAGTAAAACTCAAATTGTAGAAAATTTAGTTAGCTTTATTAAATTATATACTTGAAAAACGCTTCCTTAGGGTAGTTTTTTCGAAAAAACTGCACACAGGGTTTTCAGGGTTGCAAACTTGGGTGTAAACTACTCTCAAGGATCCTAACAACATATAAAAAAATCGTAGATCCATGCGCGTTTGCGATGTTTGATGTCGATATTGACTGGCCTACTAGTTGATAAGTAATCTAAGAATTTCATAATCTGTAGTACACTATTGTCCACGAGGGAAGTTGCGAGGCATTCCCACCTCAAGTATCCTCTGGATTACTTTCCGGGAAGTCTCCGCCCATGTATAAATTAATTAAATTAAATAATTTTTATTTTATTTTATTTTTGATACCTAATATTTTCTTAAAAAAATAAAACAGTTACGTCATCATCAAAAGTTCATATACGTCCCTACCTACTTATTTATTTTTTGTTACATATTTTAATTAAGACAGTTACAATAATTTTATTTTTGGATTAATATTGTTATTGAATAATTTGTTCTTTTTATTATTGTTATTATCAGTAATTGATTAATTAATTATTATTTTCATATTTTTATTTTAACATTTCTGTATAACGCTTAAATATTTTTTGACGATCTTATGATGAATGAACCTTTTTTACACTATTCTGTAAAAATATGGAATTTTAGTCATCATCATCATACTCAGCCTATATCAACCCACTGCTGGGTACAGGCCTCTTCTCTATAGCGCCAATTCTCACGGTCCTGTGCCAGCCTCATCCAGAGAGATCCCGTCATCTTGACGATATCGTCTGACCATCGGGCTGGTGGTCTGCCCACTGGCCTTGTCGCCCCTCTAGGCCGCCACTCTGTGACTGCTTTGGTCCACCGTCCGTCGTCTCGTCTAGCCAAGTGCCCCGCCCATCTCCACTTCAGTCTCGTTTTAGTCATATGAAATAAATATTTCTATTTCTACTTCTTCTAACTGGCATAGATGTAATCCAAACCAGATGCCTTTTCTCTAAATCCGTTCAACTGATTGCACTATTGTGTTAGATTGTAAGTTCAACAACCGACCTCACAAACCCTATTGTTAGTATTATAGCCGCCAAAGACCACTGACATGGCTGTTATAAGAACTAGAGACTTCCAAAGCACGGAATCATTTTTCTTTTCGGAAAGTAAGTGATTCAGCCTTTAATATCCTAACGAAATTAGGATAGTCTCACAAAGAGATTTTTCCTTTACAGTTTCCCCACCGGGATTCGAACCCGAAACCTCCGCAATAACAGCGAAATCTCGATTACTCGGCCACGGAGGCCGTTATCGCTACAATTAAGTCACAAAGCCTCCAAATATTTTTAGTATAGTTTATATTCGATAACGCTAGTAATTATAGATGGGCTGAATGTGGTTTGAATCGAATACGACCTTCGGCCGAACATTCGGTTAAAACAAAAAGTTCGGCCGAAATTCAGCTGAACTTCGGTTTAATTTCGATGCGCTTTATCGAAAGCGACACGTCGTTATCTTTGATTAAAAAAAACAACCTACAATGTAATTCTTTAGTAATGTTTAGTTTGTAAAAATTTTGTGTCGTATACCTAAGTGCAAGTCTGACTCGCGCACTAACGGTTCCGTACCTTACGCAGTTTGATTGTATAAACAATTAATTTTGCTAATTTTTAATTTTATTTTACATGCTCTATTACATGTTCCTTTTTTGTGCTTACTTCTTGTCAAATTTCATGAGGTAACCCCCCTATAGGTAACTTATGATTGCGCTGACTTAGAAGCTTGAAATTTATAGAGATCTAAGGAGCCATAGACTTTAGTATTTGATATTAATTTCAACTTGATACCCTGATAATTTATGTCCAGCGATGTCATCTTGTGGTTCACTTCTTATTTAAATGACCGAAATCAACGCGTAAGGATGAATGACCTGTGGTCCAACTGGAACGGTGTATCTGCTGGCGTTCCCCAGGGTGGGGTACTCTCACCACTACTGTTTTCATTATTCATTAATACAATTACCCGTGCCATTGAGCACAGAAAATACCATATTTATGCGGATGACCTACAGCTGTATATAACCTCTAAAAGATCAGATTTGAGAGAAAGTATAAGCAAACTGTCACTGGATCTCAACAACATTAAGAGCTGGACGGAACGGTAAGGGCTGCTGGTAAATCCTGTAAAATCACAAATCATGTTAGTTGGTAGCTCAAGAAACCTTTCGTTAGTTGATATGCAGAATTTACCACCTGTGACACTAAATGGCTTACCTCTTCCATATTGTAAGACGGTGAGAAACCTCGGGTTGCATATTGCACATGATCTATCTTGGTCTCCTCACGTCACGAAGGTTAGTCAAAAGGTTTTTGCGTCTGTCCATTCCCTGAAACGCCTGCAGAACTTTCTTCCTTTGCCCACTAAAATCACGTTAGTTAGTTCCTTATTAATGCCCATCATCGACTATGCAGATGCTACACTGATGTCACTGAATGTCTTTTAAATAAACTCGAACGTCTGCTAAACTTATGTATACGCTTTGTCTTCGGAATACGTAAATATGATCATGTGACTCGTTACCGGACTCAGTTGAAGTGGCTTAACATACGCAATAGAAGAAATGTACATACGCTCACTTTGTTATACAACATACTTCACAATGCCTGGTCTCCAGAATATCTCCGTGAGCGATTCGAATTCAAAAAGTTTGTCGGAGGTGTACCCCGCAAGAATTACAATAAATCCCTTACTACCCCTCAAAGTCACACGGAATTGTATGCGCAGTCTTATACTTGCACAGCAACAAAATTATGGAATAACTTACCGGTTGAGATTAGGGAGGCTCCGTCAATCGATGTCTTCAAATCGCGTGTATCCGAACACTTTTTACAAATGCAGTGTGGTGTGAATGACTGATTATTATTATATTTAATATTTATGTATTATTATTATTATGTATTATGTAAGGTACCTTTATGTTTATTCTTTTATATTTGCATGTATATTTACGTATTAGTAAGTTTATCAATTGTCTGATATTTACCTATTAATGTAGTAGTTCAAGTTGAACGCTGTTTTTAGCGGCACTACCCTCAACCTGCTCTTAACCACCAAAGGTTAACTGGTAGAAAATGCTATATAGCATTAAGTTCGCCATTGCCTTTTTTGGTGCAATAAAGTATATATCATTCATTCATTCATTCATAATTTAATTATTATCACATTACAAGTTAAGGGTTACAACATACTCGTATTTCTAATTAAATTAAATGACCATAAGTATGTACTTTGCCTTACCTGGCTTTTATTTTCTTTTATGGTTATAACAGATATGACTTCTATTAATTTCAGTCAAAATAGCGCAAGCAGGTATTTTACCTTTTTCTTGCACCGAATGTTCAGCATTTAAACCGAATTTCGGCCGAATGTCGAAGTTCGGCTAAAGCTGCCGAAATTAGGTTAAACCGAATATAAAACTAATTTCGGCCCATCCCTACTAGTAATCGTCCATAGATAAATACCATTGGCCGTAAAAACAGTAATTAAACTAATTAAACTAATAATTAGTAATTAAACTAATTAGACTCGGCTGCTCCATCTGTACGGAATATTACAAATATTTGGTACTTTTCTAACCCAAACAGTTTTTTGTCACTGTTTTGATCGTTGGAACTTGGTTTGTTCAATAATTTAAATTTATTTGTTTTGTAGATGTCTGTAGATTTTTGGGTTATGTTGTTTCTTAAAGGTAAACAAGTTATTATAATATTAAATTAATATATTTGTAATCATAAATAATTTAAATTATTATAGTATTTTTGAAATATTATGCAATACATTTTTGTAGTAGTACTCGTCTTGCACTATCTCGTGCTACTTAAAGTAGTTTCCTGTACCTAGAAGTTGTCTGGAAGAAATTATCAGAAGCAATAAGGTCACCTATCTAATCACGTCATCCTGCTTTTACATCCACTCTGTTGTTAATACTGTGTGTGCAATAATTTAAGATGCCAAGTCGTTAGAAACTGCATAAAAACTATATATAATATATATCATATACTATATACGAGGGTTGATTGATAAGTTTCCGAAACGACAAAGAAAAACTTTAAAAATCTATTTAAAATAAATTTATTTCTCAACGTAGTTTCCTTCTACCTCGATGCATTTAGTCCAGCGCTTCTCCAATGCCGTTACACCAGTTTGATAAAATGTTTTCTCCAACCCCTCAAAATACTCGTCCACGGCAACAATGACTTCTTCATTTGATGAAAATCTCTGGCCACCTAACCATTTCTTCAGGTTTGGGAATAAGTGGAAGTCACACGGGGCCAGATCCGGGGAATAGGGTGGATGCGGTAGCAATTCGAACCGCAATTCATGGAGTTTGGCGACTGCAACCATTGACGTGTGTGCAGGTGCGTTGTCATGGTGGAACAAAACTTTTTTCTTGGCCAAATGTGGTCGTTTTTTCTGGATTTTTTCACTTAATTTTTGCAGCAAGCTTGCGTAGTACTCTCCATTTATTGTTTTTCCTTTTTGTAGATAATCCACTAAAATAATCCCTCGAGCATCCCAAAAAACAGTCGCCATCACTTTGCCGGCCGACAAAACCGTTTTTGAATGAATGAATGAATGAATATACTTTATTGCACACACAGAAATAATAAATGACAGAGTGGAAGTGTTTTTGCTTTCTTCGGCTCAGGTCTTCCGCTCTCAGTCCACTGCTTAGATTGTTCTTTTGTCTCGGGAGTATAATGATGTATCCAGGTTTCATCGACTGTTACATAACGCCGCGAAAACTCATTAGGATCTCGGTTAAACAGCGCCAAACACTCCGATGAATCGTCCACTCGACGTTGCTTTTGGTCAACAGTGAGCAAACGCGGCACCAATCGCGCGCAAAGCTTTTTCATTCCCAAATGTTGGTGCAAAATATAAAAAACGCGTTCAGATGAAATGCTCACCATCTCTGCTATCTCTCGCAACTTCAAGCGCCGATCATTCAATACAATTTTGTGAATTTTTTTGATCATGTCCGGATTCGTGACTTCACTAAACTTGGACGGCCAGACCTGTGGGCGTCTTCGCAGCTCTGTCTTCCACGTTTAAAATCAGTTACCCAGGTGTGAATTGTACTCAATGCAGGAACAGAATTACCTAAAACACTGTCTAGCTTGGTTTTAATCTGGGTTGCTGTTTTCTGTTTTAAAACGTAAAACTTTATCACCGCACGAATTTCGTTTCTTTCCATTGTTAAGAAAATTTACGACAGAGAAAGTTCTTCGTCCTATCAAACAAATTCCACCAGTTCGATTAAATTCAAATTTGGCGTTCTATTTTCAAAAAGATGCCAAAATATAATGTAATTTTTTTTTTTTGCGTATCATTTTTTTAAGTTCGTCGTTTCGGCCAGTTATCAATCAGCCCAGGTATATATTATTTCAATATTTTCCAATAAACACCTTTTTCCTAACTGACGTTAACCCCAGGATACCGGTGAAGCTAAAGGGCCTTGTGTACAAGAGCATCATCCGACCAGTCCTACTATACGGCAGCGAGACCTGGCCTGTCATCGGAAGACATGTCCAGCAGCTACACGTCACGGAAATGAAGATGTTGCGATGAATGTGTGGCGTTACGCGATTAGATCGAATTCATAACGAACACATGCGTCGCGTATAAGCTTCAGGAAAGTCGCCTCCGATGGTATGGCCATATAAGCCGCAGACCGTCAGACTATGTAGGAAAAAGATGCCTCGACCTCACTGTCCAGGGCCCTAGATCACGTGGTAGGCCTAAAAAGCGCTGGCTGGACGTCGTGAAAGCGGATATGGAAGAGAACAATCTCACACCTAAGGATGCCGAAGACCAGGCAAAGTGGAGAAGATTTTGTAGGAAAGCGGACCACAGCACTAGGCCGGGAAAACGCTAGGACGAAGAAGACGTTGCTATACATCAAAGTCAAATATAACAGACGTTGACTTTTTAACTTGAAACAATTTACAACATTTTAAAATAAAAACCGGTCAAGCACGCGTCGGACCACGTAGAGTGTAGGGTTCCGTAATTGACCAATACTGTACCTGTTTAAGACAGTTGACATTTATCAAAATACGAGTAGTAACCAAATTTTTTGTACAAGTACATTTTTAAGTTGCTCTATTATTCGATATAATAGAAAATGTACTTATGTAAAGCCTGCTTGATATTGACAATTTTCCTTTTAAATTCATCATTACACTACTACCGAGAATTTTTTTACATTTACAAATACAAATATAACCCCCATTATTTTTAAAAAACATATCCAACAATACCTTACACCATAAAGTAGTCGTGAATAAAAGTCAACTTCAGGTGTACTAGAATTTTACTTCAGATTTGTCGGCATAATTAATGTGTATGCCAAATAACAGTTTTCTTGTACTAAGAGTCTCTGAGCTAAGCCACGGACGGACAGACAGACGGACATTGCGAAACTATAACGGTTCCCTTTTGACTACGGAACCCTAAAAAGACAACTTGAAACAGGTTACAATAAGGAGCTCTCTGGCAGCTAATAAAACAAATAGAACTAGTATGTAGAGGTTGAACTTTCATAAAAACACGGCATGTGGCATTGATATAATCATGGCTCTGAATAAAGCTCTAAATATTTTGCAAAATCTCATGAAACTAGCAGAAATAGAAAAAGACGCTTGACAATTTATGTATTTGTGGTTATCTCAAATTAAAAACTCCTCATTCCTCTGTTGCGCATTATTTTTTATTTGATCACTCTGAATCCTTCGAAAAAAGTTAGCGCCATCTAACGTCTTGGTTGAAACCATTTTTTTACTATTTTTTACGAGCTAGTTTTTCTTCGGAGAGTTAGGCAGATATTCCCTTAAATCTTCAAGCAGGTAATATCTTGCAGGAGTAACGTCAAAGAACCGGTGGGTATAGTTGTAAACAAAGTCCGTGGCGACATCCATGAACGGCTTTCCGAAGGCAGTCATGATGAATTTCCAGTTGTTGTTGAGCAAAGCGATCATTGGTGTACCTGTGAAGTGAGAATCAGTATCTTTATCAGCTTGTTTTATGTTAGGGTATGAGTCTACACTTCATTAGAGCGATCAGAAACGTAAACCCGGTATAATAGACTACTACAATTCTTCGCAGTGACTGCAGCTTTTACAATATAAAAATACCATATTTATTCAGGGATTTTTTTATATTCTTACACCAACAGGCTTCACTAATGATTTTAATGTTCTCTTGTAAACATCTATTAAACTTACTGAGTTCTTGATCTCCAATATACAGGTTATTCGCTGCAAAAGTAACTTTTCCGAAATCATATTTGAAGTGGGTATCTTCGTACTTGCAGTCGATGAAGACCTCACCATCGCTTTCTCGCAAGAATATGTCAAAATCGAAGGTGATATGCAGTTTTTCTGTAAAAAATAAATATGAATTTGAAAGGCTTAGCTTAGCCCTTCTAAGGCAAGAATTACTGATAGATTCCTCCACATTGGTATACTGTTTAATTTTTTGACTCACTCCATAAATGATTAAGTGAGGCGCAAGTACCTCCCACTACTTTTACAGAGGGCTCGGAAACCATTATGGGGACTGTCAATACCTGCATCCATTATTTCTTTAACTCTTTATCGTTAGAGCTTTCTACCGCTGTAATCCTGATGTTCACAGGTAGCTAAGCAAAAACAAAAGGTTCGGTGTATAATGCTAATCATTCAGTCAAAAACTGAGTAGTTCTAGTACTTAAGTTCCAAAGGGAAAAATTACCTATTTTTACTTTAGCCAAGCCTTCTCCCCTGATTGCACCACCATTTCCCAAGCCACCCAGAAGATTTTGAACAAGGGGGCTCGAAGAAGACACTTTATATTGTCCTTTGATAGTGACATCGCAGGTCAACTCCATAGTAGAATGATAATTTTCAATCGTGGTGCTGAAATAATGAAGAAAAAAATAACAGAAACTAAAATTAAACCTAAAATTAGTAAATTATTTAAATTTTATCACAACCAGCACAATTTTGTACAAAATTAATATTTTAACATGAGGTTGGATTTATTAAAGCAAACTAAATTCATCTAGACCCATGTCTAAAACTACTAAAGTACTAACTTTCACAAAAATTTAGACAATCATGAAATTTAAAATTCAGACGTAGGTAGTTTAAAAAATATATGAAGACTTACTTGATACGGTTAAGAACGCAGCTCTTCAAATTCTTGGCAACACCGTCAACCATGGTGATGTCAATAAGGTTGACAACTGACACGCTAATGTTCTTGATCACGAAGGGGTCAAAGGGGGGTATCCCAACTTCGGGGATTCCAGTTGGCGCAATAAACTGCACGGCTTTTGTATAAAGGTTCTCTTGGCATGCATTGTCTTTGATGCTGCACCTTCCGATTTCATTGAGAGTATCAACTGAAACCACATTTAAATAAACTAGTAATAAAAAATAAACTATAAGTAATAAAGCGGTTTTGTAACTTAATTATAATGAAAGCAAGATGAGTAGTTATTCTGATGACATGTAGTTAACAAATCAGTGTCTAAAAATCGCTGCGACTTCAAAAGTGTTGTTTAGACCTCCGCGAGGTAGATACAGTGAATAGCACATCAAGCTATACACCGGTGTATCTTGTGCGTTTGTAATAACGTCTATTTTGCAACAAAAATGTATAGCTTGTTGAGCTGTTTTCTATACCGGACACGCTACCCCATCTCAGCACTTTTAAATGTCATAAAATATATAACTGCGTAAAATAATATTCGAATAGAACTCATCATAATTATTATAAACTATTATTATACCAAAGTCAAAGTCAAAGTCAAAGTCAAAATAATTTATTTCCATAGGATGTTATTACATCACTTAGATCCGTCATTACATTTTTTTTTATCATGGTATGTCATTTCTTTTGACGTAATATAATAATTAATAAACCAACTTACCGAATGCAGACTCGCTGCAAGCAAGAATAGTGATATGCAAAAATATGCACAATTTGTAAAACATTATTTTGTTTGTGTTCTCGCACTAGTCCAACACGCAAATGATGCACCATGCGATTGGTGCATAATACTTATATAAGGAACGTTTCAAGGTGGCAGTGGAATGGACTTCTCAATATTAAATCAAAACTTGTTGAGGTTTTTTACGCAACGACTGCTCTAAGTATTTATTTATACTAGCGGCCCGCCCAGCTTCGCATATGTAGACTATGTAACTCATAATTTAACACATTTTAACCAACTTCAAAAATAAGTATTAGTTTTTCATTTCTTTACCATGTCATCCGATTTGTTTGTTTGGAGGAAAACTCATGAATAGTCCGATATTTGATACTTAAAGACCTGGGCCCCGTTTCACGAAGCAACAATTTACGAGTAACAAGTTACAATTTAATAATCATTGCGTGGCCAATTCGCCAAAACTGGAAACCCTTATCGTTTTATCTCAATGCCTACGCAATGTACATCAAATTGTACTTTTAATTTGTAACTTGTAGCGTCGTGAAACGGCCCCCTGAGCATGACATTATGGACGAATAATGTCATGCGAATAACGTTTGCATCTTCTTCTTGTTTATTTGTTTCTTGTTTGTTGAAGTTTTTCATTCTAAAAGTTATAGTCATCATCATCATCGTGGTTTGTAAGGTCGACAACCGACCTTACAAACCCTGGTGTCAGTGTTATAGAACCACCAAAGGACTTGGCTTGAAACGACTATAGATAGTAGCCGGGACCAACGGCTTAACGTGCCTTCCGAAACACGGAATCATCTTTCTTATCGGATCAGGTGATTCAGCCTGCAATGCCCTAACCAAACTTAGGAAAATTTCATAAAGATATTTTTGCTTGACAGTGTCCCCACCGGGAATCGAACCCGGAACCTCCATAATGGGCGTCGAAATCTCGACCACTTGGCCACGGGAGGCTGTTTAGTTTAGATAGTGAAAGTGCATCATAAATTAACTATAATAAAGTAAGTATATTTTTTTCATTGTAGAACATTGTTACGGATTTAACGTTTAATAAATCAAATGAAATATTTGGTACATACAGTAATAAGAGATGTAAATTATTGTTTATGGAATAAATGAATTGAATTCACAGTTTTCCACTGTCTTAACTGACAGGGCTGCATCTCATTATTCTATATCCTAATTCACTAAAACGTAAATTCCTACAAACCTAATCCTTACTTCCCCCGTTGAGTAAGGATTTCAAAAACATGCTGAAACACGCGTCAATCAGTTTCATTTTTACAGTCTGAAAATTGTTTTTATTTCCTAATTTTAAAATTGGCGTACTTTGCACATAAACTTCTAATCCCTATTTTCTCCCTTAGAAGTTTGAAACTATGAAAATGACAGACTAACAGAAAGAGATACAAACTTTAATCCCTCCCATTTCCCCCTTAAGGGAGAGAATTTTCCAAAATGCTTTCTTACTGCTTGTCAACGTGATAAATACCACTTTGTATTAATATTTGGTATTTCTAGCTGCAGTAGTATCGGCTCTGCATTAAAGAGTTCTAATGCCTATGTGTGCCGTGTGGTGACGGCAGAGTAGAATCCATTTGTCACCAACCCCTACTCTTCCCGTGGGTGTCGTAAGAGGCGACTTAGGGACTACACATTGAACAGGGAATGGGCAGCAGCGCTCTCTGATACAGTAACCTTTTAATCTGCGATCTCCAACCCGCCTGCCAAGCGTGGAGATTATGGCAAAACCCTCCAGTGGAGGGGGCTCATAGTCCAGCAGTGGACTGTAAAGGGCCGTTGATTTAATTTTTTAGAATGCCTATTACTTTTAAGAAGGGATTTAAAAACATACTGGTATTACTGATGGTGATGATGGTGGCGGTGGTGGTGGTGGAGCTGTGGTGTAATTTCTGTCATCAGTCTAAATCCAATTTTCAGTCCAAATCCAATTTATTTATGTTCCTTACTCTAAAATTGACAAACTACGGATAAGAAAGTATGCAAATACCTTCTTATCCCGACTTCCTCCTTTTGAGTCGGGATTTAAAAAAAAAAACGCGATCCAAATTTTTTTTTTTAGCATAATTTTTTTTTAGTTCCTTACTATAAAAAAGGTGAACTTTCAATACAAATATTTAATCCCTACTACCTCCCTCAAAATAGAAATTAAGAAAAAATTGTGAAACATGAGTCAAATTATATATATTTTTTAATCAAATTATATTCCAATTAACAAGTTCTCAAGTTTTTATGAAATGACGGACTTTCATACAAATTTATTCGAAGGTTTCCCTAGCTTCAGTAGTTTTGGCTCTATGTTATGTATTTGAAATCTTTCGATTAAGGTTTACATATGATATTTGTTAAGGAAGTAATTAATTTTGTATTTATACCTATAATAATTTGTATGTTTATTATTATTATTTTTCAAGAAACGTATGCACTCTGTTCATCATTGATTATAACAGAATCTTTAAACTATTTTTTCATTTATCATTTATTTTTTCATCTTGTCTGAAACTCCGTATTATTTTTCAAGCAGGTATCAGGTAATATTACTCGAAGACTTTCGACAGTCTAGCGCATCCTACAATATTTTCATCCTTACGCAGCAGCCAAGATATAAAAGAGACGTATGTAAAGTTCTTGGAGGTGATCTACAAGACAGCTTCTATTAGACTTCTCTCTCCGGGTGCCAGTTACAAAAATAGAAAACAGGGTGATCCCAGTTTGTTCATCTTTTCAAACAAATTTGTTTTCCTTGGTCTCAAGAATATTTGTACTGTATTGTATATTATAATATAGAACAGAATTTGATCGCAGCTCCAACTTTATGATTTTTTAAACCTACGAGTTTGTTGTCTAGTTAATTTTTTTCACTTAAGACATTTTACAAGAATGCACAGTGCTACTATTATTTTTTCTGTGGCACAGTGTAGTTATTTTAAATATTACAGGATTGAAACAGAAAAATATTTTTTAGAACTGTACGAGCCTGAAAATAATAGGGGCAGGTTATAAAAATAAAACAAGTAGATATAGTAAAATACAAGAATCTGATTAATATGGCTCACAATTAATTTTTTTTTACTATCAACAATGTATTTGTTGGAAAAAGAATATTCTTTTGTTTTTTTAAAATGTTAATATAATCACAGATAAGGAGAGAGATCCTCAATAATGAATCTTTTAGCCGGCACATTATCATAGAACATGTGTGTGTATTCAAAGAAGTAGTCCATGCCTTTCTGAACAAAAGGCTTCCCAAAAGTAGTTAAGAAGAACTTCCAGTTGTGGTTCAGTAACTGCATTATTAATTTACCTGTAACAAAAAAAAAACTATTATTATTTTAAGTCTTTTTTTAGTTTAATTTACTAAGCTTAAGAGCAAAGACTGTTTTCTGTTGTAGGATGTTTTTTAAGATACTTATCACTGTAGCTATAAATAGTTTAGATATGTTACTTTTATATATACTGCAAAGCATTGTCCTAATGCATTGCATTGTCTTAATACGAATATAAGCCTGGTATTCAATGTGCTCGGTTTGTCAAATGGTTTGATATTTAGGTTGAGTTGTCAGATTTTTCAAATGAGTGGATGTTTGTAAGGCTGCCTTTCTCCATCAAAGGTATGCGAGGAAGATGAGCATTCCGCACATTCCTGGTGGAAAAGCAGTAGACTCCGCTCTCTTGCTTAATAGTCACTCAGTAATAATCATCGGCGGCCCCGTAGCCTAGGCGGTAGTACGGCTGCCTACGAAGCACAGGGTCGCGGGTTCTCCCGCTCAGGGCTAACATTCGTGCGATGAGCACTGTGTCTGTCTTGTGACTGGATTTTGTTTATCTATATATATAGGTATGTATGCATTTATCTTTTAAAGTAATTTACATCAGCTGTCTGATACCCATAGCACAAGCTTTGCTTAGTATCGGATCATTCGGTGGCCGTGTGTGAGATGTCCCCACATATATGTTTATATTTATATTTAATATCGTCTACTATTTTTCTGTTTTGATAGCATCAAACAAAAGCTATACTTTTACCGCAGCAGTAGTTACCATAAACAATGTGGAGGGTTAGTAACATCGAATTTCGTAAATAAATAGCTAGCTTCATGATAAAAATGGCTAGTAAATCTTATCGTTTATATTTTCTTTATTAAGTATCGCATTACAAGGATTAAAGGTTGAATCCAATTCAAAACATAAATTATACTTTTATTATGTTTTATTAAGGTTTTTAGCAAAACTCGAAATAGTAACTTATACATGTTAATTTAGTTCTTTTCAACAACAACATAGTTATTTTTGTATAAAAAAAAAAAAGTTAATTAGTGTGGGACAAGGAAGGACAAAAAATACAGAACAAGACAAACATGAAGACGAAGACATGAAGACTTTTAATTTCCTTCATCGTAACCGGTTACGAAACTGCACTTTCGTAGACGGCCGAAGCTGATAATTCTTTTGTTTATTTTATATCTACCTAAACATAAGGTAAGATAGAACCAAACCAACCACAAGATTTTTATAATGATTATTTTTTATAATAATGCATTATATTAAATTTGTGCCAATTACGGCGCATTATGAGCTAATTTTAAAAACATTAACTTATTTCTATCATTTTTGTGTGTTTTTTTTTAACGTAAGGTACATTAATAATTAAGAGACTTACTCATATCCTGATCCCCAATGTGTATATTATCGGCATGAGCTTTAAATTTTCCAAAAGTGAAAACGAATTTCATTCCCTCATACTTATAGTCGCAGTAAATATCTCCATCTTCTCCTCTTCGTAAGAAAAACTCATACGCAGATTGTATACGAACTTTACCTAAAAACAATAAAAAACATACTTTTTTTAGGTAGAATGAAAAAATATGAAAGTTTATGGCCGGAATTAGAACCCAAGATCCTACAAAACAAAATTAAAACGCACTGTAGCTTAGCAGAGACTTGGGTGTATTTCAGTTCATGATTATAATGCAATGGAATGGAATAGAATGGAACGGAATAGAATAGAATGTAATAGAATAGAATGGAATGAAATAGAATAGAATATTTATTTTGCTTGAAACATGGTAAGTAGGTTACATTTAAATATTACAGAAGCCCTGATGTTTCTCTGTCCTTATACAGTGTACAAAATACAATAATTAAATTAAATAAGTAAAAACCATTTCATTTATTAGGTTTCATAGATAATTAGGAACCGTTATAATTTCGCTATATCCGTCTGTCTGTACACGACTTAGCTCAGAAGACTCTTATCACTAAATTATCTTCACTAGTTGATAAATGCAATACAAAAAACTTTAGGTGTGTATCATAAAGTAACTTATTAAAATTTTAATTTAACCCCGAGCGTGAATCAAGGCTAGGTAAAAAATTTGGATTCAAATTACAAATGTCTAGACTAGATCAAAACAATGTATTACGAGGTCATACGGATCATAAATTTGTGTATGTAGTGTTTAATTAATTATAGCTTCATTATACAGGGTATTATATACTGTAAGTGACAGGTTAAGTGACTCCACAAAATTTTATTATAGTGTACATTCAGCCATGTTCCTGAATTATGTTCCACTGGAAGTTCTTTCCTGAAAATATTTTTCTTTGTGTTAGATTTTTTTAAGCTGTATTACAATAGTTATACTAAAACAATAGTAATAGTCAAGAGTTACCCGATGTCTGTACAACATGTAGGTATGTAGATACTTGTAGCGGTCAAAGAATGGCGACGCGAGCTACTGTGCGAACGTTCATTTGTAATACAGGCCGCAACAGCTATCCTGGTTGTATATTATAGAGATGTTCAAAGGGTTTAAATGAAATCTTTACCTATTTCAGCCTTAGCATGACCCTCTCCCCAGACTTCACCGCCAATAAAGTTCTTCACAGCAGGATTAGAGGTCACGTTGTATTTGCCTTGAATCACCAGGTCACAAGTGACGTCCATAGTAAAGTTTTTGACTCCCAAGTCAGCCCTAAAATATATTTATAAGATTTACTGACCGTTACAATATCGCAACTCTTCTTTGATACCTTATTTATTCAATATAACAAGCTGTACAGTAGATCAAAAATAGTGGTTTACCATTTTTTATTTAGTTTTCTAGCTATCGAAAATAACAACCTTAATCAATGTTTCTAGTTCTATAATTGGTAACGAACATTCAATCTTACGGTGGTAAAAAAATATTCTGGTCAACTGAACAATACACTGTTGTGTCTAAAGTACAGTATTTTTGGAATATTTAGTTTTTCTTCAAGAAATGTCTATCGACAATTTTTGGAGAATTAAAAAAAAAGTTATGCTAAATAATTACCTTTTGAATTGCGAACTTACTTTACCTATATTATAGATAGATATTAAGATTTTTATTTTATTTAGGAAGAATACATATTTTAATAATACCACTATCAAAATCGCAAAAATCGTGAATAGCTCAAACTAACTACAAGTGAAAAAAATGTTTTGTTACACTAACTATTATGAGGTATTTACGAGCAAAAAACTATTTAACTAGCGATAACAAAAGTTATGTTATTGAAATACACATACTGCTAATAAATTTAGTAGTAACTTTTTTGAGTTTACATTTTTTTTTCAGTCAACTATGAATAAGTTCTTCCTTACTTAACTTTATGGATAACGCAGTTTTTGACACCTGTAGCCGCTCCGTCTATCATGGTTATTGTGATGAGGTCCAACACTGCCACCGATACGTTCTTCAGTGCGAACGGGTCAGTAGGAGGCATTCCAACTTCAGGTATTCCATCAGCAGAACCACTCAACAGTTTCTGATAAAGAGCCGTGAGACATTCGGAATCTTTTATACTGCATTTTTCTATGGAGTCCACTGTAAATAGTTTTCTAGTTAGATTTCTTCTGCGTCCACGCCGGAGAGTGCGATTTCTTCAAGATCATTCTGTTCCATCAGACATAACTTAATTTGTTTAAACTAAGCGTCTTTTTAGTATTTATTTACTTACCAAGCGCAGCTTGTAAAGGTAAGCGATAATTTTTAAAAGTCGTTAGTGCGTGACAAAACCCAAATATTACACTATAAAGAAATAAAATTAGCTTAAAGTCAAACATTTTTATTCACTGTCTACTCAGAAAGCCTGTAAAATACTAAGATACGATTTAAAAAATGTGAGCGCATTATAATCTTCTGGAATATTTCTGTTAGTATCTAAACAGGTTTTATATACCTATATACCTGATCTGACTTCACGAGCCATGACTAAACGCGTTTGGTTTGAGATGGGTCAAGTTAATCAAGAAATCTTTTTTTTAGAAAATTGTTATTCTGTAAGGTAAAATATTACCTTTTTAAATATCGAGATAAACAACTACATTTGCATTCAACTAACGAAAAGGATCATCTGATTTTTAGAGCTGCATTCATCCATATCAGACTTCAAAACTTCTAAAAATTTAAAACCACGCTCTTATGTTATCATTTAGGGTTTGTGACCAGTTTAACACAGTTCATGACTTTTTTAAAATAAAAACATACACATGATAATAATTAAAAATTGCATGTAGCTAAGCAGCGTTTTTAGAGAAATACAGAATGTATTTTTTTATTCTGTATTCTGTAATCAAGTTGCTGATAAGAAAATATTCTTTTGTTTTATAAAATATTGATATTTAGTCCAGAACCTTGGATTTGAAACCCTTTAAACTATGAGGTCTCTTACCCAAGGACTTCGATCACAGAAAGAGACAAGAAGCACACATTAAAACCATATTTGGAAATATTTTTGCGTTGAGATAAATAAATAAAAGATTTGGCATAACCGATCTTCATGTTTCTTAGTCCAGCCACAGAGTACTATAATACTGGTCCAGCTAATGACAGGTTGCCAGCCTGTCGCCTATCTGGCACTAAACCCAAATTCCTCAGTCACCTTCGACGACACCTACGGAAGACATGGGTTGGTCCTATACGACGGCCGGGAGCCACACGGCGGCTCTTTCCTTAGTCACCTCTTACGACACCCAAAGGAAAACGGGTTGGTCCTATACGACGGCCGGGAGCCACACGGCGGCTCTTTCCTTAGTCACCTCTTATGACACCCAAAGGAAAACGGGTTGGTCCTATACGACGGCCGGGAGCCACACGGCGGCTCTTTCCTTAGTCACCTTTTACGACACCCAAAGGAAAACGGGTTGGTCCTATACGACGGCCGGGAGCCACACGGCGGCTCTTTCCTTAGTCACCTCTTACGACACCCAAAGGAAAACGGGTTGGTCGTATACGACGGCTGGGAACCACACGGCGGCTCTTTCCTTAGTCACCTCTTACGACACCCAAAGGAAAACGGGTTGGTCGTATACGACGGCTGGGAACCACACGGTGGTTCTTTCTTTAGTCACCTCTTACGACACCCAAAGGAAAACGGGTTGATCCTATTCGAATGCCGGGAGCCACACGGCGGCTCTTTCCTTATTCACCTCTTACGATACCCAAAGGAAAACGGGTTGGTCCTATACGACAGCCGGGAGCCACACGGCGGCTCTTTCCTTAGTCACCTCTTACGACACCCAAAGGAAAACGGGTTGGTCCTATTCAAATGCCGGAAGCCACAATGCGGCTCCTCCCTTAGTCGCCTCTTACGTACGACACCATATTTTAATGCCGGGATCCGCATCATGCATGACCTATAAATAAGTAAGTAACTAATAGGAATTTTATAGCTTCCTTTGAGATTAAAGTACATAGTCGCGTATAATTGCGTTATGTACTACAATTATAAGTTTAATATGAATATAAATTATCTTCCAGGTTCAAAGATCAAATTGTATATAAATTCTTATAAAGGCTAATATTATTTTATGTTATAGAGATTAATCGCACATTTGCCTTCAGATTGAGGACAAAACAGGCACGCAAAAATATTTTTTTATATTTTTAATCTTAAAGATACACCATGATAATGTTGATGATATTTAACTTGACCTAATTTTGCTTTTTGTATATACGAGACTTTCAGATTCGTTGTTTGCATCCGTCAATGGCGGTAATACTTTTATTAACTTTTTTTTTATTTTAATTTATATGAGTAATTAAGTATATAATTTTGATAGTGTATAGGTATTGTTCAGTGAATTACTCTGAACTATAAACTTTAAAAGGACAATTTAAACGCCTGTATTTTACCATCATTTTTTATGACTTTCGAGACCACGTGCCTTCAGTAATTTTGCTATTAGATTACTGGAGTATTTACCGTACACACACAGCTCCCTAGTCTTAGGATTAAGGTTGTCTGTGTAACCCATGCTACTTACTTAGCGAATCCACTCGATACTAGCGAAATACTTATAGTGAAACGCCATAAATAAAAATAAGATTAAGGTAGACATAATATTTTCCTGCTGCGTGGACAATAGACTGGCAGGAGTTACCCGCCTGACCCCCCCTCACTCGAAATCGATGGGATTTTCTCAGGTGTTTTTTTTACATAACATTTTCTATACATACTATTTACCTGCATAATTATACGAAATTTCATGATACAACATAAACCCGAGAAAACTTTATCAGTTTCGAGCTTACGAGCAGGGGAGGTCAGGTAATTCGTCAGCTGACTGTACTCGTACATAGGTCTCTTCTCTCACAAACTGTTGAGCACAATCTTCGGCTAATTATCATACAGTTGCTGCCAACTATCCTCATAACATTATTATCGTTTCTCCTAATGGCAGACGCAGACGATGCATTTGCTGTCTCCATCTTGAACCCGTCCATATACCTTCTCAATAACACGACCTAGGCACATAATAGTCATGTTTAGTCGCCTAGATATCGAAATCTAACATTATATCTTCATTATCACCTGCATGTACTACTTATGTACTTATTATATTGCATAAAATTAGTTTTTTTGGTTATTTTGTACTCTCCTCCAAATCTTAGCTGTAATGCGCCTAATTTGAAACAACACAATTTTTATATTTACATTTTGTGCAGGAGCTCCCAAAAACGATGGCCGACATTTTTTCAATAACTCTTTCAAGCCTGTGTATGAGAGTTCTTATTGATAAAGGGACTTAAGAAACAATTAAGAGTCTATCTAATGTATATATTATTATTATTACCAGTAAGTGCTGTAATTACTTCAAGGAACTGACTAATTTTCAAGAATATAAATACTGTCTTATTAGATTTTATACGTGCAAAGTATTTAGAAGCAAATAGTTTCTGAGTAATAAAGTTATATAAACATACAAAATTACATGGTTACAAGGTCATGGCAACTGTTAACAACCTAGTTGCAGCAGAACCATAATTTTATTGTACAGGCAGATTCCATGTCGATCTAGAAGGAAAATAGTGTTAGCCTTCAAAGATAGGTACACTAACTGTGGTTTGGATAAGATTCAAATATAACATTAGTAAACTTAGAATACAAAAAATAATTGTGTATTAATACACAACACCCTCTGCTAGTGGATTTTAAACCATTATAAATCATTCAGTTCAATAAAATGTGAGATGTCCCTACATATTTATTATTATTATTGCTCCTTAAAAGTTTGGTATGGTAACGCTAGAGGGCAGTGTTGCTTTTTTTTTATTTAGCATCATCAGAACGTATTAGTTATTGACGATCCATACAAAACGAAGAAAAATTACTGATAAATGATGTTTTATTTCTTAATGAAGTGAGATCGCTTTATAAATACACCTTCTTGGTTTCTTAAATTTTGTAATCAATATTGAGAAATGATTGAGCTCTTTTCTCAATATTCGCCGTGTGGTGACGGCGGAGTAGAATACACATTTGTCACCAACCCTACTCTTCCCGTGAATGTCGTAAGAGGCGACTTAGGGACTACAAATTGAACAGGGAACAGGCAGCAGCGCTCTCTGATACAGCAACCTTTTAATCTGCAATCTCCAACCCGCCTGCCAAGCGTGGAGATTATGGCAAAACCCTCCACTTAAGTGGAGGAGGCTCATAGTCCAGCAGTGGACTGTAACGGGCCGTTGATGTTGATGTTGATTGAGCTCTACTCTCTCCAGTTATTATTTTCTCCTAGAGCGGTTGAACAAGGCACTATACGGTGACAAAGTTTTTCGCCGCCGCGGCCGTGGTGACGCTCTGTCGCAGGAGCTGTGTTCAGCGGCACGACCAGGATCAAAGACACCGCGTATAAAACCACCCTTAGTTTATAGGAAACAAATAAAAAACTACTTTACCTACCTCTAAAACATAAGAAAATAAAAATAAGTAAAGAAAAATAATAATGGAATTTTTAAAATGAAAAGAATTAAAAAAAATAAGTTTTATTTGGTGATATTTTAGAGCGTTATGTTCTCAGAGAAGCAAAAAAAATGCTAATTAAATTTTAACTTTATTTTTCATATTTTCAAGTTAACTATCTCTATTGAACTATGTTTTAATTAACCTAGAATCCCTATTATTTTACAACAAAAACTACGTTTTATTTTATTCAATTAATTTGTAGGTACTCTTTTAGAAACTTTGTTAAATTAAAATTTTTTAATAGGCCATAAAATAGGATAACAATTTAAACTTATTCATACTTCTTAATATAAGGAGTTAGATCGTCGAGGATGTAGTATTTGCTCGGAGTGACGTCGAAGAACTTGTGACTCTGAGCGTAGGCGATGTCCATAGCCTTGTTCAGGAAGGGCTTGCCGAAGGAGTCCATAATGAACTTCCAGTTCTGGTTCAACAGGGACAGGATAACGCCACCTGAAATACAAGCACGATTTGTTATATTATTGCTTTATATATAGGTACTATAAAAGGAAATACTGTCTGACTGACAAATCAATGCAGAGCCTAAACGATAGGATACTTTTAAAGTCGTAGGAAAGCATTAAACTGGAAAGCATTAGCTGCAAATTGGTCGGTTTTACACAATTTTCTTCGCACTTGGCTCATTAGGTCATTCGCAGTAGTTTGTGATTAATTTGAAAGAAGGTATGTTATTAAACGATGATAGAATTTGAATCAGCAAACTTCCATTCAAGTAAAAACAAACCATTGCAAAAATGGCTACACACTTGCCACGATTAAAAAAAACCTAACTTACAAGTCAAGTTAGGTTGGATAAAAAATCGTGTGGTTCCCAAACAGATCAAGATAAGCAACAAAAGCATTTGCCTGCCAAAGAGTTTTATTTACTTTTGTATGGTTTTACTCGAAGTAAACAGATAATTTATCTTTGAAAATAGTACCTACATTAGAAACAAAAAAATAAGTATTACTTTTTAATTATGTACGCTATTTAATTAATATAACTTTGATAAAACCTTCAAAAACAACGTTCCAGTATATCAATGAAAAAAAATCTAGAAGTGCAAAAAAAGCATCGACTCATCAATTTAACATAAAATTAAAAAAAAAACTAATAGTAAGTGTAGCAACGAAATTATAGGCAGAGCCAGAGGAGGAGTTAGAAACCAAACGAGACGCAAAATAAGTTGTCGTTTTAGTAATTGTACCAGATTCACAGAAGAAAACAGCATTCGAATCTGGTTACGAAAGTTCAGATCTTAGTGAAAAAAAAAAACAAATAAAAATCATTTTGGGAAACTGTTCACAGATCGGCGGTAAGGACATTTCAGGCTGATCACCTGACTGTTGGAAGATTACGTGCTTCAGAAGGCACGTTAAGCCTTTGGTCTCGGCTATATCTATGGAAATAGCCGTTACGTGTGTCATATGTTCAAAGGTCTTTGACAGCTCAATTTGGACAGCGACCTTACAATTCTCACTCACGAGTACAGGAAGAAGAAGAAGTAGAAAGGCCTCACAGATAGGTTGAAGGAGTCAGAAAATATTGAATGTCATAATTATGTTGCTTGTGTACTTTCTTGAAGCATGCCACCAACAAAGATTAAAACCCACCAATAAAAGAGTGTACCAAGAAGGCAGAACCACCAAAATGTGCTACATGCTTGCACTTTAAAAAGCCGTGTAATCATAAAAATGGTGACGATGATTGCCCCGCTAAAAAACTAATTGATTATGACGGCGCCTAAGATCGACAAAATGTAAACAAGCTTGAAGAAGATTTGTGCAATATTGACTTTGACCCCGTTTATGAATGTGCTGACGCGGATGTTTGCATGTCATACTTTATTTTGTGCCTATTGCTATTTTACTTTAATTTATTTACATTTAACGTGTAATTGTTTATATTTATATAAGTAGTAATAATATTTAAGTCCTGTTTTTAGCCTGAGATACAGGATTTTCCTAGTTCAGGCTCGTGTTTTTATTTCCTTTTGTATTTATTTAGTCTGTAGTAGTTTTATTGTACATATTACTCAATAAATTTATTCTTATTCTTATTCTTAAAGATTTAAGACCACAACCGCTCTGTCAAAAGTGTACCGACGAAGAAGAGCACTTACTTGCTTCAGTGTTGCCCAAGTACAAGTTTGTAGCACCAAACGAGGCTTTTCCCAAAGAATATGAATACTTGAGGTCTTCGTACTGGCACTGAAGATAAAGCTCCCCATCAGCGCTTCTAACCAGGACGTGGTAGTCGAACTTCATGTGGAACTTTTCTGTAAAAATAAAGTTTTACACTCGCAAAACGTCGGGAATTTTCATGATAAGAAAACATGGAAATCTGCTACTTTCATCATCATCATCATTATCTTAGACAAAATACGTTTACTGCTAAACAAAATCTTTCTTACCTGACAACTTGATAGAACCACAGTTAAACTTATTCAGTATTTCTTTTCTGCCAGGGTTTACGGGCATGTCTTCTATAGCATTGAAAATGATAACTTAGTAGACTTTTTCATCGTTTATGGAATGAATGAATGAATCGACATTGTCGTTTTGGTCGTCTTCATCTTTGATTGATTGAACAGTACGGTGAGCCATTGCTTAGTCCGTTTTTAAATAAGATAAGAAAATATGTAGACGAGCTGAATTACCTAGAGTTACTTTTCCAAATCCATCTCCATGGATGTTGTCACCTCCGAGAAGATTCTTGATGAGTGGAGAGTTAGCCAATACTTTGTAATGGCCCTTTATAGTTATATCGCAGGTCATTTCCATAACAGCACGCTCGTTGTCCAAATCAGTCCTGGAGAGACAGTACAAATATTTATAACGTGATGAGCTCGACTCCTTTTGCAAGGGTTGGCTTGATGAAGCCTAAGATAGGAAATAGTGGAGAAGGAAGACAGAAACCTTTTCCCAGCAATGGGACAGCGATAAAAATAACCTAAACAAAATATTGAAATCTCTTTTAGAAAATGAAAGGACGACTTTGATACTAGAGGCAATAAGCAAATGCGTTAATTGCTACTTAGCCAACGACAGTCAGTCAGAAAATTCACTCTGCTTGTTTCATGAAGCAACAAGTTACAATTTGATATACATTGCGTAGCCAATTCGCCTAAACTGTATGCCCTTATAGTTTTATCTAATCGTCTACGCAATGTACGTTGAATTGTACTTGTAATTTGTGACTTGTAGCTTCACGAAACGGCCTCCTAAACGTCATTAGCTGCAGAGCAAAAAAAATTGATGACGGCTTTATATCACACTTAATATTATAAATGTGAAAATATATTTGGATGTTTAGATGTTTGGATTATTTGGATGTTTTATTCCGGTTTCACGCCTTAACTACTAGACGGATTGGGATGAAATTTGGAATAGAGATAGTTTGTATTCTACATTAACACATAGAACACTTTTTACCGGGAAAAATCTTACATAACGCGAGCGTAGCCGCGGGCGGACCGGTAGTTATAAATAATTTCCCTAAGAATCTTCAAAAAATGCTCAGTTTTTTATTGAATTGGTATATCATTATCTAAGTTACAGTTTATGATTATGAGTGAGTACCGGATATGAGGACAAAAAACTATTGTAATACAGTCGGGACGTAAAATAATGAAGGTGAGCAGAAAACATGTATTTAGAGATGTGTGTAGTCATATTTTTAAAATCTTGCATATTTTTTGTGGAGTGCTACTATTAAGAATTAAAAAATATTTTGTTGTAATACAGATAAAAGATTGTTTGCTACGGTACGTAACAAAAAACACCCAAATAAACGAAAAAAAATGCTCCTGTGCATCGTATCGAATGGCTTAGTTATAATAACATTCTGGTTAACTAGTATCATGAACTACTACGAATTAAATAAGTATGATATTGTGTAAGTATTTAATGTAGACATATTATGTGTCCATCTGCTTTACTTATATCACAAAGTTATTGAGTGGTTGTTCAAACCGTGGAAAAAACCAACATTTTTTTAGAACTTTTCAAAAACCTCTCAAAAATATGAGTATTCATACAAACTGATCAACTCAACTGACCGAGTCAATTACTACTACTTACTAGTTACTTTATAGTCTCCTGTATCCAAAGGTTGCCTGAAAAAAATTGCTATGAAGCAATAAGGCCGCCTAACTGTACATGACTACCTGTTCTTACTTCCACTCTGTCATTTATTATTTCTGTGTGTGCAATAAAGTATATTCATTCATTCATTCATTCATTCAATTTGTATAAAAAAAAGTTCCAAGAATGTTTAATAGTCATGGAACAAAATGGTGGTCTAAGGTTTCATGAGTTTGTGAGATTTGTGTAATTGTTTAGTTAACACTTTGTATGTACTTACTCGAGCCTGTCAACAATGCAATCCTTGACACCTTTAGCGACACCGTCAATCATGGTTATGTCCAGTAGGTTCAGCACAGAAACTGTCACATTCTTGACGGGGAAGGGATCCACTGGAGGGATGCCCAGCTCAGGGATACCAGTCTTGCCAATGTCTCTAAGAACGGTTTGTAAAGTGTCCCTTAGACACTCCTTGTCTTGAAGCTTGCATTTGTTTAAGCTGTCGACTGAAAAATACAGAAATTGATATGTGATATTCTTAAAATACCAAGCGTATTATAGGTACAGGCAACGCCTTTATTTAAGCACTATTGTGCTTCCATAGGTACAAACTAAATAGTTAGAACCGTTTCATATTTTTAAGTTCGAAAAATATTATAATGTTAGTACATTAAAATTTTAGGACCCCACAAATATTGTCTATATTGGCAATATCACTAAATATCACGATATAATGCACAAGTATAGTTCGCTCTTCGTATAAACCTTAGGGGTTTCTAGAGGGGTGTCTTAGTTTATACTTATAATAACAATTGGTGATGTTGAATAAATCAAAATTAAAAAAAAGTAAGATAAGACCCAATTACACAATCAATCAGCCTATTGCAGTTCACTGCTGGATGTAAGCCTCCCCAAGGGCACGCCGCCGCGCCGCGCCACCGCCACAGTGAACGATCGCCCGCTTTTCTCATCCAGCCACCACCAGCTGCGACCTTCCTTAGGTCATCAGTCCACCTTGCAGGGGGGCATCCCAAACCACGTTTTCCGAGACGTGGTCTCCATTCGGGAACCCGTCTTAGATAAGATAAGATTTTTTATTCTTTTTTTTCTACTCCAACGCTCGTCGGTTTTAAGACAGACGTGACCAGCCCACTGCCATTTCAGCTTGCTACACTTCTGGACAATATCTACTACTACTTTTGTCCTTTGTCGGATAAATTAATTTCAGATTTTATTAAAAATTACATGCCTACGTCAAATGTTTATCATCTCCTCTTCGTAAAGCATCGCTTACATTTTCCTTAATATCGGATGCTGATATGATTCGAAAACGGTCCACTACGCAAGATTGAACCTGCCCTTTACTAAACTATGGCATTAAATCTTTATACCTATCTATACATAAGAGCCTGCAGTCTCTTAAAATACATCTGTGATGAGTTAGTGCAAAAATGCTCCTGAAAATATAGCCAAGAAAATAATTGGCGGATTTTTTGTGGAAAAAGAGAAGATAAATAAAAGTATATTTTAAGAAACTTACCAAAAGCACCCTCACCAACACTAACAAGAAACACAACGCAAACAAACAGAAGCCACTTTTTTTCCGCGAACATGTTGTTGATCTTTGCGGTCTCTCGTTTGAATGATTAGCCGGAGCAAAATCTTGACCATTTTATAATGATTGCAGTTGTACGGAAGAAAAAAACATAGAAAAGCCGGGTTCAGTACTCATAAAGTGGTATTATTTCGACAAATCCTAATGAAATCATTATTATTGTCGAGATTTTTTTAATTTTATAAAAATATTCTAACATTCACAATCATAGCATTGTAAAAAATATTCTCGAAAAATTCATTGACGTAGTCTTATAATAACGTGGTAACTAAGATAAAACAAAGAGGATATAAATAATTAAGTCGCACACATTATATTCCAGCTCCTTGATCCGTGCAGAAATGCCTTGTACAGTCAATGACAATGCAAACCTTGCAGTGAATAGACGCAGGCCGTTAAAATCTATTTTAAACAAAGAATAAAGTTTTTATTGATTCCGTCATCAGATTCAGGACGCCATCTAAGGCTATGTGAAGACAAATAAAAAAATGTTCAAACACAGCAGGGTTATGTTGTTTAAATTGAGAAGCTTTAACAACCATCATCATACTAGCTCCATTAATAAATCTGAAAGTCATACAAACAGACAGTCCGACAATAAACTAATTAAAATATTTATATATTATGCTATTTCAAACATATTAGATTCAATGACAGACATATTAGACAGACAAACCTAAGATTTTCATAATTTAAATAAAATTATCGTTGTTTTAACAATAAAACCACATTGTATCTACATTCTATGTAAAATTAAAACATTATTAGTATAATTTTCCTTGTTTGTGACTTTGACACTATTACCCTTAAGCTAATTGGTAGGTACTAATTCGAAAAATTAATTTAATAACTAATGACGAATACTAACTGTCCGCTTGCGGCTTTACACGAGTCATCATCACCTTTAATTCAGCGAGTGGCAGTCCACTTATGGACGTAGACCTCTCCTAGATGCGCCACTTAGCCTGATCTTTGGCTACATGTGGTTTATGATATGTCATATTACTTGTGCAAGAATTGAATATTTTTCTGTATTCAAATATAAATTTTTGACTTTGTCCCACCTCCCAACTATCTCAAGCCACTTTTTATGAAAATATAAGCCATTTTGGGATAAAGAAAGAACAAATAAACACACATTGGTATAGATTTAATGGAATCATTGAAAGGACACATTATATAACACGACAACAAGGTTTAATTACTCTGTAATCCAATATACCTACATAGTAATTAATAATAAATATTTGATGAAGGGCATACGACTACGAGTATTACGTTCCTTGGTAGTAAACTATGTCATTAATTTCATTGACTAATTATTATCATATCTAACTTATCTTTAATAGATCCGTCGTTTGAAGACTCCTATGCTAAGCTAAATTTTAAACATGAAAATGCTAGGAATACTTAGATCACTTCAGGGGTATTCATTAATACAATGGTAGGATTCACACTAATCCTTATTTTAAGTTCGTCAGTCCTTTTGACCTTTTAAAGATTAAAAAGGGACAGGAGATGGCCATCCTAATATTAGAGCTGTCAAACATCGAATTTAAACCTTATGGACGCGTCGATTGCACAATTTTAGAGAGCTCGTACGCTTAAAACATCCTACTTAAAATCTCTTAATCTGACAGCTATGCCCTTATTATAGGTTATCGTTCATTCAAAATAATATAATTCATTCATCTAAATTCATCACCTCTCTTTCATTGGTCATAAAAAGGAAAAGGATAGCTAGATTTTCCAAAATTAGAATTAGTGTATGACTTCTCGAATCGAGGCCAATGTCTGTTTCCTGAAATGTGCTTTTTCTAAATTGTCTGCTTTCTCATAACATGCGTTTCCTATTCCTACAATGATGATGTTACTCAAATATCTATACATGCTTTTTAAATTTTTAAATTTATTTTGTAAAAATAATAAAATCTACTTTAATAATAATAATAATAATAAAATTCTTTATTTTGGTTACTAAGACCCAATTGTAAGTACAAAAGTAAAATTAAAAATTAAAGAATTGTTAGTGGTACATGAAATACATGAATGGTGAAATTAAAGTTCAAACAACTAAATTTATAATATGGTTCAGTCATTGAGTCCACTTTACATGATAACATCTTCAGAATGCTGTTGGGGCTGACCGCATCCTGGTTAAAGTTCTTGCTTTACGTCTTTCATGTCAGACCATCATCGCGGAAATAAAATCTTAGAATCCAACTTCCCACGATTTTCTTCTCATAAGGCTTATAATGCCTAGGTCAAGAATCACATTACTTATGAAAATTAACTTGTAAATCCATTCAACTTTACCCTACCTGAGAGATAAACAGGTTTGCCCTTTTTACCTTTGCCAATAAAAAGTTCGGTGATGTCGGTGTTTATTTAGAAGCCCAGAATAAATTTTAACAAAAAGGTAGAGCGAGGTCGTGTAGTGGCTAGGGCGGCTGCCCCCCGTCCGAGAGACGCGGGTTCGATCTCCATCACGTACCAATGTTTTCAGTTTTCATATTTATTTGTACGTTTATTCAATTGGATGCTGTTAAATAAAACATCGCACGTGAGGATACCTGCGCTCTCCTGCGAAGAAATTCAAAGGTTGATTGAGAAGTCAACCAATCTGCACTAGACTGCAAGTCCCTCGGTGGATATATAGCTATATGAGCAGTTGATGATGATGATGATAATAGAGTTATAGTCATAGTCGTATAAAGACATGGAAAGCGCATCTCACTCAGCACTATCCGTCTGGTGAGACTGATGATCATGACGAAAATGCATGAAAACAAATACGAACATTTATAATATAAACTGGGTTAGATGTGAAAGAGGGATAAGGATAATATAAATTTGTAAATTCTCTAATAGCTGAGTTTAATTAACGCTTTCCAAAAAAGACTCAACTCTATCAAAAAATACTTACAAATTATTTTTATTATTTTAAGTGCCTGTGGTTAAGTTACTATAAATTTTCTAGGCTTATGTATTTCCTGCAAAGCAAGCGTCCGTTATCAAATCTGCAGGCAATACTTACAATTTAAAAAGTAAGTGGTATCAGGCAGTCAGCAACAACCTGCACGTAGATCACGTAACACTAAGAACTTCGAATTCTCTATAATTTAAATTGTGGAAATTCTTAAAACATTTTTAATTTTTTGGATCTTTTCTAGTAACATAACCACTCGTTTTCCTGCACCTGAATTGTCGATTTTTGTCAGTGTAAAATAGTATTCGTTAATCTAGAACATGTTCTGTGTGAGCAGAGGTTTTAGGAATATGCACTAAAACACGTTTGGCAAAATTGTACCCCTTTATGGATAATAGTGGCTGTATGTACTTAGGATGTATTCTGAGTGCTTTTTATCCATATCCTTTCAATCATATCCCGTTAGTCACAAATTTTGATATCCTCATAATACAGCCATTGATTTTTTGTTACATGTTATGTTAAGGGTTCAATTAAATTCAATTCAATTTTTGAAGAATATGGCGAGGAATGGCGGAACAACAAAAAGGCCTCCCGCCTTTGCCCAGCTGTGGGATATTACAGGCTGATTATAATAATAATATAATAATAATGGCGTTTAACATAAGAAGTGGAAGGTTGCGATTGACTTGGAAGATGACTCCAGCACTTAAGACTGACACCTTGCAAGATGTCAATCAAATTCAAATTCAAAATGTTTATTGCATGCCGCAGACAGAAACATTATACAATTTAAACTTAAACTTTATAATGTTTAAATTGTCTTGTATATATATAGGTATTTTTTAAATAAATAAATTGGGTAAATGAGAAAGTGACCCTTAGCCAATTTGGATTAAGTTTTAGTTACATTGTTGAGAGATTCGTTCAGTTTTCCATTGGGTTTTCCTCTAGGCAATCTTTGTAAAATCGGAAGGAGGAAGGGAGGTAGGGAAAGACCATGCATAAATCCAAAAGGTAGGCAGTATTAAATAATATTATTTATTTAAATTATTTATAGAAACTGTATATTTTTACTTCTAACAACCACTTCCTTAAAGTAAAATTCACAGAAGTCATAAATTAAGAGCAATCTATAAAAGGTACACTGCTATAGAAATAGTTCTTTGGCGCTATTAATTAAGTGAATTAAACTTCTACATTTCATACTTATTTTCTACACTGTCATGTCATGTTGTTACTTCGTCACATATTGACTTAAGTCATCGGCTAAGTAGAACTTTGCCGGAACGGAACCGAAGAACTTGAAGCTTTGTTCGTATATAATTTGTGAAGACCGATCAAGGAAAGGCTTGCCAGCTGTATCGATGATAAACTTCCAGTTTTCATTCATAATGTTAGTAACTAAAGCACCTGTAATAAAAAATACACTTGTTTAGTATATGTACGCAATCGGTTTTGTTTAAGTGAATGTTTTTTACATGGTGTGATAAGAAAAGTCCAAATTATGATGAATAATTATTAAGCTTTTTAATACTATTATTAACACTTCTACGAGGTATTACACGTGTATGTAATCCACCATACTCTTGGCTATTACCTAGAATAGATACGCACAATAGATTGTGCATAGAGTTTATATATCTAAGCTTTCATAAACATGTAGGCGCATAAAATTAGGATACACACTTGCAATTACGCTCGATTAGGATCATCATCATCATCTAATCTAATCTATCTAATGATGATCTAATCTAATCTAATGATGATGATGATGATCCTAATCAGCTTCTCATTATCTTCGATTAGGATACTTGTTATCAATTCAACATTCAAATATTCGAAAGAGGCAGATGCAATTAACGATGCTGGTCCTCGTTCAATTAGATTGGGAAATAAAATATCAAAGAAAACTATTTAAAATACTCACTAGCTTCTGTATCACCCAAGTAAAGATTGTCAGCGGCAAAACTCATCTTTCCAATATCAAAAGAGAACTTGATGTCATTCTTGTCACTGGAAAGGAAAACATCACCATCTCGGCTTATCACGTTGAAGTGGGTCAAACTCTTCATATGCAGTTTGTCTGAAAAAAATGTTTATATTGAAAAATACACTTATAAATAACTTTTTTGCATTAACTTATTATTGCCAGTGGTAAAACTTTTCGTATAGCAAAAGTCCGTTTAGAAGGTATGCCAGCATGTACTCAAAATACGAAATGAGGCTTCTTCAAGGAAACTCTGTAGGAATCGCTTTTTCACGTTATCAAAACAAGGACTAATATAAACTGAAGGCACTGCTGTCCAGTGTGAAGTAAACACTGCTGCAGCATAATTTTCTGGAATGTTACCAATAAACTAAAGAGGCAATTAGAAATCTGATTCTAATTTTAATTTAATTCTGATTTCACCAACCAATGACAATTCTTGCTCGTCCATTTCCGTGCACTGTTTGTCCTCCCAGAAGCTGCTTTATTAGGTCTGATGACCCATAAGCTGAGTATCTTCCTTTGATCTTGACGTCACAAGTAAGTTCCAGTATAGACTGTTTCGTTTCAAAATTCAGTCTATAAATAAAACAATAAATTAATTGTGAATTTGAAAGAAAACTCAGATGACTAATAATTTCGAAAATTGGCTTAGCCTTTCAAGGGCTAAATGCAAAATATTGAAGTTTCCTGTTAGACCTATAATATGTACTCTGGCAAGCAAGTGACCACCCAATCCCCCAAAAACAGTACAGCTAAAAATATCACACTTACTCAAAATTATTGATTTCGCAGTCCTTAATACCTTTAGCAACCCCTTCGAACAAAGAAACATCTAACATGTCAAGGACAGAGAATGTTTCATTTTGGATAACATATGGGTCAAATGGAGGAATTGAGTACTCAGGGATCCCAGTCTTGGCGGTGTCGCGTAGTACTGACTGTATGACGTCTTTCAAGCAAGCGTTATCTTCTTTGCTGCATTTAACTAGGTTGTCAACTGAAAACCAGTAACTCAATTTAAGATAAAGGAACACGGTGCTAGTCTTGTTTTTATTCGCAGATGCCACTTTTGCTTTTTGAATATAACTAAGAATGTGAATAGTTATACATATACCCGGAAATATTTACCCTTCTTTTGGGCAGTCGAGAAATATCAGTTAGCTACATAATTGCATCTTTTTGGAAACACTACATTATTATTTTAATTTTATAAATTATCGAAATATATTTTTTAAACACTTACCAAAAGCTGACTCACAGTCCCAGAATATGAAAACTGTCCAAATGAAGAAAACACTAAACCTTTTCATAATCATTTTAAATTTCAGGATACCTGTTACAAGACTTAAGAGGCTCTAGATACTGAAATGAGACATCGAAACCTGAGCTTAAGTATTTATATTTTTAGAAGACATAAAAAACAGTGACGTGTGTTCATAAAAAACTAAAACTTCCAAATTGATGATAATGTACCATTCGTAGGGTTCCGTAGATAATAATGAAAGATAATCAACATTAACAGTGAGAAAAGGGGATTGTATGTATTGTGCCGTATGGTGACGGCAGAGTAGAATACATTTGTCACCAACCCCTACTCTTCCCGTGGGTGTCGTAAGAGGCGACTTAGGGACTACACATTGAACAGGGAACGGGCAGAAGCTTTCTCTGGAGATTATGGCAGGCAAAACCCTCCACTTAAGTGGAGGAGGCTCATAGTCCAGCAGTGAACTGTAACGGGCCGTTGATTTGATTTTGATTTGATGTATTGTTCAGTACTTGTCCAAAAGTTCATCATTATCATCACTAAAGGGGCCTAGCCCTCTGTCGTTGCAGCATATTCCATGTCACCTGATCCTGGGTCGTCGTCTTTACGTCTTTCTTGGAATCTGTGGCTACAGCACCATTCTTTTATCTGCGTCATATATCTCTGACGTTGTCGTTCCGAGTCTTCCTCGCCCTCTCGTTCCTTCTACTTTGCCTTCTAGGATGGTAATGTTTAGCCCGTCGTGACTTAGAAAGTTGCCTTTGCACTTAGCTCTGCGTTTTCTCTTCTTCTTTGCTCTTTCTAATCCTTCTTCGTTGGTACGCCTTACTTTCCAGCTGATCTTGAGCATCCTATGCCAGCACCACATTTCAAAAGCCTCCGAGTTTGTCGATCTTGGTTTGTGATGTTCCAGCCTTCCACATCTATAGAGGGCCAAAATGTACGTTTCAAAAATACTCCAAAATTTACGTTTTGATCAAGCCAAAATATCTAAAAGTTCATTTGACTACACAGAGTTGCGTGTTCGATTCCCATCCAGGGCAAACATGATCAGCACTTGTGTTTGCCTTTTGTCTGGATGTTGTTTATCTATATAAATATGTATTTATCTATTTATGTAATCAGCTGTCTGTTTGGTACCTCTGCTTAATTTGGGATCAGTGTTCTTGCCTTGGCCTTGTGTGAATAGCGTTCCCACATATTTATTATTTATTGTAAAAACAGAACACTCTAGGCGCAAAAAATACTACAACTTGCCGTCCTCTTTTTGTAACACTAAAGATTCGCAAGTTTTTTCTTTCTTACCAGGTTATATTAATACCTACTACCTGACTGGCTAACGTAGTATTTTTAAATAAAAATATAATCTTTCAAATAAAATAAAATAGTCATCATAATAATGCGAGTATCATTGTGGGTCGAAAAGTTAATGACATTCCTCGCAGACAAAAATAATATTGAAACAAATACACTTATTCAATATCCAAGTAGTGTAGTTGACAAACTAGGAATCGAATCCAACACATCCAGTGCACACATAAAACGAAACACGCAAACATTACCAACGAAAATATAAGAACTAGCTTGCGAGTATTGTATACGTATCTGCACGAACGCCTATAAAAATGTATCTTTCAATTAGTTCTTTCGTTCTAAATTAGTAATATTGATTTACTCGAAACATCAGGCGTAAGACAATCTATAAACTGGTGCCGTCGAAGCATCATTAGTTTTAGCCCGGGAGTTTACTGACAGACGGTCATCGATTCAAAAAAACAGTCTGCGACCATTCCTTAAATTAAAATCAGAAAAAATGCGTTTATTCAGGTACAGTCAGCCAAGAAAGTGGTGTACCATTTCTGATTGAGTTTCCTATTAGTTAACGAACATTTTAATAAGGTTTTTGACAGGTCAATCTGCAAACGAAAATATTTTTGTTGTTTTCTAATTTGCAAATGACATTTAGGGTAGTAAATCAACTTTTTGGCCGACTGTTAGTACAACAAAACAACAAAATTTTACAAGTTATAAAAGTCTCACGCAATTCGAAAAGTGGAAGTGAGATAGCTATTTTGTTCTGGGTGCTTTTTGAAATATTAAAAAAAAAAACATCAAAATCGTATCTGTATTATTTGTTAGCATTGCTTGTTAATACGAGTATGCACCAAGTCACCTTGGAATCAACTGTTCATTCAGAATATCCGTTATAACTAGAACGTAAATTCCCTTATAAGTCCTTGAAATTGTGTAAGTAATTAAATCATTTTGTAACAATGTTACTAACCTAAGTCTTGTTCAAAATGATTTAATTATTTACCTTATACATTGTAGGTTTTGGTCTGTAAATTAGTAGTTGCTCAAGAATATAAAAGTACGAACTGTGCTCAGAATTGTTTAAAAGTTAGGTACTTTGGCTTCTCTAGGATAGTCATTTTGACAGCAAAAAATCACTATTGACGCGATACGGTTTTTCCGAAAGAAATAAAACGCGAGTCCTTTTGTTTCTCTAAGATTTACCATATTATATCGGCAAAGTACTATAGTAACTTGAAAAGAGTTGTTATCACTAATTATTAAGGAAATTATAGTTTCTTATACTTGGAAATCAATGGAAATTGAATGTTTCAAAGAGTCAGTACAGACGGATTGTCCCACAACTACAAAAGCAGCGATGACGTCGCGACAACGTAACAATGAATGCAACTTTGAATGCCGTAATAATAAAAATGTCATTCACACGGGAACCGCCTTGACCGAGTAATTTTCTATGTGAACGAACTCCAGAATTATTTTCTATCCAAATGGATAAAAATGGATCTAAATAGGTCTTAGAATTGATTTTAACTTTCCATTATTAGCTAACTGACTAGAATAGTAGGAGTGTTTTTTAATCATTATAACCCAAAAGTGGAAACTGAATGAACACCATACAAAACAAGCTACGTTTCATATATTGAAATCTAAATACCCATACCCACCCATCATCAGAATATTATCATTAGTTTCAGACATCAAACTTAGATAGTGATTTAAGGAACTTACCCGCATCAAGAAATGTTTTAATAGATGATGTTAAACCAGCAATTTTTTCAACCTCGAATCCTAAAACCTTCACACTTGACCGGCATTTTTAATCATGTTTCAAATAAGCAGTAAATATACATCGGACTTGTACAGACCAATGGTATTCATGCAAACATGCCATGAATTTGCATTTGGTAGCGTGGCAGACTGGCTTACGTGACAATTTTAATTATTGTCCATTGAATATAATTCTAGATTTTATTTTGCAATATTTACTATTCTTTCAAGTTTATAATACCTATTTCTAATTTGATTTTCTTGTGCTTTAATTCATAAATTAGAACTACCTATCTGCTGTAATATTTTTTTAATATAGAGCAATCTGAAGAGTCTTCTATTTATATTCATGATTTTATTTATTTGATTTTGACTATACTCGTACTATAATTACTCACTCGCTGCAGATTCTATTAGAGATCAAAATAGTACAGCGATGCTGCGCTCTCCCTTTCCAGTGAAGTATAGCGCAGAATACAGAATAGAGGGCACCTCATGCGCCGTATGCTGAGTGGGTGTGAGAGAGAACGTAGCGTTGCTGTGCCGCTTCGATAATTCATGATAGAGTCTGCTTTGAGTGAATGATCATAGTATATTAGAAAGAGAACCACGCATGTAGTTGCTCAACGCGCGTGTGGTCTTCCGGTGAGTAATTTAATAAATCCTGTTAGTCGAGGCCGCGTGTGTTTATTGACCAATCGCGATCATTTATGTTTAATGAGAAAATTACGAACTAATTCTTTTAATTTTTTATATTTATTATGTTTACAGATATTTTCCGAAGAGCAATAAAACCAGCAGCGGGAAAATTCTCATGAGAATGATTTAAAATCACGCGGGCTAAATTAAAAGTGGTGAAGTGGAATAGAACGTAAGAGTTTCTTTTTATCATTCACGTCTGACTAGTCTGTATACACAATGACTGCACACTATGATGACTATCTTATCTAGACTCATCTTTACCAGAACGATAAACACAGGCACAGATCCCGTAGATTTCATGAGGTCGATGCCATTTTTAAAAGAGTAGGTCAAGGAGTAATAAGTTTAGAAATCTAATACCTTTATTCACAGTCAACTATAAATGCATAGAAAGAAAGCAAAACATTTTATTCGTTCATTCATTCATTCGTTCGTTGTTTAATCTGTTACCTCGCGTCGTGTACTCAAATGGTAACTCATACTACAGAGAAGAGTAGTTTACTGAATCTTTGACAATATTAATCTCTTATATTTATAATTAAATTATTATTTTTATCCAAGCTGCTAAATTTCTAAGTTCAAGTAAAATAACTTCATTTCCTTTACCGAAAAACTCAACGCTATATCAAATATAGCACGCAAAGTTCTCGAGTTCACTATAAAGGTAGTTGCGTTGCAGCAGTGCGTTCAGCTCCGGCAACGCACAGGGCGCATGCGCGTACGGTCCACGCCGAAGTGCGCGCGCGTTTATTTGCGGCGGATTAGCGCGCAGTGTTGCGTGAAAAGCAGGCTTCACATTGGCAAAGAGGCTAGCCGAATTTATGCAACCGAAAATGAGAAAGAACTTGTTTCAATTTACATAAGACGCGCGGGTAGTCTCGAGGGTCACCGGCAGTGTGTCTCCAGGTCTCGATACGGCAGCCGCTTTGTTTTCGTAACTATACATCAAACACTCGCCGGTCAGTGAGCTATCGCAATGCGTGAGAGACGTGTCTTGGTTTTCATTGTGGTGGTGCTGGCTGGACTCTTCGGCGAGTTTGACGCGAAAATTGCGCGTGAGTGCCTTACAAAGTTTTTTTTATGAAGTTATGTTTTTTTTTTTATCGCATGATAATGTGCCTGTTCAATGTGATTAAATTTAGTGTCTGGTTGTTTTCGTGGATTTCAGTACATAACATTAAAACTTATTTAGGACCTCATGCCCATGCTCATGTGTGCCTCGTTGTTTTTCCTACTCGAGAACATTTTGATACATTTTTTTTTTAACAAAGCCTAAATTATTTACCTGTTATCAATATTATAGGCATTTTTAAATCGCATGCCTAACGGCTATCTTTTATCAATCGAAATTGCTCCTATGTGTTTAAGTATTGGAGAGAAACCTTTTAATTGTTCGTTTAACGGTGAATTAATTAGTTAACCGTGAATTCGCATCCGTGGCCTGACCGGGACGCCTTTCCGGGATCCTCAACAGGAACCACGCTCGGACGATTGCCATGTGACTCACAATACCAGCCAATCAACAGCTAGAGTTAGTTTCATCAAAAACCTGTTTTAAACCCCAGTTTAAAAATAAATTATTATTATTCATATTTTCATCGAATCGAATGTTATTGGGTTATTTCGAAGAGATATCAGGATTTAAATATACAGCGGTAGCACCAGTAAGTAATAACAGAAGTGCAGGGTCTATAGTGTATAAGGTACTTAAATACATCGAGCCCTTTGATTAGTTTTCGTCCGTTCCGCCAGGTTGGGAAACAAAGGAATTATAGGGCATATCATTAGGTTTGTATCTGTACTCCGTAAATTGTACGCACAAATTTCCTATTAAAAGAATACCATAAAATTCAGGGTTCGTGGGCTAGGCCCCCAAAATGCGACGCACCCGTGGTGGAGGCACCCGATTTTTAATTAAGTTATAACAGCCGATTTCGTCGGAATAAAAGTCAGGTACAGTCGACTAAAAAGTGTTTCTGAACTAAATAATTAACAAAATTTCACTGGGAAATTTCATGTTTATGATTATTATGAGTATGATGCGTTACAGGTCTAATTTATCTGATTATGTAGGCATTTTTTAACTAACAAATACAAAGCAAATTGGTTTTTCACTGGCATTACATATAAAAAAAGATTTATATTTAAAAACTAAGACTTTAAATCATTTCATGTAGACACTTATAAACATTTTTATAATAAGTTACACTTTGCTCTACAAGTTTTAGGTTACATTTTGTTTTATATTTATGTTCAGTTTATTTGTAGAGGAAATAAATATATTTGTATTTGCTATCTGACTGTACTTTGTAATAAAAATAATCAACTAATAAATTTTATCGCACTAAAACGAAATCGGGTGCCTCCGCCACGGGGGCGGCGCATTTCGGGGCCTAATCCCCGAACCCAAAATTCAAAGCCCCTGACTTTAACTGGCTGCAGTAAAAAAAATAAACACAACGGTAAACATGGCGGTTAATGTTATGATTCGTGATTTCGCGAAACAAAAAAAATTATGATTCTATATCCAGATGCAGAAACCTAATCGCGTTTTGTTACTGCTAAACGGAGGAAGGACATTTTGCTAAGTTCTTTGTGAATTCACGATATTTTAAAACCTTGCTATTCTTTTCGTTGCTCTATAGAGATCAACGTCTCCATCTAGAGGCTCGAGAGTACCATAGTTAGGGTGTTCATGGTCATACTGGCCTAAAGCGGGTTGAGCTCAAAAAACTATACATAAATATAACGTTTTACTTATTTCAATTCATTGCTAGCCCTGTCGACTACAACTTTATTTACTCTTTCTCTCCAGTACCTACGAGAGGAGGAAGTAGGAGCAGGAAAAAAGGTTTAATTTTTCCTTCCGCCTAGAGATAATAAATAAACTAGTTTATTTATGGCGCAAGAATTACAAATGAAATGCATTTTTTGATACAAATCAGAGAATTTATAACCCATACTGTCAATAACTTTAAATAAAGATGAAGTCAACAATGTGTTTGGGCTCGATTTCCAGCATAATTTCCAGAACCTTGGTCCAACTAGTAACAAAGGCATGAAACTAAGTTATTCTGTTCATAAATTCACGTCAAGATAATAGCCATTTGCTATGTTATTAAGGGCAAGGTGTGCAGAAGGGCAGGCGTTTTCACGGGCCCCGACCAAGGGCAAAAGGGCCTTGTTTAGACAATTACGCAACTTCAACTCTACTAAGTTAAACATGCATTCAGTAGCGGTCCATGGTGGGGATAGGAGGCTAAAGCCCTCTCTCCATAAGTAATCTAATATTATTGTTTGAGCAAAATAATGTATGCACGCATTCATTTTATATTCTCTCGTGGACCCCAGAAATGAATCCTGGATCCACCACTGTTGACTATTGTGGTATTTTATATATTTGAATGCATATTAATTATTCAAGTAAATACCAATTAACAATCTGTGATACAATAAAAAAATATTTCCCTTCGTTTCGCTATCTTGGCTAACAGACTGTTCAACATCTTTTTAAAATACAATAAAGGATACTTTTGTTGATTTACGTGCGTGCGTGTTAAATATTTGCGAGTGTCATGGTCAATATGTCAACATGGCTATATAATTTACTATTATTAGCAAGACATCATCATCATTATATCTCCATTGAGGGGTTCGGCCTGCCCGAACAATATTAATTTGAATAAATTACACCTTAACATCAAAACAAAAGAAAAAAGAATGGCACCCTTGATTCTTGGAAATACATAGTTACCAAATCACACGCTTACTTTGTGCAATAATATGACCATGCATGTGCGATTGTGTTTTCAGTTAAATAAAAAGTGTTCTTCCGCCATGTTTATGTATCGTACTTCCGTAGGCAGGCAGGTACCCAAAACTTTAATCTTGATCCAGATACATTGGTATACGTACTTCACAAGGAAACCATATTTTTAGTTTTTGCGTCAAAAACATCCAAGGTCCAACCTTTTACTCGGTAGATTGTGGCTACTGTGTTCCGGTTAAATTTAAAAACCAAAAAGAAATAACTGGTAGAGTAGGTAAGTACATAAGATGTAGGAATTGTTTTTATAAATCAGAGGTGAATGTTTTTCCGTGCCATGTCAAACCGTATTTGCGCGAAGGCAACACAAGGCTCAAAGTGCATTTTTGTACAATAAAATAAATAAGACATTATTTATATATACTTTAACAATACGAGAGGTAATTAAAAAACTTCAAAAATGGTTATAATCTCTAACCTATGAACAAACCGGAAACCTGATTACTAATATTATATAAAATGACCGAAAATTATATTATGTATAAACTCACAACTCAAATCATCACACAAACAACAAACACACTTATATATACATCTCTATTATATGTACACCTTGAGTAGGACCCACACACACAGAAAAATATCATCTTTCATCATCATCATTTCAGCCTGTTAAAGTCCACTGCTGAACATAGGCCTCTCCAATCGCACTCCAGCGCGACCGGTCCATAGCCACCTGCATCCAACGAGACCCAGCGATCCTCACCAGGTTGTCGGTCCATCTCATAGGTGGCCGTCCCACACTGCGCTTGCCAGTACGTGGTCTCCATTCAAGGACTTTCTTGCCCCATCGGCCATCCGATCTTCGCGCTATGTGGCCTGCCCATTGCCACTTCAGCTTGCTTATCCTACAAGCTATGTCAGCAACTTTGGTTCTTCTACGGATCTCCTCATTTCTGACTCGATCTCGTAGAGAAATACCAAGCATAGCCCTCTCCATAGCTCGCTGCGCGACACTGAGCCTCAGAAAAAGTCCTTTTTTCAATTCAAAGAAAAATATCACTCATTACTAATAATAATTATTGTTTAGCATAAGTATAATTTCAACGACCACGGACTATGGCTCTTCACACCCGTTTCATCACCACGTTTTACTACAAGTGACATTTAAGTATACGGAGTAGCATTTGTCTGTACCTATACGAGTATTACAGGTTTATCCTAGTTTAGGTCCTGGTAGATGCCCTGTCAACCTACAAGATTATGTTATACAAGTTCATATACTTAATTAATTCTAAGTCCTATATTGTTAAAAGATTAATTTTTGTAAGTCTTTGTACTGAATAAATATTATTATTGACTTTATTAAACTTCAATCTAACTTAAAAAATATAAGTAAGTGTTAGTTAAATAACTCAAAAACTCTCGGTGGTAACTTAGTTAAATATACAGATACTCACAGGGTTAACCTATAAAACCGGAAACATTTTGTTCTGCCTTTCTTCCCACAACTTTTGAAAAATTGCTTTATATTTAGTACTTTCTTACTAACTGATCAATGTTGGACGAGTCAATTTATACAAAAGTATTTATTTTGTTTTTTGTAAACGTCCAAAAAAAGATAGTTTCATGGACAGACCCACCCGAAAGGTTTTGCGGTATTTAATACGTTATAGTTTGGTTTAAAAAATAATGAAATACATCATTACGTTATGAGTAGCAATTAGATTACAACTATAGTGTTCAAGGTTCCGCAATGCAAGTGCGATATACCAAGCAAATAGATAAATAAACATGCTAGCTAGTTGGCTACCATGCATTGCAGTGCACCGCGATTTTAATCAACGATAGGATGGACTGTACCTTAAGTGGAATATCTCACTTTATTGACAATATTGTCTGTAGCCAGAGAAGTCGGTTTAGCCAGAGGGCATAACTAGTGACTAATAAAATGAAATATTGTAAAGAGCGGTGAAGACGTAAAAAATATAATTAAAGTAAGATTAAGTTAAAAATATCTTAATAATTTTTCAACATCATAAAAACACAAACTTTAAAAAGTAAATGTTTCTGTGGATTATAATAGGCATAAACTAGTTTTAAATACTTGATTAAACATAACCATAAAACCAGTTTAACGTAGATAGGCTGATATTATATTCAATTTGCATTTTTTTTAATTATGTATTTCGGCTGACGTTCTCAGCTGAGTGTTCCAACTTGAGTTGACAACGAGGAAACATTTACATTTTAAATTTGTTGCATTATAGTTATTTATTTACTTAAGAGTTTAATTTAAAAAGGTCGTAATTTAACTTTTTAAGAGTAGTTCCTATCATCTTTTCGTTGAGCTGGTGTCGTCAGGACACGAAGGAAAGGTTGACAAGTGGACCATTGTTTGTGGTAAAGCTACACATCGAAATAGTCACAGTCACTGTAACCCCATCAACAGATATTTTCTTTGCAGTGGCCAACTTGGATTCGTAATCGATTTCCAAACTGGCCACAACTGGCGAAAATTTAGGCTGTACAGCCAGACCCTTTACCTTGATTTATATATGAATCGCTTACGCCCGCGTTGTTGATAGATAGATTCTACCAGTTCTAAAACCACAGATAAATCTAACAGCGCTAGCTATGAACACAGATTCAGACACTATATTTTGATCTAAGGATTCAGATTACATTTATGGCGATGATGACATAATGCGCTGACGGTTTTAGTAATCTTACTGAAAGTGTTAATGGTATTATTGACCGAGCGAGCGAAGCGTCTCCGTTTCAGCTTGGCCAAAATTGTATTTGTATGTCTGTCCATCTATCTATTTTTCCATTCTACAGGTCGCGTTTCTCAACTGATTCTCGTGAAATTTTGTGAGCAGGTTTGTTAAATTAATCGATTTTTTTGTGAGTCAGTTTTTGGAAATATTAAAAAATGTCGGAGTTATGGGGGTTGCCAGCTTACAAGGTCTACCGCTGAAGCTGTTTTCCTCTACAGGTCACATTACTCATCCAATAAAAATAAAAAAATAAAATAAAATCTAATCAAATAAAATAATAAAAAATATTTGAGGTAAATAACATTCAAGGTCGGGGATGTTTGTGGAGAGATATACAAACTCGCGAGGTCTAAGTACAGCTCACAGAGCTACTAGTACTACTGAATTAAAAAACCCGCAAGAAAAAGTAGTGTCCTCAGGTACCAGAGTATATTTCTACCAAACTGCATCAATTCAGTAGTTTAGCAGTGAAAGCGCAACAGACAGACAGACAAACAGACAGCCAGAGTTACTTTTGTATTTATAATACTACCAATCGCCCGTCCGTGCCTTAAACGTCGCGTGCACTAATCGCGAAATAGCACGCGCTCTTGCTCAACTCACGCACCAGGTATATTCTGTAACTAAACTTTATGATACTGCAAATACTATGGTCACTTTATGCAAAGCTGACATTCTCTGACGTTGTAAAGGGTATTTAAATTATCGTAAAAAGAAGCAAACAATCTTAATATTGGTAGCATCACCACAAAATAAGTTATAAGTGTTTTGGATCCGAGCAAGCTATGCTAATCAAAGTTTATGTAAAGGCATCATCCGTCATTCGGTGAGCTCTTCTCCACAGATTCCGCCATTATTAGTGAACTCACTCAAAAAAATGTAAAGATGGATCTAAGTGATGTAATAACATCCTATGGAAATAAATAATTTTGACTTTGACTTTGACTTTGACCTTGTCATCAACAGCTTATTACCAAGGGGGAGTCTAACCCGAATTAGGGCGATCAGGCCTTAGTCGACCACGCTGGCCCTGTGTGTGTTGTTTGACTTCACACACTTTGAATTCATTTTGTTTATATGTATATAGATGTATATATATTAATATTTAATTTCAAAATAAATAAATATTTTTTCCCAGCTTTAGCTCTTAACTTTAGTTCTTAGTGGTGACCACATGGTGCTGTTATTCTGAAAAAAGGTTATTAAGGTTACTAAATTAAGTACTTTTGTGTTGAAAATTGTATGGAAATGCAAAAACAGACTTCAAAGAGACACAATTAATCCAGGGGGCTCGAATCCTTTTAGAATAACCAATAGATCAAAATGATTCCACGTGAGATTGCGGACTTGTAGCTCAGGTTGACGCAAGAGTCAAGACGGTTCACACGACTGGAATTCTAGGCGCATGCGTCGCCGGCGCGGGCGCATTGCCTCACGCTGCTGATTTAAGAGATAAATGCACTATGATTCAGTGGGCGAGTTAGCGGGATAGATCTAGAAAAGTCTGCTCCATGATCTTGCCTGTTTTATTGTACCTCAGTTTGTTTTGTTTCATTCTGTTTAAAAGAAAAAAATATCATGTTATAATGAATCCTAAAAGAACATAATATTATTGCCCATAAAACTGGTTTTACATTAATAACACCAACTTAAATAAACATTGCTATTTTTATCAATAAGCCCTCTCATTAACTTTATAAGATGCGCAATTGAAAAAAAAAAATGCCCAAATTATACCAATTTAAAATGTTTATTTATTATTTCCAGCTGACTTCATTCATCCCTGCAATACCACCGAACAGTCCTGTCTCATCCAAGCTACTAGGGATGCAATACCGGAGTTCGCTAAAGGTATTCCGAACCTTGGTGTACCGTCCCTGGACCCCTTCATCATTGACGTGCTGCCGATCCAGCTGCCAGGCGTCAAAGTCACATTTTTGGATGGCAAGGTCACAGGGTTGAGGAAATGTGAAGTTTTGAATGTTGAGTGAGTTATACTTGAATTTATTATTATATTCTAATAATTGAATCATTCTATCAAAATCACATTAAATACTTATACTACAAATTTTTAAAATTAAATATATATAGGTATAGGTACTATATGTGCTATATAGGTAGTTTTCTTAAGTGGTCTTGTTTTTTTTTTTTTTTCGAATAGTGCACTAAAAGCATTTTAGCGAAACGATAAAAATAATTCCCAAAGAACTTGACGAAGGTTAAATTTAACGACTGTTGTTGTTTTGAAATCCAGAGACAACGAAGCAGAACATTTTAATTAAAATAACTTAAAGAAACAACAACGAAGATACATATCTGAATACTTTAATAACAAATTAGTTTTTTATAAAATTAGTCCAGAAAAATATTATTTTCACAATGTTCGGCCAGGTCAAGCGGGTCACCTCATGCTAAGACACGGTCATTGAAGGTCTCTTTTTCCATCATAATGCCTACCTACCTTAGATATTTGAGATGGTCTTTATAGTACTGCACTTATTCCTTTAAATTATCGTAAAATTACAACAACAATACAACATTGCAAAAATGGACAATGAAAATAATCTAAAGAAGTGTATATTAATATGCTCTTGGTTTTATAGGTACCAACCCAGAAAAAAATATAATGAGTGAGTTATTATGGTACAATAGTTTTCTCACGTAGAGCGTGGCCATGCCTCAAACCTTTCTGGGTATTTGTGTCACCAGCCTTTGTATGGGTACTTCACAATTTCAAGGATAAAATTATTGACTGTTTTTGTGGTTTCTTTACCACAAAATTGTGCAATTATTTCTAACAATAACACGACATCTCAAGTAGTTCAGAAATCAAATGCTAACTCCTTTGTTTTTTAAATACAATAAAGTAGTCTAACAAAATAATTCATGGTTCTTATTCTACATGGGCACTTTGTTTTGTTCTACATGGTTTAACAAAACAGGGGAAAGCAAAGCAGTAACAAAACAAGAAACATTGGTTCAGGGCTAAGAGTTAAGGGTTAAGAGTGTCAGCTGATTGAACAATTTGTATGGGAGGTCAAAAAACTTTTTTCATATTTCGACCCGAGAAGTTGTTCAGTTTCACGAGTACTGTCGCTGTCTATTGGGCTGGTTCCTCCGATTTGTTACACCTGTATGATACTCTGTACTCTATTTTGTGTTTAATAATGTACAAGATACAGCCTTATCATAGTTGATTCAATTGATAAACATTGTGTTTGTTTGTGTATTTCAGAGCCTACCTCGAGAGGAATACCTTCGTGTTGGAAGTCAGGTGCAACATCACGATAAAAGGAAAATACACGGCGGTCGGCAGACTTTTACTCTTCCCCATCAACGGAGAAGGCGACTCTAAAATCAAAATAAGTAAGTTCTTTTCCCTGTACCATTTACCATACGTTAAAGAAACAAAGAAAAACCAGAGTCGACAGAAATAAATTATATTATGCGGTTCGTGATGTCTTAATAAGTACATCAAAAATACAGCATGATTTTGTAATCCCTAGCAAAATATAAATATGATGTTCAGACCACCATAAGCAACAACTTTTCCCAAGGAACATGGGTTGAAAACCCCAAAAATTTTCGACCCATACAAATTAGTAAAATTGTTATGTATTTTGTATGAAAAGTAGATTTTTTTTTTGGGGTTTTCAACCCATGTTCCCTGGGAATAGTTGTTGCTATGATCTGAACATCATATTTAAATTTTGCTAGGAGTTACAAAATCATGCTTTATGTAATATTTGGTCGAAAAACAATTATGATTACCTATTGGTGAGGAGTTAAAAGTTTATATTTTCCATACAAAAGAATAAGTTGTATAGATTGTTGTTGCCTAATCCATTTGTACATATTTCGTTCTTTTCGATTCTGGGTTTTTGAACTATGAATTTTAAGACATCTCTTTTCTTTACAATCTGTGTTTATGTATTTATACATTTTTATATATAACTACTTGAAACTTTATATTATTTTTTGTCACATTTCAAATACTGAATCCAAAGCAAACCTTTATGTCTAATAAAATTGGAAAAAAAATACGACCGAAACTAAAAGTTATTTTTATAGCAATAACGTCTGACCTTTATTTACTATACCTATAGTACAAGCTAAAAGGTACCCAAACGAATACAAATTATGCAAATATGTTCAGTTTAAAAAAATACATTTAAAGTGTCCTTGAATTATCAGTACGAGTAACAAAGCTTAAAACAAAGCTGATTTTACAGCTCGTTACAGCTGTTATATTATGAACAACTGACACAAAAATTTGAAGAGTATCTATTTAGTGCAAGGTCAAGGTTTTCACTAAACAAAGTTACTAAAAATGGCCACAAGACTAACAATGCCTCCACAATAATAAAACAAGACCATGAAAAATAATAGCAAGGACTTCAATTCTTATATAAGCTGACATCTTCCGACTTCTTTCGTTTATTCTATTATTTTAGCATAATCTACTCTATTCCTTTTTTTTTTGTTTGATGTGAAAAAAAAATTAAGCGTGCCACAGCCACGGAATTTCTCTTCCATGACTACACAACAGTCACTGAAATAATCGTTCAGCAGTATTGAAAGACAAGAGCCCAAATTATAACCCAAACAATTTATAACCGCTCCTAAAAAAAGCCTTAAATATTATGATAACGTGGATTCATGGCCGATTGCCCAAAGTTTTATTTCACCAAAAAAGTTATAAAAACGACAGCTTAAAAAAAACTAATTATAGGTCCAGGAGTTATGATTTATGATTTTGTAGAAGGGATCAGGCACCCGAAATGGATCTATAGTAGCCGGCCCTTCGGTGTTAAATAGCCTCCTCTAGACCAACAGTTTTGGAGAAGCTGACGGTCGATAAGGGCTCGAGTCAGGGTCGGGCTCGGGCCAGGGTCGGTCGAGCCTGGGCTTCCTGGCTGACAATTTTGAGTCCTCCCAGCACCCGGCTTCTCTTATTGACAAGGGTATCACACTCACATAGGATGTGGAGCGGAGTCTCCTCATCATCTGCGCAGAATCTACAGTAAGGGTTCTCAGATAGAACCATCCTGTTTAGATGCTTATTAAGCTTACAATGACCCGTGAGGGCTCGGATTAGTATCCTAATATTTTGCCGGTTCAACTTAAGTACCTCGGCAGTAAAGGGCAGGAATCCCGGAATAAGTTGATTGGAGTGCATTAAACCAACTGATATATCTAGGAGTTACACCACCGAAATGTTGTCATGATACTCGTAGCTACGAGTGCAACAGTTTTTTCTTATTTCAATATTTATTTCCATTCCAGCTAACTCTGTAATAAAGCTGAACATCAAGACGAAATACTTCAAAGATGATCAAGGTCGAGATCATTTCGGTATCAAAAACTATAGATACACCTTTGATTACGGAGATAGGGTGCACTACGTAATCACCAACCTGTTCAAGGGCAACGCTGAATTAAGTAAGTAGAAAAAAATAGGTGTAAGAGTTTAGATTTAATATCTAAAACAGAGGTAGGATATTTAAGACAAAGACAGAATAAATGAATGAATGAAATAGAGATAGAGTAGATTACATTTGTCACCAACCCCTACTCTTCCCGTGGGTGTCGTAAGAGGCGACTTAGAGACTACACATTGAACAGGGAACGGGCAGCAGCGCTCTCTGATACAGTAACCTTTTAATCTGCGATCCCCAACCCGCCTGCCAAGCGTGGATATTATGGCAAAACCCTCCACTTAAGCGGAGGAGGCTCATAGTCCAGCAGTGGACTGTAACGGGCCGTTGATGAAATATTCAAAAACGCTTTTAATTCTGACAGAAAGTTTTTAAAGAGATGGTCCTGTTTTGTTTTTTTTTATTTAACCGGAATAAAAAAGGAGACAAATATCGAATTTGTATTATTAGAACTGAAGAGACTGAAATTCCTTCTTCCTCCGCTCCTAAAACCTTAAAAATAAATATTGCGAGCAAGATTTAGTTGTGGTCAAAATTGAGAGTAGAATCAACATTTGCGTTTCAATATTTTTACTTTATAAATTTTGTCTCAAAATATGATTTATATCAAAGAAGATTCAGCCTACCTATGTTTAGATCTAATAAAAGTTATACTATATCGCTGTCAGTGAATTTACGATTACCTTGGCCTACAAACTATTGGTAGATTGGAGTGGCTGCATTTAAATACCTTAATTAATTTCGATATTATGTAAATACAGACGGCGACGGCCTTAGAAAATTATGCCTAAGAGATTAAAATTATCCCAAACAAAATGTCTTGTCAATTTATTAAAATACGATTTTAACGACGATATTAATTCAATGCGTCTAATCTAACCAAATAAAATAGAGAAATACTTAAATAAAACTTATCATTGTCAGATCTTCATAATTCGTAACAATAACTCAAATCATTGTCTACTTCGTTTCTACGACAAGATAACAGTAACTTCACGCAAAATTACTTGAAAAATAAGTTAAAATTTACAATAATAACATTATTTCATTGTCTAACCCGTAGTTAGTAGCATTCATTCAGGATATAACGCTGATTAATTATCACGAAAATGAGATGAAGAAATGAGACACAAATAACACAAATAAAAAACCAACGGTACTTGATTTTTTCAGGTAACACAGTACTGCAGTTCCTCAACGAAAACTGGAGAGCGGTGACGGAAGAGTTCGGGAAACCAGTTGTGGACTACGCAATGAACGTTACCATAGACACAGCCCGGAAATTCTTCGACGCAGTACCTTACGATGAACTTGTACATGTACCTATTCCTAAATATTAGATTTAAGTAGACATACATAGCTGTAACATAAAAAAGTACCTCAAGCCGAAAATACGAATGATGGTTGGTTCAAAACAATCTATTTTAGATAAGTTTTGTAGTAGCTTAAGAATGTAGGTAAGTTAAGTATGTACAGTAGACAGCTCATCAAGCTATACATTTTTGTTGCAAACTAGGCCGTATTACCAACGCGTAAGATACCCCGGTGTATAGCTTGATGAGCTGTTCACTGTACTTAATTATGTATATTTTTTAAATTGTATTATTAGTCTTGCATCTCCCAGTCTGTGACTGTAGTAGATATATAAAAGTCAGTGGTAGATAAACTTAAATTCTTATTTACCATTCGAAAATAAGTACAGTATTCTTTAAAACCCGAAAAACTGTATTAGGTATGTAAAAAAGTCGAAAAATTGTCAAGTACCTATACGACACACTGTAGGTAGTTCTTCAAACAAAAAGGCCGCCCTCTTGCCCCGCTTGGATCAAAGGTTCAAGCGCACACGCCTGGAAAGAATTGTGTCTTAAAAATAATTTATTTTATGTACTTATTCGTATAAAATAATATGAAAGTTAATGATATTCATTAAAAATAATATTAGAATAAGAAATAAATATATTGAATAAGTAAGTGAATTTTGTACGATATTTTGAAGTTCAAAATATACTTGTCTATTTCTGAAATTCTTTTTCTCATGCAACAAACCCACGTAAGCATTGGCCGTTTCCACATTAGTACGACATTGGCCTGTTGCACCGCATCAGTATAGAGTTGCTATAACCCCATATCTTGGCCATTATTGGGTATATATTGGGGGTATATATTGGCCGGAAAATAAAATAATAAAAAAATATTATAGAGTTGACCTCCTAGATAGGATTTCGCCATGACAATCATAATTTTAAAAATCTGTCACACAGGTTACAAAAACGTCTATAAAACCAAAAATGGCCGATTCGCTAGGTTATGGCACTGGCCCTACTGTTGAAGGAAAAATGGAGCACCATGGCTCATCAAAACTTTTGTGGTCATTTGATACCTGTGTGAAATAGGTCTCAAAATTATAGGCCAGGGCATCGAATCAAAGCAGTAATGACTTATAAGTAATATTTAACTTAGTTTTATCATCTAGACTAATCACTATGTGTCGGAAAAAGTCTCTAAAAAAAAGAAAATTTTCCTTTTTTTTTCAGAAAATTTTCCAATATTTACCAAAAGCTGTAACTTTGGCAAGAAATTTATAGTAGCCTAGTTGGTAGTACGTCTGCCTTCGAAGCACAGGGTCGCGGGTTCGAATCCCGCCCAGGGCAAACATTCGCGTGATGAGCGCTTGTGTTTGCCTTATGTCTGGATGTTGTTTATCTATGTAAGTATGTATTTATCTATTTATGTAATATACATCAACTGTCTGATACCCATAGTAAAAGCTCTGCTTAGTTTGGGATCAGATAGATGGCCGTGTGTGAAAATGTCCCCACATATTTATTTATTTATTTATATTGACGCCGTACGACAACTTATTGAAACTGACAAAAAAATTACTTGCTAGAAAATTCGTGCTTGTTAAGCATTGAAATGAGCCAAGTGCAAAACATTTTACATGTGCATCTAAAGGTTCGGAAGCTTTGCACTCGATGGATACCGCATGACTTAACCGAGGACCAGAAACGACTGCGTGTCCAGTGGTGCCGAAAAATTAAAAAAAAAAGTTTAACGGAGGACAGTCAATGGCTGTCTATAATATCGTGACAGGTAACGAAACCTGGGTGTACTGCTTTGAACCCGAAAAAAAAGCCAGTCAGCAGAGTGGGTCTTTCCTTATGATGATTTGCCAACGAAAGTTAAGACAAGTCAAAGCATTGGTAAAAAAAATGGTTGCTTCTTTTTTCGGCAAATCAGGGCATTACACTACAGTATCGCTTGAAGATCAAAAGACACTGCAGATTGGTACGTCAACACTTGCTTGCCCAGAGTCTTAGAAAAAGTTCGCGAAATGCGTCCTCAAAGCAATGTCCTCCTTCACCACAATAACGCATCCTTACATTCCGCTAATATAAGGTAACAGAAGCCTCCAAGGCTTCAAATGTGGAACTGATGACGCATCTGTCTTACAGCCCGAACCTCGCACCCTGCGACTTCTTTTTGTTTCCAAAAATAAAAGACTAACTTAGAGGCACACGTTTTACGAGCCCTGAATCGGCAGAGAATGCGTTCCATAAAGCCTTTGAAGAGGTCTCTTTTGGTCCAACTGCTTTGTACAGTGGTTTCAGCAAATCAAATATGCATGAATTGCGAGGGAATACATATACTTTGAAAAACAATAAATGAATCGTAATTCTTATATCTAGTCTTATTTATCAGAATCCAGAAACTTTCAGTATGCCCACCAAAGTGGTAAAAGCATAGTGGGCAGAGCGAAGCATTAAAAAGCCTGTAAAAATTTAATAGCAAGGATGACAAAAAATAGCTGAGTAATATTTATAAAAAATAAGGCGCTGCTGAAATTTCCTTCTTTTATTCGTATGCCTCAAATATATATTTTAGTAAGGTGTGTAGTAGGTACCTAAAGGTAAGTAAAAAAAATGTTTAAAAAAAAAACAAAAATAAATTTCACCTTGATTATTCAAAGTCAAATCATCTAATCTTATAACAGGTTTGTATATTTTATTGGTACTAGAATTATTAATCAAATCAAAGATTGCCGTGTAATTTATTCCGGACAAAGAATTTAAAATTTTGTTATAACGGATTTTTGTTTTCTCACTAAGCATAGAAAAGTGAAATTTTAATATAAATGCTTTATCATCTACCGTCTTTTGCATCTCAAGTATTGGACAGGAAAAGTTTTTTTTTTTTCAGTCTCGCTATGGACTATTAAAAAATAACTAACTACCCAAAAGCGCCGCTATGTTTTAAATCAGTTTAATATAGGCTGTTGATTACTTTTTTAATTTATGCAGTAAAAGAAAAATAGAAGAAAATAAGCAAAACAGCTACATAATATTTATTTTTATTTTTTATTAAGTGGCTTTATTGCTTAATTTGAAAATGCTACATTTTCTTTTTTATAGTAAACTCGCTGACTTTCGTGTTCTTCCTAAGACTATTTACTTTCATACCATAAATATCATATCATAAGTACGGCATTTAATAATACTTAAGTGATAACTAAAGAAAAGACTTTCCATAATTTTACAGTGTTTTTTCTTCATTCTTTGATTTGATATTCCCTACATCAAGGTTGTAAGGTCGACAAACGACCTCACAAACCCTGGTGTCAGTGTTATGGAGCCGCCAGAGGCCAATGACATGGCTCGTGTAACGATTAAATAGTAGCCGGGGCCAACGGCTTAATGTACTTTTCGAAGCACGGAATCATCTTTCTTTTCGGACAATCAGAGAATTCAGCCTGCAATGTCCTAATCAAACTGGTTAATGTCTCACAAAGAGATCTTTGCCTGGCAGTGTCCCCACCGGAATTTGAACCCGGAACCTCCGTAATGAGCCACACAAAAAAGTAACTTTCATAAGATAGGGCAACTATTGCTAATTCTATAAGGTAAGTATAGCATTTGCTGAAATAATCAGCTACGATGGTGACCGACGAGAATTTACTCTCTACACAAGAGTTTCTTCATTTAACGACGGCCCCGTAACCTAGTCGGTAATACGCCTGCCTTCGAAGCACAGGGTTGCGGGTTCGAATCCCGCCCAGGGCAAACATTTGTGTGATGAGCTCTTGTGTTTCCCTTGTGTCTGGATGTTGTTTATCTATATAAGTATGTATTTATCTATTCAAATAATGTGTATCAGCTGTCTGATACCCATGGTACAAGCTCTGCTTAGTTTGGGATGTATGTGAAGTCCCCAAATATTATTATAATTATTTTTCAAAATCTTATTTACCTCAGCTCAAAGCTGGCAAAAACTACACTTACGGGCCATAATTAATGGTACTAAAATAATAAATTTAAATATTGCTGCTACTTATGGTGAAAGTCTGGAAAAAGAAAGTGGAGGCCTATGCCCTGCAGTGGGATACAATAGACTATTATTAATAATAATAATAATAAAAAACTAAAGAAGGTTCCCCTAACAACATGTATAATTTTGAATAGAGTTCGATCCTGCGCCTGCGACCGGTTGCCGACAATGTCAGCAGAGTGCACGAAGGTCTTACTACTAACGTTATCTCTTTCCGTTTGGCCGATATAAGCGGTTATTCTTAAGCCGGACACTGCAGTAGCCTCACCGATTGCTCAATAAGACAGTTCATAACTTTAAAATAATAGAAAAAGTTTAAAACAAAATAAATCCGGTGAACAAACAAGGACAAAGCATGAAATCGATTGTGGTATCTTATAGTGTGGCAGTGTTTCTTTTAGTTTTGCTGTGCGACAATGGTTACGCTAAATTAGCGCGTAAGTTACATGTTTTTAACTGTCACTATTTTATTTTTCACTAATTGTACAGCGTTGCCAAGTTAACGTACAGATTCACTACAATATTTTGTGCAAAAATAACTGTTTATTTATTTTATATTTGTATTACACAGTATTACCTGCAGCGTTTGAGATGAAAGACATACGATACAGACTGTACCTAACTGATAAATCCAAGATTAGGTTGACTGATGTGTCTTTATACGTTGATAAATACTATCCCCATCGAGGGGTAAAAGCCGATATAAGAAACAGTAAATAATATAGCATTTTATATGTTACAGCTGATCGCATTGTTTGATTTTATTTATTCTGTGGTAGGAGCCGATTGGTTTTATTAAAATACTGTTCTTTTTCTTTCAATTACGTAACGCCAATTACATACTTACACTGTTTTTGTAAGCATCTTTCATATAAATTAATATAATGTTTTATAAGAATAAAAAAAAACCGCACATAAGACAAAAAACACAGATATGAGTATAATAATATGTAGTATAGATAGCTTAATTAATATATGTATTACCATTCTGGGCCCCGTTCCACGAAGCCACAAGTTACAATTTGATATACATTGCGTAGCCAATTCGCCTAAAGTGTAAGCCCTTATCGTTTTATCTAATCGTCTACGCAATGTACGTCAAATTGTACTTGTAATTGTAACTTGTAGCTTCGTGAAACGGCCGCCTGGTAGAAATAGCGATTAGTCAGTTAAAAAAAGTCCCCCGGTATGAAAACTTGTACAAAAAAACAGAGACCTTTTTTTATAACATACCTAATCGCTATGTATGCGCCTCTTTGAGTATTTATTTAGATGCGCCTGCTAAAACAAAGACCACAGTGTGGTCACAGTGTAGTCTAATTAGAGCAATAAAAAAAAAAACAAATTAATTATAATTAATATGCATGTTAAAATTATTGTTGTTGATTGTTTTTGGATGATAATAATTCTCTTTTGTTTTCTATTTAAATAATTATAACTTAAAAAAAGATACAAATCTATAACCCATTTTATTAAATATTTCTAAAACAAATAGTAAAGATAAAAAAGAACATTAAAGAAAGTTAAAGTACTTATCCGTCGGTGTTCCGTACCAGGCACGTGCTTAACATTGTTAACGACTGTTTGATACGCCTTTAATTAATTAATTCTGAAGATTGTGTCTTTTTTCGATGGGTTAAAAAAAGTAGTCTTGCGTTGCGGTCAACTTTGGACTTACTAAATCATCATCGTAGTCGCTTCCGGTCAGAATCGTAAAATTTTAATTATTTGTCAACTATTTATACAAAAATTATATTATACATACAATATGTACATACGTTGTCAACATTTTTTTTTATTCTAAGATAGACGATATAATAAAATTGTAACTGGGCTGATGTCTGTACCTTTGTCTGTACTTAGAATAGAATAAAGAAAAAAAGAGGTGTCTTTATAAGACCTATAGAAGCCAAGGAAGGAAGGTTTGCTTGTCTGTCTGTCTATATGTACGCGCATCACGCAAAAACTGCTGCACGAAATTGGATGCGGTTCTCACAGTTATATTGCTAAAGGTCTAACCTAAAAACTGGTACACACTACAGGTAAAACCTATTTTATCAATATACGCCGTCTATAAGCGGAGTTATAAAAGTTCATTTTAGAGATAAAACTATGATCATGCAAGCAAAACTGCGGCAGAGCGCTACTCAGCTCTATTTTCATATTTTCAAGACCAAATGACACTATTTAAATCCATAGGATGCCAAAGATTTATGACTTCATTTTACCTAAAGTTATTATATAATTTAGAACTATTTCGGATGGTATGTGGGTCAAAGTCACGATATTGAATTGTAAATTAACTTCGAATATTCTGGTTCTACTAAAATGCTTCTTGGATGTCAAGTTCAATCGTGAAATGAATAAATAGCTAAAAAACTAGATTAGTGGCACTACGAGCTGTAGACATCGACGTTTATTTTATTTTCTAAATGGCTAAAACATGATTGGTGCCTAGATAATGCTAGTCCTAGGTCCAAAAAGAAACGTACGATACTTAAATCACTAAAAATGAAAATTTAATTACAGGCGTAATTAAATCTCTGCGACACATCGTTACTTAGTTTTAACTCGATCGTCACGCCATCTGTCGATTTTTACTTAAACTAATCTAATCTGTTGCAGCAATTATTATTTTTTACGTTTTCAACCCATGGGGGTTCAATCTTCGCCATCAAAATGGCGAAAAACGGAATCGACAAGAACAATTTGTATTATATAATTATTAAGAATAATAATAAGACATTTATTTATTGTCATTACATTAACAATATGACGTATCAATAAGTAGTACAGACACTAAAATAAGTAAGACACTGAAAGGGTGATAACGTTAGCTATGCTGTTTTTCAGTCATCACCTTTTTAGTTAACTAGAGAAGAACAGGCGGACACGCGGCGGACATCCGGAATTCCGGATAAGATACGAAAGCATTTTTGTCGAAGCTAAAACGGAGACCCTTCGCTCGGTTAAAAACACGCATCACCAGATCCTTGTCACCAAGTGCATTTTACTGAATGGATTTGTATAAAATTTGGAAGGAGATAGTAAGTTTTGTACTCTGGATTAACACATAGAATGCTTTTTTACAAGAAAAGGATTACCTATTCACAAAAAAAAAATCCCTCGAGAAAAATCTTACAAAACGTGAGCATAGCCGTAGGCGGACAGCTAAGAATATTATTCAATTCACTGTTTTGTAAATATTATCTGAATCAGTCAGTAAAAATATAACAAGTAAAGAACTTGTTCTTGCAAAGACCTTGACTTAGTACATAAACACTAATTATTTAAAATTATTTCTAATGGCTGGTTTACACGTGGTTTTCAAGTTGTTAACTAAATTTTAACTTAATTTTAGGTCACTTAATGCGTGTAAACAACGAATTTAGTAATAAGTTGCAAGTTAAAAAATTGCGTGCAAGTAAAGAAGTAGATTAGAACTATTTCTATTTTTCGAGTAAGTTGGTGGGTGTGACTTGGCAATTAACACGTTTGAACGGTACGGTTTAGTTAATATTTAGTTAATAGCACAAATTTGGTGGCGGATCTTGGGATAACTAAAGAGCTTAGCTAGTATTAAGTGCATTTGACGTGTAAACACTTACTAAAATTTAAGTCGCTTAAAATTAAGTTAAAATTTTGCTACTACTTGACAACCTAATACGTGTAAACCAAGGCTTAAGGTTTAACTTCTTTGCTGAGGCTCTTTTTCATGTATTAGGTACAATTAATACTTTGTGTTTAAAATTTAGCTACTACTTGACAACTTAATACGTGTAAACCAAGGCTTAAGGTTTAAGTTCTTTGCTGAGGCTCTTTGTCATGTATTAGGTACAATCAATACTTTTTGTGCTCGTCTAGTAAAATGTAAATACGTACATACTTCCATATACAGAAAGTACAGGAAGAAGTAAATGGTCAACACCATGGTAAGTATGTACCTACTATACGAACAGCTAAGCGTCATAATGTAAATAACAAATGGGTATGGCCATGCAGCGTAGTATCCTTAGGTTCGTTAATGTATTTATGAGTAGAATATGTAGGTATATCTTAAAAATGTTGTTTCTAGTTTTAAAAATACAAACAGAACAAAACTGACAAGTAGGTAATATTATTTTCACTTATCCACCTTGGAAAGATGGCTTTTAGGCCGACCATCGCATTTTTAGACATGCAAACCATTTTCATGTCTAAAGAGGAAAATTTATTTGAATTTCGATCATATCTTACACAGGAATAGTTTTTTGCTAGATACGAGAGGAATGTCGATTTTTCCTCACAGAACTGATAGAATCCAGAACATGCGAAGGAGCCTATGATAGAAGCACGAGCGAAGCGAGTTTTTCTAAAAATAGACTCCCGAAGCTCGCGAGAGATTCTAAGGTTCAAGGTGAGAATTCCTCTCAAACCCAACACATTATTTTTCCCCTGTTCTGGCAAGGAAATCACTATTTACTTACCTACGTAAATATTGGTACTTAAAAATGTACAAGAGTTCTCCTATTTTCTATATTATTCTATAAGACTTAATTACTGTATTTTATCATAAGACTTTTAAATTTTTAGTAATTAAGATAAAAATAAACAACCAAAACAATAAACAAACTTTTAGGTTGTTTTTTAGGGTCCGTTCCAAAATTGTATGAAAACCTATCCTTGCGTTCCGAGACGCACTGAAATCGATTTTAGCGCATTCAAAGGCAGGCGAAACCCATACAATCTTTTGGTTTTCTGATCACTGATGGCGCTGACAGTTTGATTCGGAACACACCCAACAAAATATAATATATTTTTTAAAGATTTTTATTTTAAATTAAGTACAATTTTGGAACGCACCCTAAAAAAAATAACCTAAAAGTTTGTTTATTGTCTTCGTTGTTTATTTTTATCTAATTGATGATGATGATGATGATGATGATTAAGTAAAATTTAAAGAGTATTATGATAAAATAAAATAAAGTATTTGTACATTTCTGAGTAATTAATGATTTCTTTGCCCCGGAACAGGTGAAAAATAATGTGTTGGGTTTAAGAGGAATCTTATTCTCACGTCGAACCTCAAATCCGTTGCGAGTTTCAGGAGTAGGTATTATGTGTATTATAGACTTCTTCGCATGCTCTGGATTCAATATCAATTCTCTGAGGAAAAATGAACATTCCTCTCTTACCCAACAAATAACTATACTTAGTATAGGCTATTCTTAAAAGTTTTATCAGTTAGCTCTTGCACAGCCTTTTTTTTATTCTTAACTAGTGAGAATGGAATGTTGCCCACAAAAAGGTGACTTACTCATCGAATGGTGATCAATTTATATAATTGAAGGTATAATGATGATTTGTTTAAATTTTATTTGCATAATAAAAAAACCACAGCGAACAGAATTCTTTCTCCCGGTTCTCCACAACATCTGCACCTGCGTTTTCTTGCCCAAAGATTTTCTGCAATTTTATTTAATAGTATTATTATAGCATATAATATAATATAGCATTTATTAAAGATCCAACGCTACGCGTGTTCCTAGTTTACTAGATGGTCTTTCGAGAATCCTTCTTCCTCCTTCAACCATTTGTCTGACATCTTAGGTTAACATTCGTAGGTCCTACCAAGGGCACCTACCGCTGGTTTTGTGATGACACCGACCTGTATACCTTCCGTACATATTGATGATCATGCGAATTCGGTTTCAACATCTACCGAATCAGCACGTGCAGTGATGCAATACGTTCCACCCGTCCTGTCCTGCCGGTTATATAACCTTCAATTAATAAACAAATATATAATACTTACATAGCTAATGCCATCGCCACCGTGGCAAGAGTTTGGCTGTTCGGTGCACTGGAACTTTAAAGAGTTATATACTCAACTCCCATTTCATATCCATAAATTCATGATCTTAATTAACACATCGTAATGGTAACTGTTGAGTTCAGCTAGAATATTTACACAATCAAAAGTCTATACCTTCATATGCAAACATAAAGTCATTCATTTCATTACATAACGTAATAGATGTCAAATCGCTTATCTTCTTGGACATTTTCGAAAATTGTCTGCGCAGTTATTTTTTACATGATTGGGAAGTTCTGTTAATTTTGTTTTTTTTTTTCGAGAAAACAACGTTATTTCTCGTTTAAATTTTAAAATTGATGTGGTAATCCCTTTAGAGTACATCATAATATGACTTTATTTTTTCTTTATCTTACGTACTATAGGTTACATAATCACCTAAGATAGCCTAGTACACACATCTAGGCGCATTTGTCTCTGACCGTTTCTAACCGTTATATTTTATTTTCCAGCGGATTACATACATCCATGCAACGCGTCAAACTGGGAAAGATGTTTGGTATCTTCTACACAAGAGGCCATTCCAGAATTCGTCAAAGGGATACCCAGCCTCGGAGTACCATCACTGGATCCCTTTACTATTGAGAAGCTAGCCATCCCACTCCAAGGACTCGAAGTGACATTCTATCAAGGAAAAGTGACAGGCTTCAGAAAGTGTGTAGTTGATGATGTCATGTAAGTAGACAAGATTTTCTTGTCCTGTCGGTCAATAATGAGAATCACCAAGAAAATGTAACAAGTAGTGACCATGAGTGGTGAGTTGGTGACCTTCATTTTGCATGTTCGCCATAGAACTAACGCTATTTCGCTATTTCTTTTTAACAAACCTTATTACAAAAGTTTATTTTAGTAGCGAAAAGAAAATAACTTTGAAGTTATTTTAAGAGTAATTGTCTCAAATATTTGATTAAAAACTGTATGATATAATTTAATCGTTCTTTGCCTTCGATTCGATCTACGCTCCGACCGGTCAAAATGATCCAAGTAAACAATTACCAGTCTTATCATTACAGAGGTACCATAGTATTGATATGGCACATTCAAGTATGAAGAATGACCCATTCATTTTAAACTGCGGATGTAACAGCTTATTAATTTCGTTGTAAATTAGCATTAATTACAACGATGCCTGTGGATCTGACGAATTCACATGACAGCAAAAACGTATCTTCAAGGATCAAATCAGTCAAGTTTATGGGTGTTTTGCTACCATACGCTTTTCTTAAGTGGTCTCAAGAGCCAAGCGTTTCTATTGTGTAGAAAATTGTATATTTTTTAAATTTGTTAACTTGCAGTTTTTACTTTACAAGTTAATGTGTTAAAGTAAGAAAATCTGTTAGTTTGTCAGATAATTGTTTTGCTCACCTAGACCTCGTCATGTAGGAAATGTTATGCAAAATGTAGGTATTGTACACATTGAATAACGTTTGCCTCAGGAATTAAAATATGCAATTGCTGTTTTTTAATTAGCATCACTAAAAGATCCTCATTTGTTTTGTAACAAAAAGAAATAATACCAGCTCTAAATAAATTTATATCATAGAAAAGATCTAAAGACAAAAATTAAGATTGCGATATTGTTATTTGTGTGCGGCCATATCTTTTACTAACTGCTTGCTAACAGTCCTGTTTCTTTATCCTTCTCTAATCCATCAACATCAACGGCCCGTTACAGCCCACTGCTGGATTATGAGCCTCCTCCACTTAAGTGGAGGGTTTTGCCATAATCTCCACGCTTGGCAGGCGGGTTGGAGATCGCAGATTAAAAGGTTACTGTATCAGAGAGCGCTGCTGCCCGTTCCCTGTTCAATGTGTAGTCCCTAAGTCACCTCTTACGACACCCACGGGAAGAGTAGGGGTTGGTGGGAAATGTATTCTACTCTGCCGTCACCACACGGCAAATCTTCTCTAATACCTTCTCTAAGTGAACTTAGTTCAACCAGTAAACATATTTTTATGAAGAATCATGTCTTATTTAGTAGTTCTATTGTTGGGGATGCAGAATTTAATTTTAATGTGGTTTTACATTATTATGACCACACTTATTCTCAGCGAATAAAAAAACATGCAAGAATAACTATTATACTGAACTTATGTTAAATATAGGTGGAGGAAATTTTACTCCTGTATTACTTTTGCTAGCATGGAATGCAACAATATTGAATAATGTTACTTTGATAAGACATCATGATTATTTTCTCGGGATAACAAATCGTTTCTTTTCGGTTAGCAATTATTTACTTCCGGCGGCGTTATACGAGTATACACAATTACAAGACAAATTACTTACTTGAATCGTTTTGTCTCTCCAACTGCTTGTACTCACATTGTTTGATTATAAAGTAATTCTTGTTAATTATCATTGGCCTCGATTCATTGCTTCTTCATCATGTTTCACATCATCAACATAGTTAATTGTTACGTCTTTTATAAAAATTATCCTCTTCCTCAAAGTAAACTTCCCGTTCCTGTTAACACACGTATAACGTCCTGTAAATCTTGCTATTTGCAAGAAATTTTCTAGACTACTTGTCTCAGTAATTTCCGTTCAAAACTTAAACAGAAGTTAGAAAAACTAAAATTAAATTTAAACAACGAAAGACCAATAAAAATTAACACTGCTGCTACAGCGCTGATTTGATGTGCTGAAAGCTCTGATCTGAAGGCTTATTCTGTGTACTGGATTCAAATAAATCATTTAAAATTTTGTCTATTACCAAATGTAATTTACACTCATCGTAATTTTTCCTGTAGACAATTGCTTTTCTCATTTGCTTTCTTGATACTTACGATGAAAACATTTAGAGTGAAACAACATTAAAAATACTATCACTTTCGCTAAATCGTTTGTTATTGTATTAAAATTTTTATTAATGTCACATATTTGTATGGAGTTATTAAGTAAAGACTGGCTTTCCAGTATTATTTTGAATATGGCACATTTCACTAGGGACTACCATTGGTCCCACGCTTTTCCTTACTTTTAAAAGTGATCTCGTTACAAATACGATACAATCTGTTTTTTTTTTCAGTTCAGAATTGGAGAAGCGTCACTTCGTGCTGGCATTCCACTGCAACCTTACTATCAAAGGACAGTACGGTGCTGTCGGTCAGATCCTCTTGTTCCCCATCAATGGAGAAGGCGACGCCAAAGTTAAACTTAGTAAGACAGTTGTTTTTTTTTATAAGTTTGCAATATTAATATATAATAATACGTATACAATTATAGGATACCATTTATTTCAAATTTTTTAAATGCGAGATATTAATTTTGTTAAATCATTTATGATATAATAAATGACTTCATTTTTAGGGTTCCGTAGTAAAAAAGGAACCCTTATAGGTTCGGTCTGTCCGTCTGTCTGTCTGTCCGCGGCTTAGCTCAGAGACTCTTAGTACCAGAAGGCTATAATTGGCATGGATATACATATAAATAATGCCGACAAGGCTGAAGAATAAAACCTTAAAAAAAAAAATTTTTTAGCGTTCCTCTGGTACACGTCAAGAGGGGGGTTATTTATTTTTTTCACGATTACCTTATAGTGTGAGGTATCGTTGGATAGGTCTTTTAAAACCAATGGGGGTTTGTTACGACCATTTTTCGATGCTAGTGTAAGTTTTAGAAATATTTCGTTTTAAAGTGCTTATTTTTGTTAGAGTCAAGTTTCCCCCCCCCCCCCTCTACCAGTGAAACCGTTGTATATGGAAACGTGAAAAAAATCATGATAGTAGTGTATATGATGAATTTAAAAGAAAAACTATCAACATCAAGTAATCTTTACAGGTTATCGAATAATAGACCAACTTATAAAAAGTACTAGTACAAGTAAGAAATTTGATACTACAAATATCATAGAAAAATATTTGGATGAATGTTAGAAGGCTGTAATTTGGCATGGACATACATATTAATTATGCCGTCAAAGCTAAAGAATAAAATCTTAAAAAAAAAAAATTTTTAGTGTTCCTCTGGTACACGTGAAGTGGGGGTTATTTTTTAAATTCATGATTACCTTATGGTGTGAGGTATCATTGGATAGGGTTTAAAAAAATAATGGGGTTTGCTAAAACCATTTTTCGATCCTAGTTTACGTTTCAGAAATATTTTAAGTGCTTTTTTTTGTTAGAGTCAATTTCTCCCCCCCCCCCCCTACCAGCGAAACCGTTGTATTTGGAAATGTGAAAAAATTCACGGTAGTAATGTATATGATGAATTAGGCAACTACGGAACCCTACACTTTGCGTGGTCCGACACGTGCTTGGCCAGTTATTTTTTTATATTAATTCTTAATTTTTCTTTTTATCGTGTGAGCCATAAGATCGACGACCGATCTAACAAACCCTGGTTTGGAGCCGATGAAAATTTTATGATCTAGCCTGATAATATTTTTAATCAAATTAAAAACATTCATTATTGTAATAATTCACTTTAACCATTTTTTACAGCCAATCTTCGAATGAGAGTAGATATCAACACTAAATATATTAAAGACAAGAATGGAATGAACCACTTCGCCGTCAAAAATTATAAATATACATTCGATTACGGAGATAGAGTTACTTTCGATCTCAAAAACTTGTTCAAGGAGAGCAAAGAACTAAGTAAGTTAAAATAATATAAAGTAGTAATGATAAGTAAAAAAAATAAGATGAAGTTAAGTACCTGCTTGTGTATTATCAAGGCTCAAACTCCTCGTAAGGGACAATACGATACAAATTTAATATATCGATGATGATGACCATACTACAAGTGGATGAATAGTCAAGTTGTAATGTCTAATTGTAGTTGTAAATTGAAGGGTTGGTAATCTAAAGGGTCTAAGTGCCAACTACTTAAACCCATTCGGACATTGTAAGGCTTGGCACATAGATTGTATTTTCGAAATATGTTGACTTTATGTTTCATCTTCATATACATTTATCACAATGAAATTACCGCCCGTATTTTCTGTGCAATAGAGATGCTTCTACTCGATGTGCAATAGATCGTTTACCTATTAATTTCAGTAGTTGTATACCCATTGCCCAAGGACATTGGTCTGTTTTGTTTATACAATTTTACATATCTCAAAATTGAATTTATCAAAATATGTTCAATCTAGTTTTGGATAACCAGTTCCGGAATCATTTTGTATTCATCGTCGGAGTTGGTATTTAATGTTGGCCTTTATTATTTCTTTTTTTGTTTATCTTATTGGTATTTTTTTGCATTTTTTGAACCTGCATGATAATTTATTTCTAACGTGTACAAAAATACAAAAATCAGTTGTTTTTTTTTTTATTTAGATCTTGAGATCTCGTATCGGTCAAGGCTTTTTTTTTATTACATGTTTGATATTATGCATTTTATGAATAAATCACGTCACGTGCAGAATAAATTAAATAAAAAATATATATTATATTTTCGTGTTTATTCTGTTCTTAACACGTGGAATACAATTCACAAAAAAAAAAGATTATTATGTCAATGACAGTGGACATGTTGGATGATGATGATAAGACTTGGTTATTTATTATTATGTCAATGACAGTGGACATGTTTGATGATGATGATAAGACTTGGTTATTTATTATTTTGTCAATGACAGTGGACATGTTGGATGATGACGATAAGACTTGGTTATTTATTATTATGTCAATGACAGTGGACATGTTGGATGATGATGATAAGACTTGGTTATTTATTATTATGTCAATGACAGTGGACATGTTGGATGATGATGATAAGACTTGGTTATTATATCAATGACAGTGGACATGTTTGATGATGTTGATAAGACTTGGTTATTATGTCAATGACAGTGGACATGTTTGATGATGATGATAAGACTTGGTTATTTATTATTATGTCAATGACAGTGGACATGTTGGATGATGATGATAAGACTTGGTTATTTATTATTATGTCAATGACAGTGGACATGTTGGATGATGATGATAAGACTTGGTTATTTATTATTATGTCAATGACAGTGGACATGTTGGATGATGTTGATAAGACTTGGTTATTATGTCAATGACAGTGGACATGTTGGATGATGTTGATAAGACTTGGTTATTATGTCAATGACAGTGGACATGTTGGATGATGATGATAAGACTTGGTTATTTATTACTTCCTTTTTTCAGGTAATACAGTATTAGCATTTCTTAATGAAAACTGGAGGACAGTTGCTGAGGAATTTGGGAAACCGATAGTAGACTACGCAGTGGACCTGGCTATAAAAACAATTGAAAAATTCTTCCTCGCAGTTCCCTTTGAAGAACTTGTTCATATTCCCATTCCAAAATTTTAGAATAGACAATTTAGTTATGTTTTTGTATCTACTTATATATTTAAGTAGGTTAATTTTAAAATACCGTCGCCGCACCGCAGTTCACATCGCGTTAGTTACGCAAAACCTCTCAAATGCTAGCCAAGCCCATGAAACGGAACGCAATTTTGCTCTACAACTTTTCAGTCTCAGAAAACGTTTTAATCTTCATACAAATTGACTCTGTTAGCTAATCTGTTTGTAGGAACGGTTAAAAATCGTTTCTGACATTTTTAAAAACTTCTAGTAAGTACAATAGTTGTTAAGTTTCAATGACAGAGGTTTGGGTTATTTGGTTCCACGTTATAAGCGTGGGTAAGTCTTTCTGGTAAATAAAACATAGCTTTATTTGTAACAATTTACCAATAAAGTATTATTATTTAGCGAAATGTTTGCTGTTCTCCTACTAAGCCAAAGCTGTTCTTAGAAGATGTGTCAAAATTGCGTACTAAACAATTTTTGTATTCAGAAACAAATATTAGTTATTTTTTTACTATTCACTAGCGGTCCGCCAGCGGCTACGCTCGCGTTATGTAAGATTTTCTCGTGAGAATACGACTTCTCCCGGTAAAAAGTATCTCAACCAAATCCGTCCAATAGCTTAGGCGTGAAAGCGGAACAAACATCCAAACATCTAAACATCCAAATATATTTTCACATTTATAATATTAGTGTTATTTAAATACAAAAATAAGTAACTAGTTATTGTATATTTTGGTGACAGTTTTTAAGATAGCCGCGTCCAAATTGCCAAAATCGGTGAGTTAACGGACACTTAGGTCGTCTGAGAAACCTAATTTTGATTTGTAGTATTATACAGTTGGTTCTTGGAGCTTTTTACGCGATTGGGTATTGCTAAAATTCTATTTATTTCAGGGAAAATTCTTTGATCATATAGCTTTGATAGATAGCATGGTCATTTAAACCGACCCTGAATGCGAAAATTCGAAAACTTAACAACGCTTCACATCAACAGCTTATATGCGTTCCCACCAAGAGGCTCGAGCCTACCCTAAATTAGGGCGATTAGGCCTTAGACAACCACGCTGGCCCAGTGTGGGTTGGTCGACTTCACATACTACCTTTGATTGTCGCGTCGAATAAACGTACATATGAATTCGAAATTCGAAAACACATTGGTACGTGGTGGGGATCGAACCCGCGTCTCCCGGACGGGAGGCAGAGGCCCTAGCCACTAGACCACCGACGCTCTTAAGCGTGACTTGAATTTGTTTCAAAATATCGGGCGACATTAGATACGTCATCAACCCAACTTTGTATTCGAATCAACAACAGAAACACACTTCAATTCCTATTTAGCAGACCGATCATCTTCACTTCCCTCGATTGCTTCAAACATTATTCCGACCATCTTCGGTTTCATAGCCAAACTTATTTCGTCACTTTAATTTCCTACATCAACCCTTCTCCCGTTGATAATAAGGTATAGGGTAAATGCAGTGGTAGTTGTATGTCAAGATCATTTATCTTCGTGAGCGTGGCGTCGGCACCGCCTTTACTGAGTTCTTGTCATCGCGACACGATCTCCTTATTATTTGTGACATCCGATTTTCACGTGTCGTATAGATTTTTCGCGATTCGATTGCCTCGTATATCAATAATACATTGAAACTGATAGGAATTTAATCAAATCACATTATATGTATGTTTTACCTTCCAAAGTTTTGTTGTTCGCTCGCTGACAAAAGACTGCAAGTCAATCGAAAACTTGAAACACATCTTCGAATAAATACCTGTCTCTCACGTAACAAAACACAAAATCATTAAATTATGTTACTGAAGTATTATCTGAAATGGCCAGCACATGTGGTTTGACACTTTGGTCTAGACAATAACGTATAGGGGCATGTGCTTTCTACTGTATCTGATATTCACACAACATAATTTGACGCTCACACACTCAAAATACAATACTAGATCAAAATTATTAAGTAACTAACCTTGACTGTGACACCACAATATTAAGTCTAATGAATAGACATTAAAAAAAATACACTGAATAGCTTGAAAAACTTGACGCAGTCAAAATTTTGCTAGGTTACAAGCTAAAGTCCTGCCTATTTTTTGCCTTGTTGTTATTTTGTATAAATCATGTATTGTGTTACGCTAATAGAAGATAGATTTAAAAAAATATCTAAGAAGGAATTAAAATTACCTTACAAAAATTATTAACTAACTAGTTTTAATAAATTGTAAAACAACAAATAAATAAAATATTTGTTTTTATCGTTATAAGCCATTACGACTACATCTGTAGGTTAACATAGTCCTGTTCATTTTTATTATTACTTTGTCTGTACGTAGTCGAACTGACTGTTTCTGCGTGGGTGTACCGTTGATGACCGATAAAACTAACGATACTATGACAATGCAACGGATAAACAATAACCACTATGCCTTGATGATAGTAAACTGCATCAAGTTGCGCAAGTCACAACAGTGGAAGCCTGAAGTCTCAAGCGGCAGAGTTAACAACTTGTATGAAGTTGTGCGGTTGTACGCCAACCGGACGAACATTGCTTTATCGTACCAGAGACTTAGTAAGGTTTCTACTTGTTTCAACATTTTAGCGAAATTTACTTCTAGCAGAAAGCATCCTTGTCAGGTGAGCCGAAAGTGAAAAAAAAATTGACAATCTTGGACAGGACTCGAACCTGCATCTTCTTGGCTATCCGGGCCAGAAACAGGCGCAATACCAATTTGCCACCAATCTCTGTGAAACGTCGGCGAAATTTTACACTGCTTTTTACTTTTTAATGCTCGAAGTGCATTATAATTAGTAGATATTTCGTTAACAGACGTAATCTATAACAATAATAATCTATATTTCGCTAAGGCTCACAATAAACTATGCCAAATTAATATCAAGCCAATATTGTTGCATAAAATATATCAGAGATGATTACTAAATTTATTTAAACTTAATATAAAATGTAAGTGAACTATCGCAAAACGTCTCGGGTGGTAACTCAGCCAATAAAATGAATAAGTTTTGTATTGGAACTTTACCAAAATCGCAAAAAAAAAACTTTTCATACAAATTGACTCGGCTAACTTATGAGATTGTATGAAAAATAAAAAAAATCTTAATTTCGGAGTTCTAGAATAAAATTTTAAAAAATGTTACTGCTAAATGTCAACGTTATTGATGTTAACAGTTCATTAAAACTAAAACACGTCACTGAAAAATCTTGCAAAGTCCTTTCTAGGATTCTTGCTCATGTCATACGCACTTGTCACGTATGTGAGTTTGTCACTTATACATCACAAGGCCCTGACAACGTCACAAGGATAATGAAATAGAATACCACGTTTATTTACCTGGGCTCTACATTCTGCCCACAATTGCGTCCTTGTACAGCGGCACCCTCGCAAACCGGATTAAGACATTAAGGCCCAGGGCACCTCGCCGTCCGCCACCAACTTTTAACTAGATTAGTCGTAATATTAGTCAGAGCAACTTACCACTATGTGACATTAATGGCCTTTTCACAACTAAATGTGCCTGTTCAGGGTGAATGTGATAGGAGGGCAGGGATGGCACAGGCGATAGCGTTTTTGTGGCAGATTGATGACTGGGTCGCGTGAGGCAGATCAAAATTGTATACGCGTTTTGGGTACATATACTCGTAGATTTTATATCCTACCTAATTCCTGCCTTATAGACATGCATTTCTTTAATACTCAATGCAGAATAGCTCCGGATGGCAGGGATCGAAACTGTCATAACAAAAAACACTTTTTAATTTCGGTTCGGACACACATTGTTTAAATTTTTTAAGCTTTATTACCTGGCTGGTCAGAAGACAAATTAAGTCGATTGTCTACGAAAATAGTATTCAATCAATCAGCCTATTGCAGTCCACTGCTGGGCGTAGGCCTCCCCAAGGGTACGCCAAAGCGCACGATCACCCGTTTTCCTCATCCAGCCACCACCAGCGACCTTCTTCAGGTCATCAGTCCACCTGGCAGGGGGGCGTCCCACACTACGTTTCCCGAGACGCGGTCTCCATTCGATAGTTAAATAGTATTATGCGTAATGAAATAATTCAGAAGCTTTTGGTGATTTAAAAATCCTGACCTGAGGGATTGAGAAGTCAGCAACAACTTAACAACTCATAGGATATAATGGCGATGATGAGGATTGCATAGTATCAGTTGTGTGTGGAAGCAAAATGCAGCTTAAAAATATAAAGTCTCTACAAATACATTTTTTGAAGTCAATAGCTTAGTAACCAAGTACAAAAAAAGAAGAATGATAAGTAGAAGATGTCGCTATCGCAAGCAATGGAAGCACAGCACAACATGCCGAGTTGTTCAGACTGTGATTAACGACGACGTCTCTTGGCGAATGCACAGTAATTGATGTGCCATAGCAAATATGTTGCTGGTAATGTGTTACACTGTACGCTAGCTGGAGTATGGCAAGATCGTAAGGCGAAGTTATGATGGTGGAGGACCGTGTAATGTAGCCTTAACTTAACTTAGTAACGTAAAGGTTTCTTTTCCAACTCATGTTAAGAAAAATGGTTCCTAATAAAAATATTTTTCATTGCATATAACTTGCAACGGAAATATGTTTTATGATTTTCTGCGTTTAAATTTTGCTCAATGTAGGTTGAAATGCTTCCTTATTTTCCTTGCCGTCACGGAATGTGACGTCAGATGACCCTTTTTCAGAACTCAGATACAACGATCTGAATACCGAAGCTCAACCACTGCGAGGGTCCTTCTCATCTCAAGTACTCGGTTGGAAGGGTTCATACAGTAAAAAGATGATGTTATACTGTATGCCATCTAATTTCTCCTCAAAAAGACTTGTTTGTTGAGTATATGCAATGTACGACATGTTAGCTATTTCACATAAAACCTCTCGGGTTACCACCCAACCTACCACCCTTGAAATTTTGCAAATTTTGTTCAACAACTTATTATTAATTAAAAAAAAAATTGTACTTTCTTGGACTTTAGTTGACCACGCTGGCCTAATGCGGGTTGGTCGACTTCACACACAACCTTTGAATTTCTTCGCAGCAGTGTGCGTGCAGGTTTCATCACGATGTTTTCCTTCACCGTAAGAGCGTCAAATAAACGTACATATGAATTCGAAATTCGTAAACACGGACGGAAGTCAGCGGCCCTAGCCACTACACAACGCTCTTAAAACTGCCCTTGCTTGTATAGTTAAAACAAAACATGTTATGTGATATTTTTAACCCCCGACGCAAAAGAGGGGTGTTATAAGTTTAACGTGTCTGTGTATCTGTGTATCTGTGTATCGGTGTATCTGTGTATCTGTGTATCTGTGTATCTGTGTATCTGTGTATCTGTCTGTGGTATCGTAGCTCCTAAGCGGATGAACCGATTTTTGTTTAGTTTTTTTTGTAACAAAGATAATTTTACCCCGAGTGTTCTTAGCCATGTTTCATGAAAATCTCTTCAGCCGTTTGAAGATCATCAGCTCTTTACTAGTTGATGAGGGGATCTGACGAACTTCCTTATCTCCGATCGATTCGAAATTTGGTACCTTGTTACTTCAATCATATTGAAAGTATATGGTAAGGTAACCATGACCTGATCAGCCGTTTGAAGATCATCAGCTCTATAATAGTTGATGAGGGGATCTGACTTACTTCCATATGTCCTATCGATTCAAAATTTGGTACCGTATTCCTTCAATAATATTGAAAGTATATGGAAAGGTAACCATGACCTGATCAGCCGTTTGAAGATCATCAGCTCTTTAATAGTTGATGAGGGGATCTGACTACTTTCCATATGTACTTTCGATTCAAAGTAAAAATACTCTCCAATTTTCTTTTAGATATAACTGTACTCATATATCATAATTTATTTGTTATAAAGTTTAAAAATTATGAAATAAAAATAAATTAAAAATTTAAAAACCCCCGAAGCAAAAAAGCAAAACATTAAAAAGTAAAAAATAATACCTATTGTTGAGCCATCAAATTCGATAAAGTAACACCTATATATTTTAATTTTATTACAGAAATTGATGGATGGCACGATTTGGTTTGCTCGTTGAAATGACGCTATAATGTCACGTCGGGGTACCGCTAAGTTTAAAAAAAATATCATATGAAAACAAGTTGGTCGGATATGCTAACAAATTAATAGATAGTCAATCAAATGAAGCGTCTGACTTAAGCGGTACACCGACGCGACATTATAGCGTCATTTCAACGAGCAAACCAAATCGTGCCATCCATCAATTTCTGTAATAAAATTAAAATATATAGGTGTTACTTTATCGAATTTCATGGCTCAACAAAAGGTATTATTTTTTACTTTTTAATGTTTTGCTTTTTTGCTTCGGGGGTTTTTAAATTTTTAATTTTTTACTCACCTCTAGCAAAGTTTTGTTTTTGTAAGATTGATAACTTAGTGCATGTGTACCTAAGTAAATAAGTTAATGTAGGTCGATATTAGAGAAAAAGAAAGAAAGTTAACATTTATAATTTTAATTAGAACTTTTTTTTCGCCACAGGGAAATGTAATCAAAAAGGGTTCAGTTTTCTACATACAATGTTATAAAGTAAACTGAATAACTGGCTTAATAAACTACTGAGTAACATCCCAGCTTCAAAAGTTTGTAGCCTGAAGTCTGTCTGTACCGTTCAGTCTCTTTGTCATGTTAGTATGAACAAAAGGACAACCTCGCGCTATTTCTAGGAATTTGGCAGAAACAGTAGGGTCAATAAAGGCTGGGCTGGTTGGCTCTATTTAGAGAACTTAGATGTATGACTTATAGAAATATAAAGATCAGTCTAGTTGGTTGGTCGTCTGCCTACGAAGTGGCTGTGGGATTCTTTGTTTACCACGTCTTCATCGGTTTCCATCAGATATTACGTAAAATAATAAT